>CM050169.1:187823008-188165159 GCA_027410445.1 Discoglossus pictus | reverse complement strand
GCTCTAATTTGTAAGTAAGCCCTTTGTGAGACTTCCTTGGTACCATTAACTTCTGGTTAGATATTTGCCATTTGTGGGCTTGGCGGAGTGGTTTGCAAGGGGGAATCGGAGCATTTGAATATTGATTTTCGCTTTTAGCCTTGCGACAGTAAAAGATCAAAGGCTTGGTGGGCAGTAACTTGTGATATAAAATATCGCTATGGATCGCAGCTTGGAGCCAGTAACTCAATCAGAGCCTGCAAGAAGTTGCCAATTGAATAGCAAAATAACTTGCGACCTCCACTAGCGAGCCCAGATCTCCAAAACGGCTCAATTGAATGAGGGTCACAATGTCTAAAAAGTCAACCAGGGACACTGCCAGGAAGAGACCAGTCAAAGAACCAGCTCTGAAATTGGGATTCCTTCTTATCCAATATCAGTTGCAAAGACTCTGCATGACAAACTGAAGTAGCAAGCAGAAATAAGCACTTCCCATTGGTTTTACACTAACGAGCAGCTACATGCCAATGTCAGCAAGACAAAGTGCAATGTAACATCCTCTTATCTCTTATCTGAGCTCTATTTTTAGAAATGAAAGAAACGGTCAGTTAAATTCCTGTAAACTATAAATAGATGTTTAAATTAGACAAAATGAACACATATTTGAATAATAAATAAGATGTAGTGTTCAAATGTAAGACTCTTTTGAAATGTTTCTTGATGTATTTTTCATTCATGTAGTAAAGAGCATTTAGCCGTAAACAGAAACAAACAGTTGCTAAAAACTATAGGTACAAACAATGCAACACTGTAGTACATATGTTGACAATACACACAAAGTGCTTCTCTGAGACTTCAATGACAATTTTCCACATACAAGATACCTATCACAGCAAATACCAGGTGCTTCAAACATGATACTTCACTTTCTAACACAATATGTGGCTCTTAAGTATCCACTTACAGCATTCATATCAATAGAAATCAGTTACTGTTATATGCTTTTCTCAGATGAAAGTTAATATCCAATATAAAGTGTATCTTAAAGGGATATGAGAAGTTTCAGAAAACATGCTGCACAATGCTGCTGAGACATGGTCCCTGATAGGCTAGGACACTACACTGCACATCAACACTACAGAGTCAGCGTCTGCATATGCTGCAGTGGGCAAGCCCATGACAGGACTAAAAATTAGTGATATGAAACCCTGGGTTTGCTCCTTTTCCTGCCATTGTATTTCAATAGTAAAATAGTAAACTGTATTTACTAAATTATACTATATATATATATATATATATATATATATATATATATATATATCACATATATAGTTGTGAGCGTACGAGTTGTTGCTAACGCTGCGGGCTCGCGTAGCGAGCTGCGGCCCTCGCGTAGCGAGGGCAGTGGCCGAAAGTCTCAGTTGCTGGCATGGAGCGCCGAAGGCGCTCCTTGCCAGCAACTGAGGACCCTCGCGAAGTGAGGGCCTCAGTTGCTGGCATGGAGTGCCGTAGGCGCTCCATGCCAGCACCTGAGGATCTCGCAAAGCGAGGGCTGCAGTTGCTGGCATGGAGCGCCTTCGGCGCTCCATGCCAGCAACTGCGACCCTCGCAAACTTCACGTCGCAAACCAAACAGCACGACACACACATTACGACACTCGCAAACAACATACGACACACGTTCACACACATTACGGCCTCGCAACACTCGGACGCAACTCGCGAACATTACAAAATGTAAAATGTAAAACACAATACATACACACAGCACATACATAAAAACCTTACCTACACCAAGAGGGAGCACCTCAATTTTACTCGAAATAAAACAGTTTAGAGACTAAAAAAAAATCTAAGCGACAGAAAAAATGGCCGCCGAACAAAACCAAAACGAGGCTACAGCACTCTAAACTCGCAAAACACCACAAGAAACTCGCAAAACACCACAACAAACTCGCAAAACGCAACAAACGACCTACGGATATTCATACCACACAGTGCACACATTCAGCATGCTTACACAGCAGCTCCACACCACTAATGCTGCAGCAACATCAACACAGATTGCCAGCTCTTCATTACAATGCTTCAAAATAGGTACAGTATATTCATTTAGCAATGTATTACATATTTCATTATTATACACCAAACACCATTAGCTACCTTACAATTTCATTGCCGTCATTTTTTGACGGGCAATTCGCTAGTGTGTGTGTATATATATACCATTGTAGATTTTGGCTTGTCTATTCAATATTTCAAAATTGTTGTTTTTCTGATTGCAACGAATATGTGGGTGGTATGAGACAAATAGGGTAGCTGTAATGCATTTTTCATTTTTATTTAACCTAAATAATCCAAACTAAGGACTTGCAGTGCTAAATTTGATAAACAATGACATTAGAATGTAGTAATGCAAAATCAGTGAGACAGTCACAGCTTGAACCTAATTATGGGCCTCATTCAAATGTGATTTGGCCAATTGAATAGGTCTCTATATAAGCACATAGCATATTTTTCTAACAGAAGTTTTTAGTTAGTGAAGACCTTGCTTTTGGATAGAAACTTCTGTAAAAAAAAATATGTTATGTGCTTGTACAGAGCCTTATTCAATTGGCCAAATCGCATTTCAAAGAGGCCATATTTATGTAGTTTCTTGTAGGAGCATTTCAGGTCTATTCAAGTAATAACTAATCAATGACAATATCTAAGTCTACCTTTTCACATGAGTTTACAACTTCTTTCTGACAGTGCAGAGTGGTGACTGTCTTCTCCCAAAGACACAATTTGGTTCCTCACACCAGTTACAGAGGATGAGGTATCCTCCTCTCTTCCTCTCATCACACTACCTGCTCCCCTGATCCCATTATCTCACATCTTGCCCTCTCTATTTCTATCACCCTTATCCTGGTCCTCACTCTTCTTTTTAATCTTGCACTCTCCACTGGCACATTTCCTTCAAGCACCTCCTTTGATCCTTCATCTACCTCACACAATACTCATCATCTGCTGCACTTCCCTCCTCTGCCAGCCCTATACTAGCTCCCCGTTTCTTCAAAAAAATCTTTAATCTCACTCTAAACAACCCTACACCTCCTTTCATCTCCACTTACACCCCAAACTGCCATCTACTGTATGTTCTGCCCAAGATTTGTATCTTTCATCCTCTACCATTATCTCCCACCATGCTCACTTGCAGGATTTCTTAAGATCAGTTCCATTCTTTGGGCTTCTCTACACAGTACAGAATCAAACTTGTCAAACTCTCTGAAAACCCATCTGTTTTTTTCCAAGCTTATCATCTACCTTCCTAACGCAATCATCTGCAACTTTATTTAAGATTATCAAATCTGGTTTGCACACCTCTCCTTCATCATGCTTGAACATTAAGTCATTCCTTAACTTATGTTTATATCCCTTAATATCTCTTAGATTGTAAGCTATCCCAAGAACAATGCTATCATCTTATTTAACAGGATGTGTGCACAAATGTGCTGTCTTATCTTATCTACCTTCTAATTTATGTAAATTATGTGTACCGATTATTTATTGTACTCCTAAATATATGCAATATGCTGGCACTCTAACAATAAAATATAATAGTAATAAATAACAATAATAATATATACTATATACAATGTGTAATTCTGATATATACAATAGACTGTGTGTTTCTGAACAATAACATCTAAAATATGGGCACTTACTCTAGTATTATTATTTTGCTGAAGGTCAGAACCTTGTCTATAGACCACGGTTGGAAACCTTCACACCAGTGAATATTAAAGGAAAATAAGGACCTGGGCCCTCATTCAATTGCGATTTTGCCAATTGAATAGCGGTCTAAATAAGCACATAATATATATTTTTTAAAGAAGTTTTTAGTTAGTGAAAACCTTGCTTTTGGATAGATGCTTAATAACTAAAAACTTCTTTAAAAAATATATGTGATGTGCTTATTTAGACCCCTATTCAATTGGCAAAATTGCAATTGAATGAGGGCCCTGGCCTTTAAAAAATGTACAATAATAAAGTATAAGGACAAAATAATGTCAAGCATTGTCTTTTGTAACACGTATGTGCTTCTGTTGCATTTTAAACATGAATTGATTTTCTTACTTAGGGCCTCATTCAATTGCGATTCGGCCAATTGAATCGGGCTCTATATAAGCATATAGCATATTTTTTTAAAGAAGTTTTTAGTTAGCGAAGTCCTTGCTTTAGAATATAAGTTCACAAACTAAAAACTTCTGTAAAAAATATGATTTGTGCTTATATAGAGCCCTATTCAATTGGCCAAATCGCAATTGAATGAGGCCCTTATTAAATTGCAATTGGACCAATTAAATAGGGCTCTATATAAGCACAGAGCATGTTTTTTTACAAAAGTTTTTAGTTAGTGAACTTCTATCCAAAAGCAAAGTTTTCACTAACTAAAAACTTCTTTAAAGCAAATATGCTATGTGCTTAAATAGAGCCCTATTCAATTGTCCGAATCACAATTTAATAAGGCCGTTACATTTTTGCATCAGTTACAAAACTGTATTCTGTAAAAGCGGGCTGAATTCCCTTTAAAATGAATCAGTGACAATCCCTTTCAAGAATGCTGCCGGACCAAGTAATTTGAGTGATTACATTTAATTTGTACATAGTCATCAATGTAATTTACACTGGAACATAATCAAAAGTATCATCAAAGACAGACATAACAATTATGTCATTTAATCCCTATTTGTCCTAATCAAAATAACTAAAAAATGCACAAAGTATGTTACATGTATTACTAGACCTATGAAAAGGTGATAAATGTATCTAACATACAGTAGTATATTTAGCAACCTTGCTAATTATTGGATGAACAAGTTACTTGCAATATTTTCAGTGGAGTCTATGGATCAAATTATGAAATTTAGTAATTTTTACATTGATTGATGTTAGAGTTCTTTAGAATGTTACTTCTCAATATTGTTACAAAACAGCACGAACATCAATGCTATGCTGATAGGCTTCTATAATTACAATGGATACATAACATTTAATAGTTAACAATTGTTGTTTTAATTTTTAAATGTTTTACTAATTTTCATGTTTAGAACATACAATGTATTTTATACAATATATATTGGATAGCCAGTGTGTTAAACATTCTCAGCCTTATTAAATTGCAATTCGGCCAATTGAATAGGGCTCTATATAAGCACAGAGCATATTTGTTTTACAGAAGTTTTTAGTTAGTGAAGATCTTGCTTTTGGATAGAAGTTCACTAACTAAAAACTTCAATTAAAAAAATATGCTATGCGCTTAAATAGAGCCCTATTCAATTGCTGAATTGCAATTTAATAAGGCTGTAAGCTAGGATGACATGCCAATAGTATTCTCATGAGATGGGTCTGCAATCTCCTGTCTCACATTACCATTATCTTTTTTTTACCATAACAATCCAGTATCCAGTACCATAAGTATCCAGTAACTATAATTTTAGGAAATGTACTGTTGTACGGAGTGTAAACTTACCCTTGATTTCCGTGGTTTTTGTTCTCTTCTATTCAAGTAGAAAAGTTACTAAACTCATTCAAATCAAGGTCTCTGTGTTACCTGTGCTCAGGTCTGACTGAGTGTTTTATTACATACAGCGTTGGGCTTGGTGTTTCAGGAACTTAGAGTCACGCCCTCTGAATAATTACGGCTCAGGTAAAAGTCCACACTGTATACAGTAAGCACTATTAAATAGCTTACAGTCAAAAAAGAAAATGCCCATTAATATATTATATTCCAAGAAGGGGATGTGCGGTAAAACCCCACAAATGAATACACCATAAGTGTGGCATAATAATAATATACTTACAAGTTCTTAGTCCCAGTGAAAGCTGCACTGTCTGATGTATTGTATTTTTTCACAGATTAATTGACAAATATTTCATAATATCATATATCATTCAAAATCATCTTTAATTCATTTCAAACTATAAGGGAAAAAATAGACATTTGTACAATATTGGTGCTACGGAATATATTAGTGCGTTACAAATAAACAATAATATTAATAATTTAAAAGGGTATAGTTTATATAATTCTGCGACTATGAAACCTCACTTGAAAAAATGGAAATCTTCTAAAAAAGGACATTACAGAGTTAGAAAGGGTCCAGAGAAAGGGAAGGGAAGAAGTGATTACTCTATGAGGAAATGCTAATGAAAATTAATTTATTATCTCTGGATTACATTTCCACATACACCTAGGGCAATATAAGACTAACAGCCCTATTAAATTCCCCCAACGTGAAAACTCGTAGCCGGTAACGGTATTTAAATTGGCCTCTCAGCTACCCGCAAATGATCTGCGGGTTACAGACAAAAAAAACCTATGGGCTGTCGAAATCGGAACTCTGTTGCCGTAAAGCCTTTGATCTGACAAGCCTGTAAATGTTACATTTGCAAAACGCTATTAAATTGCTACAAATCCACTGCATTCAAACCTGTAACCCGCAAATAGAGCTAAAAAGCCAACAGGTACTAGAGATGACCTGCAATGGGGTTCAAGTCCTATCCGTAGCACTGTAAATGCAAATATACACACACTCCTGTATTTTAAATTGAAGGGCAAGTGATGTTAGTTATTAGAAATAATAGCACAACATTCTCAAGCCCGCAAATCTGCAATATAAAATACTTTTTTTCTGTTTAATTTCTGTGTTTTATCGATCCCAGCAATCAATGTGTTAATACATATAATGGAACTCGCATGGACCAGAATATAATATTTACTGATTTATTAATATTGCATTATTTCTAGAATGCGGGTCCGTAACTCATAATTCAAAACTGTGATTGAAATCTAACCTCCAATTTTCGGTGACATAATTATGACAATCTTTTTTACCACTGGCACTGGCTAAACCCGTAACTACGGGTTTGACTAACTGTTCATGTTCACGGCCGCACATGCAACGTGAGCAAGAATGGTTTACGGTTTTGGATGTCGGCCACGTCTGTTGTGGGCTTAGCTAATTTAGTAACTCTGTAACACCGCCGAATTTCAAGCCTGCAGGCATTGCAGGTGTACCGGTGCCGATACAGGCTAATATGGACCTTTGTCAGATGAACTTGCAAAGGAGTTTACAATTGATAAAAGGTCATCCCTTGATGTTAGAGGTACCGTATATACTCGAGTATAAGCCGAGCTTTTCAGCCCTTTTTTTAAGGCAAAAAAGGGCCCCCTCAGCTTATACTCGAATCACTCTCCCCCCGTGTCTCTCTAACCCCCCCGTGTGTCTATAACCCCCCCGTGTGTCTCTAAGCCCCCCTGTGTGTCTCTCTACCCCCCCCCCCGTGTGTCTCTTTACCCCCCCCGTGTGTCTCTAACCCCCCTGTGTGTCTCTAACCCCCCGTGTGTCTCTAACCCCCCCGGTGTGTCTCTCTACCCCCTCCATGTCTCTTTCCCTCCCCCTCCTCAACCTAAACCCCCCTCCTAAGCATAAACCCCCCTCAACCCCCCTACTCCACCTAAACCCCCCTAAATATCTCTTCCTCTCACTTACCTGCTTGTGCTCCGGCCTCCGCTCCTTGACCCGGCGCCGGCGCACATGTGACATCACATGCGCGTCTCGTCATTTGCATATACCGGGTGAGGGGGTTGAGGATGGGGGGGTTGAGGAGGAAGGTTGAGGAGGGGGTTGAGGATGGGTGGTTGAGGATGAGGAATGGGTTGAGGATGAGGAGGGAGGTTGAGGATGAGGAGGAGTTGAGGAGGGGGGTTGAGGATGGGGGGTTGAGGAGAGATGATGAGGATGGGGGGTTGAGTATGGGGGGGTTGAGGAGGGAGGTTGAGGAGGGGGGTTGAGGAGGGCGGATGGGGTTTAGGGGTGTTGAGGTTGAGGAGGGTTGAGGTTGAGGAGGGTTGAGGCTGAGGAGGGGGTTGAGGAGGGGGTTGAGGATGAGGATGGAGGGGTTGAGGTTGGGGTTGAGGATGGGGGGTTGAGGAGGGAGGTTGAGGAAGGGGTTGAGGAGGGAGGTTGAGGATGAGGAGGGAGGTTGAGGATGAGGAGGAGGGGTTGAGGAGGGGGGTTGAGGTTGAGGAGGGGGTTGAAGATGGGGGGTTGAGGATGGGGGGGTTGAGGAGAGAGGATGAGGATGGGGGGGTTGAGGAGGGGGATTGAAGATGGGGGGTTGAGGATGGGGGGTTGAGGAGAGCGGATGAGGATGGGGGTTGAGGAGGGGGATTGAGGATGGGGGGTTTAGAAGGGGGGTTGAGGAGGGGGTTGAGGATGAGGAGGGAGGTTGAGGAGGGGGTTGAGGTTGAGGAGGGAGGTTGAGGAGGGGGTTGAGGATGAGGAGGGAGGTTGAGGATGAGGAGGGAGGTTGAGGATGAGGAGGGAGGTTGAGGAGTGGGGTTGAGGAGGGTGATAAGGGAGTGGGGAAGAGACACAGGGAAGGGAGAGGTTGGAAGAGACACAGGGAAGGGAGAGGGGAGAAGAGACACAGGGAAGGGAGAGGGGAGAAGAGACACGGAGAGAGAGGGGGACACAGAGGGCACAAGAGGGACACAGGGGGCAGCACATTTCCCGCCCTCGGCTTATACTCGAGTCACTCATTTTACCCAGTATTTTGTAGTAAAATGGGTGCCTCGGCTTATACTCGGGTCGGCTTATAATCGAGTATATACAGTAATTAGATTTCACCTTAATGAAAGAAAGGGAATATTTTCAAGAAGGGAAGGAAGTTGTGACAGCAGATTCAGTAAATAACTTTAAAAGTTACATATATTTTTCGGAAGAAAATGCGTACAGGATTATAGCAATTAACATGGCATCTGTAGTTTTACATAGTTACATAGTTACATAGTAATTGAGGTTGAAAAAATACTTTTAGCCCAACCATTTTTAAATCTCCTCTGATCTGCAATATGCTGATTAATTGTTAATTGATCCAGAGAAAGGCAAACAGAAAAAAAAAACCAGTGAAACTTTGCCAATTGTCTCAAAAGGGAAAACAAATATATATAACATTCCTTCCTGACAACAGATACTGGCAATTGGATTCCTCCCTGGATCAATAATCCTTCTCTAATTATCCAGCATAGCCCTGAATGCCATTTTTATTTAAAAATATAAACAATCCCTTTTTAAAGTTATCTATTGAATCTGCTGTCACCACTTCCTTTGGTAGAGCATTCTACAGATTAACCACCCTTGCTGTGAAGAACCCCTTTCTTTCTTAAAGGTGAAATCTTTTTGCTTCTAACCTCTCTTTGCAGATGCTGCTTGGCTTTGAGCCCTGTTACCTAGGTGGTTGTCCACAAGCACTCCCAAATCCCTTTCAATATCTGATACCCCTAGATTTGCTCAATTAAGATTATAAATTGCATGGCTATTTTTCCTTCCCAGATGCATATCTTTATATTTATTCATATTAAATCTCATCTGCCATTTAGATGCCCATTTCTCTAATTTATGCAAATCTCTTTGGAGGGAAAGTACATAATTTTCTGATTTAATTACTTTGCACAACTTTGTGTCCTCAGCAAAAATGGAGACACCACACTCCAATCCCACTTCTGAGTCATTAATAAATATGTTAAAAAGTAGGGGACCTAATACTGAACCCTGAGGAACCCCACTTACCACATTAGTCCAATCCGAGTATGTCCCTGTAACCGTGTGCCCCCTAGAGGATGAGTAAAGTAGTAAAGTAGTGTAAAGAGTTCTCGACAGGAGTGATGGAGTTAAACTTCTAAAGAACTCCTAATTGCTGCAGGTGCAACTTCACTTTAAAGCCTGGAAAGCAGACATGGGGGAGAGGCTGATTAGGCTCTGGCCTGAGTGCCGTGAGGAGTCTGTGTGGAGCTGCAGTCTATGTGAGAACCTGTGTGAGACAGTCAGGAAGACTGGATCCTGGGGGCTGAGCTGAAATAAGCTCTGAAGTGAGACAGTCAGGAAGACTGCTTATAATCATAGTTGTGAGCGTACGAGTTGTTGCTAACGCTGCGGGCTCGCGTAGCGAGGGCACTGGGCGAGGGTCTCAGTTGCTGGCATGGAGCGCCGAAGGCGCTCCATGCCAGCAACTGCGACGCTTGCAAACTTTACGTCGCAACCCAAAGAGCACGACACACACATTACGACACTCGCAGAGAACATACGACACACGTTCACACACATTACGGCCTCGCAACACTCGGACGCAACTCGCGAACATTACAAAATTAAAAACACAATACATACACACAGCACATACATAAAAACCTTACCTACAGCAACAGGAAGCATCCAGGACCTCAAAAATGCAACTTACACCTTCATTTTACTCAAAATAAAAGAGTTTAGACACAAAAAATGGCCGACGCACAAAACGAAAACGAGGCTACACACGCAAACACCATACGAGACACGTTACCACACATTACGACCTTGCAAACCTCGGACGCAACACGCCGACATACAATACATTTAAAACACAATAAATACACACAACACACACATAAAAAGCTTACCTACAGCAAGAGGAACCATCCAGCACCTCAAAAAAACAAGTTACACCTTCATTTAAATAAAAAAAAAACACTTTAGACACTAATAAAATCGCTAAACGAGAGAAAAAATGGCCGCCGAAAAAAACGAAAACGAGGCTACAGCACTCTCAACACGTAAAACACCACAACACACTCGCAAAACACAACACGAAACTCGAAAAACACCACGAAGCACCGACGGATAATCCGCAAAAACGCATACCACAGATAACCCGCCATTTTACGCCAATGCGGAAGTACACCACTACGCTAACGGTTTCGTCTCGCGCACGCACAGTATTACACTGCACACATTCAGCACGCTTACACAGCAGCTCCACACCACTAATGCTGCAGCAACCTCAAAACAGATTGCCAGCTCTTCAACACAATGCTTCAAAATAGGTAAAGTATATTAATTTATTAATGTATTATATATTTCATTATTACACACCAAACAGCATTAGCTACCTTACAATTTCATTGCTGTCATTTTTTGACGGGCAATTCTCTAGTACAGATTAAAGTACAGGGAGACACTGGCAAGCAAGTTAGATTGCCTGGAGAATACAGCCAGCAGCCTAAGAAGAGACACTGAGTATTTCTATGTGACCTGAGAGGAGAACGAGACAGAGCTCCTGAACAGGACCTACAAGGACTTACAGAGCAGCAGAGGAAGTTGCCAGTAAGAGGAACAGTCTGTGGCCTGCAACAACACTTAGAGACTGTTTGCTTTAAAAGTGGAGGACCTAGAAAGCATCCATTGCAGCTGAGAAGCTGAGAGACTGAACTTAAAAGTACCACCCCTCTGTGTGAACAGATGTTTATTTTATGCTGAAGTTAAGCTATTGTTTTGTTGTTGAAAGCCTTTATTAAAACAAAGCTAAAAGTATATCGGACTCTGTGGTTTATGGGACAATCACAGGAGCAACCAGTAGCCTAAGGCCGGCCCTGTCACAGTCCCATTTAAAAAAACCCTTTGCTTCCTGTCTTTTAGCTAGCTCTCAATCCATGAGCAAATGTTTACTGCAATTCCTGTATCCCTTAGTTTGCTCAGTTTGCTAGTTTTGATCCAGGGAATAATTTGGTTGCTAATTTTAGAGTCAGAAAGGAATTTATTTTCATCAAATTAGAAAATAGGCAATATTTTATGTTACAAAATTCACATGGCACAAATATTAATGGTGTAAAAAGATGGAGCTACCGACCTAAGACTTGTGCCAACCTTGATTACTTGGTTAGTTTGTATGACTGCAAACTGTAAGATTGTGTAAATCTACCCTAAAGCTGCACCTCTAAATCTAAATGTTTTCTCCATTCCCTTCCAGGGCTGCTTTACCGTGACATTTGGACACTCTCTTCTGCACAGCTTACACTGGGTATTTTTTCCATGAACCTCCATAACTGGCTGAGAATTGCAGCATGAGATTTTTAATATAATTGAGAATTTGGTGATATTGAGGGTAGCAACTGGCCATGCTTTTTCGATTGACAGTATGTACTAAGTCGGTGGAAATCATTTGACATCTGAGTGATAGTGTTACATATTTTAATTTCCTCATTATGAAATAATTAGGTAAGAATATCATGATTATAAAAAGTATATCAGCTTGTATCTCACTAGAATGTTTAAGTGCGTCATCTGTAGAATGTTTACATTAATGTTCTTTAAAACATCTGTTTCCTGTATCCTGTCTTTGTTTCAGAAACTAATGAGATACAAGATATCTATAGGAAGCCGGATTTTGCTGAGTTAGACAGAGAAAGACACTTTTGTATTTAACACTATTTTCAACTATGCTTTTAGCAGCTGTGACGTGTGTTATGCTATATAAGGAACTGGCCGTCCAAATAAACTCAGAGATTATTCTGATGACACTCTGACTTCTGTGCATTATTTTCTCTCATTATATCTTGGTACCCAGATATAATAATATACACACATCAGAATACATGATTACTCACTAATCTGATCCTATCAGATAGATAAGATTTATTTCATCCTGTATTATAAAAATATTTTTTTTCAGTCTGTCAATGAATTATCACATATTTGTAACACAATAAGGGCATTGTATGAAAAAATACACTGGTTTCACTGTAACAGTACAATAATTTTTATTATCCTTTATTTTTAACGTAGAAGACAAAAAACAATATTAACCCATTGCAAAAGAATGGTGAATTTCTTCCTGGAGTCCTCAAAACTCAGCTGTCCAACCATTCAGAGATGATCAAGTCTTCCAAACCCAAACAAAGTTAAAAATATTTAAATTAATATATTTCCTATTATAGGAAAGCAGGAATGCAATAACATATTAGAGTGTTCAATGTCTCCCTCTTGTAATGTCTCTATCCTAAGACCATGGGTGTCTGAAATGGGGGAGGGGGGGGGGGGAGGGGGACAAATCCCCCCAGATCAGATTTTTCAATGTGTGTGTTAATTTATAAAGAAGCAGTTGTGTTGTATTTTTATACTATATGCAGTATCCCCCCAGATTTTCTTTGGCTCCTACACCCATACCTAAGACACATATACAGTACATTTATAAAAACATGGTTGTATGTGTGGTTGTATGTGTGTTTGAGTATGAGATATTTTGTCAGGGATATTTACACACAAAAATGTCTCTGCATACAGACATACCTAAGCAATGTCACACAGTACTCAATGGCAATGCACAGGCAACTTAAGTCAGATAATCATTTTATAATAACTAATATAACTTACCTTTCACGGATATGGTGTAAGTACTGTAGCTAATGTTAGTTCCACTGTTGATCAGAATTTAACTTCATCAGAATTCTAGGTCAAGATTATAAAGTTAATAATTTTCTGTGTTTAGTATCAAGTAACAATGACAGTGTATGACAGTGCTCTCTTCTTTCTAGAAGCAGAAGTTAATGTGTGAAAAAGTTTCTCAGCGTTCTCATTTTAGACTTTATTTAACATTCTGTATTAACCAAATGTAGACTGAGTTCCCTTTTCCTTCCAAACATCAAGATGTATATACATACTTGGAGACCAGTCAAAGGAATTGTCTCTACTATTAGTTAGTTATTTTTTGTCTAACATAATTTTCCCATCAAATTGACCTTTTCATATGTAAACTTTATTTTAATTATTTTTGGTGCACTTACAGGGAATTTGACACCCAGTATGATGTTTACCTTAAGCGAATGCTCTTGTAGTAAAAAAAAAAACATTGCTAGCTGTGTTTGGTTGCTTTTGCATCTTTAAAGCTAGGAGTTGAGGTGGTTGAGCACTTACAGTTACAGGCTTTTATGTGTGTGTTTTTATTTCCATGTTTTAAAGTTTCATATTATATATGTATATGTGTTATGTTGAAGATTAACTCCATTATTTTTTATATATATCAGCAGCAAGTCAGATAACAATGAGTAACAAAATGTTCTCAGCTGATAACATAATATGATTTCATAACAAACCTTGGAGTCAACATACTTAACCTGTATTATGAGCCCATGAACTTTGCTTCTCCTAGTAAAGAGGTATAAGTTTGATGTAATAATTGCAATAAAATAATGTGGTATAAGCATTTATTCATACCACACTAGGATCTGACTAGGATCTGAGCCATTGGATAAGCATAAGTACCTCCGGTGCAATAGATCTAGAGTTGGCAAATTGGTCATTGAGGTCCCATTGGATAAGGAATTAATTATTGGACCTTATATCAAGCACTAGTAGATGAGTATTTTTGTTATTAAACACTGTTCACATACATATTGATGGACTTTAAAGGACTGTATTACCATGGTTGTAGGAGCCAAAGAAAATCTGTGGGGCGGGGGGGATAGGGCATATAATATAAAAATATCACACAACTGCTTTTCTAAACATAAACACATCCTTTAAAAACATTTGGGGAATTTGTCCCCCTCTATTGTATGAGAGTTATTAAATCTAATCTAAGCACATAGCTTTAGTTTATTGCAGCAATTTTTGATAATTGCTGCACAAAAGACAAGCAGATGCTGGTCAAAAATTGCAGCAAGATATAGTACAGCAGATAATAGCCTACCCTACCTGAATATGCCCTGATGATCCAAGAAACATCTCAAACAATCCTCTAATTCTTTCATTACCTTATACATTTTTTTCTGGCTACTATATTTTATATTCTTAGTTTTAGAATATTTATATTTCTATATTATTTGTGTATAATATTGTATGGTATGAATGTCATTGAGTTGAAAATAAGTTTGCTTGTCTATGGCCCCTATACAATTGAGCGAGAAATTGTTGGTAACTGGAGCATGTAATGTAGCCCGTAAACTAATTTGCTATTCAATTGGCATCTTCGAGCTATCCGCAAACGATTTCCAGGTTACATGCTGAAAATCCTTGCGGTTGTCAAAATCGTAACTCCACCCCATCTAAGCCTTTGATCTTTCAAGCACGTAAATGTTACAATCGCAAATCGCTATTCAATTGCTACATCTCCTCAAGCCCGCAAATGTTTTCGCACCTGTAAACGGCAAATGTAGAAGAAAATCCTACGGGTACCAGATACGACTTGCAAGGGGGTTAAAAACCTGATCGTAGCACTGTAAATGCAAATAAAGTATCAATACTGCACTTTAAAAGATGGAGAAAGAAATTAAAGACATTAGAATGAATTGCACAACAGTCTCAAGCTCTCAAATCTGCAATATATTTTTTTTTTTTATGTTTCATTTCCGTGTTATATCAATTTTGGTAATCAAGGAGTTAATGCATATCAGGCCAAGCACATGGACTATACGATTTTCTTTATCCATTTTGATTATTTTGTACATTGCTGGATTGCGAGTCTAATCACATATCAGACTTCTAAATGCTAATTGATTGACGTTTACCTCCATATTTTACTGACGTCATGATGACGGCCTCATTTACTTTTGGCTGTTTCTAAATCGGTAGTTACGGCCTTGCTTAATTGATCATGCTCTGAAATGCTACTTACGGATGCATGGTTTACTGTTTAGGCTTTCAGCCAGTTAGTTGCGGCTTGTTCAATTGAATCGCTCTGTATCTATAGCAAATTTCAAGCAATTGCAATTGAATAGGTGCCTATGTGTCTTTTGTTTCACATTCCTGCACTTCAGGGAGTATGAGCCTGATTCAATTGATCTCTCGCTCAATCGGGTAGCCCGTAAGTGAGGTCGCAAGTTACTTTGCTATTCTATTGGCATCTTTTTGTGGTCTCTAAATGGGTTGCAAATTACGGCCTTGAAAAAATTGTGATGGTTAAACCCGTAGCTTACAACCTCCCGAAGCCCTTGATCTTTCAAGGCCGCAAGACTTCTGTGAAAGTCTTGAAAATCTCACATAGCTATTCAACCATGGACATTGGATTCCTAGCTCAAAGACAGGCCCTTCCTTGCTTTGCTATTTGTTAATTTGTATTTATCTTTGTCTGAACTTAACTTATGTACAGCGCTACGGAATATGTCGGCAAGTTATAAATGAACTATAATAATAATAATAATAATAATTTAATTGTAAAAATCGCTCGAGACCAAAGCTGCAATCAAGCTTGCAAATGCCAAATGGTGGCCCAAAGCTTACGGGTTCCAAATAGGACCCACAAAAGGGTTTACAGACTAGTTTGTAACACTGCAAATGCCACTATAAAGACACCAAATCACTTTAAAACATGGGGAAAGCAATGTAAGGCATTACAATTACATGCACAACAACTCCCAACTATTAAATATAGCAAAAAATAAAATGTTATTTTCCTCATAGATTGTAATGGTCATGCATATGCTACTATGAAAAGCCATATTATAACATGCTGAAAGCTATTAAAGACACACTACCTCATTAAATTGCGACACAAATACATGCAAATGTCTGACATATTAACCTTTTCTCACTCAAAGAGTCTGTAATGTAGACCCTAAAAATACAAAGATCCTCTTATATACATTTCACTCATCACATCTACATTGGGACAACAAATAGTGGACAAATCACACTGCCACATGGCATATATCAAGTACCAGGGGAAGATTTCACATATGGTTGTTCAGTCCCTCAGTTATGCCCAACTCTCTGTGGCTTTATGGACTGCAGCAAACCTACTAATGTCTCTGTCTGTGTGTATCCACAAGGTTTGCATGCCAAAGATACTGGAGTGGGTTGCCAGTTCCTTCTCTAGTCGACTGTCTGAACTCTCTGCTATGACCTGCCCACCCACAGTGGCCCCACATGGTATTGCACACAGTTTCATTCAGGTTCACTGGCCCCTTCACCACCACCACTTTGCAAACCACAAGGGGACGAGGGGAACATACACAACACAACCCATCAGGAAGGGCCGCATCTATCCCTTGTTAATTCCATAGAGCTGACATGTCAGTGTCCTTGTTGGTCATCATGTACATGTGTAGTGTGTGTGATGTACATGTGGTGGCATGTTGGTGTATGTGATATTCACTTGACATGGAGGGTGGGTCCTATTGGGCCCCCAGGCCTGAAGCTCCAGCGGCAGGCACCTCTCTCAGAAGGTCATTGGTGACCCTCTACCACTCATTATAGGTCACAGTCTGGTTCTTGTCCTCCTTAGCCATCATCCTCCTCATCTTGTCCCTGATATCGTCAAAACAATGTTTGACAGACCTCACATCCCTTGGCGCTGTGCCTACTGCTGTCACCTCAGCCAATACCTCCTTCCAAGGGCGAGCTCTAGGCCCTGGCCTAAATTCCCTCCCCGCTGCAAGAATCACAGGGTGGCCACGGAAAGCACGTGGGACCACATTCTCCCATTGTGTGTAATTGTGGGCCCTGTGCTTGCCCTTAGCCTCTTGCCCTCCCAATTGTGGACGGGGATCCTTACCTCCCTGACCTGTCCCTGAGGCCTGTCCCTCCCCTGAACTACCACATACCCTGGAATTAGGCCCCTTCCCCTTTGTCCCTCTCCTAGCTGTTCCTGCTGCTAAGGCCACCCTGCCACCACCCACCTCAGCTTCTACACTCCACTCCTCCTCCGTCTGCTCTTCCTGCTACTCTTCCTCCGCCACCTCCTCCTCCTCCAACTTCTCAACCTCATCCTCCTCTCCCCCACCACTCCTCACCTCCTCCTTCTCTCCACCACTACTCCCCAGGGCCACCTCTCTCTCCTCCCTCTCCTCCTTGCCTCTATTCGTCTCTTCCTCCCCACCTCACCACTCCTCTCCCCTCCTCTCTCCTCCATTATAATCCCAAAAATAAAATAAGGATAAATCAATCAAAGTTTAGCTGTATATGTATGATGGGAAAAAATGTGTGTATTATGTGTAATTAATAACTGTTACGGGATGGGGTGTGGGGGATGGGATGGTGAGTGAGGTGTGTATGGAGCGACCTAGCTCTAAATGTCTCTATGTGTGTAGTTTAAATCATGTAGTATTTTGCAATTATGTGTAATCTGTAAATATGTATATTTAAGGATTAAGTGTAAAATAGTAAATAGTATAAGATAAATTAACAAAACCACAAATTACTGCTCTCAATATACAACACAGTTAACGCATGGGCGGATGGAACTCAACTTTTCAATCTCCCACTGTCAATCACTGCTTTCTATTGGCGGAGACTCCTGTGTCGGACTACGTTATACCACAATCAGATCATAACGGCCGATCGCATCTCCGCCAGCCCCTTAACAGTTTGTGGCTGCGGGAGGGATTTACGGGCTTGAGGCTTCAGCCCATAACTCGCGCCCTTGCTCAATTCAATAGCATCGTAATTGAAAGGCTTGCAATTGAATGAGGCCCTATGTTTCCTAATGAATGCTCATGTGAGTTCCTTTGTAATAATGTATGATTGTGCAAACTGAGTGAGCCCTCTAATGGACTAACTTTATTGCTGCAGCTAATTTGCTTTAGCAGTACCTTGTCTATTATGTTAATCAAGGTTTCTCCACAGACCACAGACTAAACCTCAAACTTGTCTGTAACATTCCATATGCATTCCATATTCTGGACATTGGAGGTCGCCCATGTCATTGACAAAATCAGTGCCTGATATATTACCTAGTTATAGAACCTTCTTATAGGGATACTGTCTTTTGTGATAATAATAGTTTTGTGTGCTATGTTTTTCTTTTCCCTCACTGTGTGGAGTGTTACACATCACTTCCTTCTGATTTCTTTTGTGAAAATGTGTAACCTTTCTATGGTAAACAGTGGTTTGGGTGATAACTGGACCTTTTGCAGTTTCATATATAATGTAGTGGTGTGCAACTCTGCTCTACTATGGCTGCTAACATCCTAGAATTTCAATGGTGTTTTGTTTCTCTCAAAAATTAAAATTCTCACAGAAATTAAAATCCTGTTGGCAGCCTTTGTAGGACCAAGCCACCCATTACATTTAGCATTTGGCTTACTGCAGGTTGGGCTGACTCCAACACCTCTTGTTGACTCCCTGGTGGTGGCCCATTTGGCTTGGCTCTGGGTCCCAATGGTCACATAATGTCACACCATGGGCACCATGTCCATCTTCTTATTCAAGACAGAGGAAGAGTTCACAAGCCCAAGGTGTATCAGGTTCAGACATGATCCAGTGTCCCTGAAGCCCTGTGGGGACTTGCTATCCACGATAAAAAGCTGTATGTAATGACTCCCATAGCTTCCTGTGGGCAACTAGACAGGAGCTATAAAATTATGCTCATTTGGTCAGACTGCACCCTCAGAGTAATCAAAGAACTGGTCCTCTGTTACTGGATACCCACTCGTCCACACACAAGACAGGGCAAGGGGAAACTCCAGGGCGGAAATAGAGACAACCCCTCTTCAGGTGCCCCATTTATCATTTCATTCCTAGGAACTGAATGGGGCAGTAGTGGTAGGCAGGGGAGTCAATGTACTATGCTCGGGGTCACCCTTCTGGAAGGGCACTACAGCTCAACAACCTGCAGAAAGCTGCCAATGTCCCCCCAGCATCATCAAAACACTGTAAGGCTCTATGGGGCAGTTTCCTGGGTAGTGGATCAGAACCAGTGGAGCTCTGGCTGCGATTCAGTAACTGGCTGGCTTCATGAATCATGCCAGTTGGGTTCTCTCTTCTGTAGGTTTCTGTGTATCTGTGCAAGGGATTCCCCTGGAAGGAGGCTTCTATCTGAAACTATAGAGAGCAGGAACGGGGCCCCTTGTGGTGGGCGTTACTTTTAGATGCCACAGAGATCCATACAGGTCCTTTAAAGACCCCCATGGCAGGGTCTTCGATTTTAGGTCCCATGGGGGTCTGTTGGGATTTCCATGTTTATAGTTAGATGAGAGATCCTTGGCTCATGGGAAGGGGAATGCCCAGGAAACCCACTGTTTATAGTGGGTATTGAGAGGAATCCCAGGGATCCCCAGGCTTGTATGGGGTAGCGGATCATAGGTAGAGGGGTCATAAATCACCTGCATTAGTCTTTTTAATATTTATCGCCTTCACTGTCATGGGAAGGTGTTTATATAAATAGGGGACATGGAGGATCTTAGGGCTAGTATAATGGATTAATATAGTGGGTGCCACTGTGCAGCAACTCCATGCTATGGTTATTGGTGTAATAATGAGTTAATTTTATGCTATGCTAAACTGCCTTGCACAATTTCTTTTATGAGATATTCACTGTAATTTTGTAATCATAATGGTTGCTACACTTATCTTTAATTAGTTACTCTTCTCTCTTTGTCAGGATAAATTGTTTTATGTGATTTGGTTATTGCTAAAAATGTTTCTATCCAAACGGTCTGTAACTTTTGTATCTACCCTTGAACTTCAACTGTCTCTGCAAAGAAAATGTGTAATGCGCAGTTCTGTATATATCTGAAGTGATGCAATGAGTAGGTGGGATTATATTAACATAAATAAGGAGGATTTGCATGATGAAGAGTCAATTACATCCCATTTACAATATGAAGAAACACAGGTACTTTCTAAAGATATGAATTTTTTTAGGGTATTAATCATAACAACTAACTATAATAAGCATGTAAGGACAGTCAGAAATGTCAACTAACCAAGAATGATTATTGTTTTAGTTTTTCTTTTTCTCAGTGTTTTAATTTTTAATTTTTAATTTTTATTTTTTTGGTATTCTTGTTAGCCAGAGTATTTTTGTTATTTATCACTTGCGAAATTATGCAACAGGTTGTCATTTCTCTTTGTCAGAACAGATATGCGCACAATTTTTGTCTTTGTTTTCTCCCCAAGTGGACATTGGAGGTCGCCCATGTCATTTACAAAATCAGTGCATGATATATTACCTAGTTAAAGAACCTTCTTATAGGGATCCTGTCTTTTGTGATAATAGTAGTTTTGTGTGCTATGTTTTTGTTTTCCCTCACTGGTTAAATGTTGTCAGGAGATGACACCCACTCCTCAAAGTCCACCCCCAACTCAGATAACCTGAACACTTTTGCACCTTGTTCTATCAGATTGCTAGGCTACACAATGTACTAATATCTGTTAGGAATAGTAAATAAGGAGAGAAGACGTTATTCTTGCATAAACTCTGAGTTGTTAACAATATCAATGCATAATTATATTTTAAGAAGTGTTTGTGCAATGGTTAATGATAATTGTTGTATCTATGTTCCAGCTTAAGATAATGATCATGGTAATCTTACTATTGGCTGTTAATCTGTTCCATCATTTCAATGCCTATTATGAACAAGACAACAGGCATAAAATTAAATTGGCTTCATGATCCAGGTATTGGTGGTGTTTGAACATTATGTGAGGCTATTTTCTTCACATTTACCATTGCTGACTTTTCTTTACATACCTGACGAGTTGCACTTACATTACTAGCTATTGCACTGCAATCCATGGGTAACACTCAATATCTGGATGTTTTCATCAAATCTTTCCTGGTTGAGTGGACTTGGTCAGAAGATACTCATTTACTTTTAATTGGACTGCCATTTCTCTTTTAATTGTGCTTTATAATCATCAATTTGAAGGCGCTCATTTAACATGCTTTTTTCCACCTGGGCTGTGAACTTTGTGCCAAGGACTCCATTATTGAGAACCCTTTCCATTTTTTTGCGGTAATATCACATGGGACACAGTTAACTCTATGCTATGATTATTGATGTAATAATTAGTTAATTTTATGCATTGCTAAATGGCCTTGCACAATTTTTACTGTCCCCCCACAGGACCTTAAAGGGCCAGCGGCCCCCCCAAGCGCAATCCCGGCCATAGGGGTACTGTAAGTACCACCGCGGCACATACAATTAACCCCCCCCAATTCTGGGGGTCCCCATCGGGACCCCTGCAGTGTCCCTATTTTTACTGATTTTTATTCCAGCTCAATATCCTTGTGATCACATCACTTATTACTTAGTCGCGATGTGCAATTGCATTTTTCCGGTTTAACACAGGGATCACAAAGATATTGAGCTTGAATAGAAATCATTGAAAATCATGACAGAAAGTGCCCTTAAATATATGTGTAACACAATAAAAACCTACAAAATACACATGTACTGTATATGCACAAAAGCATCACACACATGCCACACACAAGCTGATCTGCTCATTTGCAATGTGTATCACACTGTAATGCTGCATCTGGCGCTGTTTTAAAGCAGGAGAAAAGACACACATATTCAAAATTCTTGTTCCAATTAGATTGCATTACACTGCTTGTGAGCTTAGAAATGTGTATTTTATAAGTTTTTGTTTTGTTACACATATATTTAAGGGCACTTTCTGTCATGATTTTCCCTGATTTCCATTTCAGCTCAATTCTTTGTGATCCTGTGTTAAACCAGAAAAATGCAATTGCACATTGCGACTGAGTAATAAGTGATGTGATCACAAGGATATTGAGCTGAAATGGAAATCAGTAAAAATCATGACAGAAAGTAAACTTAAGTATATGTGTAACACAATAAAAACCTACAAAATACACATTTATATGCACAAAAGCATCACACACATGCCACACACATGCCACACACAAGCTGATCAGCTCATTTGCGATGTGTATCACACTGTAATGCTTCATCTGGTCACTAGATGTGTAACACAATAAAAACTTATAAAATACACATTTCTATGCACATTTGCAGTGTAATTCAATCTAATTGGAACCAAATGCATTTCCAAATGTGTGTCTTTTCTCCTGCCTTAAATATAGTGGCTAGATGCAGCATTATAGTACCAGACTAGGGTATCTAACTGCAACATTCCATGTATAAGATGATCCCCCTATTTAAGACTTAAAAAATTGGTAAAAAATACTGTCTTATACATAAAAAAAATATGGTAATACTTTTCTAAGGTATGTTACAGGCTCAGATGCATTTAATAGGGGAATTAATTATTCAAGAAAAAAAGCATATCTGTTCTGACCATTTCCTTAAAAAATTACAACTCTTATTATTTGTTAATGTGTTTTGTCACTTGTGATGGTGACCTTGGATGCCAATAAGATTTCCATTAATTTCTACGGAATGGGGTTCCACAAAGGAATGCAACTTGCAATGGTATCAACTTGATACACAAAGGAGTGCAACTGAAAATAAGATCACCCTTCCAAGTGACAAACTAGGTAAGCATCCTCATCGCATGGCCCCCAGGGCTCGCATAATCCCCAGTGTCTCCTCCCTCCTTCTCCTTCTCCTCCTCCTCCCTCCTCATCCCTTTCGCCCTCTTCAATTACCCCCTCTCCCTCTCCCCTCACTTACCTTCATCAGCTGCTCCTTCTGCTCTCCATCGTGTCTTCTGGCTGTGTCCGGAGCAGGCATATGCTAATGATGTGAGGCGCATGTGACGTCACCTCATTAGGTAGCAAAAATATCAACTTAACCGCTGAAACGCGTACAGCAAAAACAATGAAAATTATAACAAAATAATTACAAAAACATCACACACAGCACGGGGGGACAGCCAGGACATCTGGGGGTGAGGTTGCACGAGAAGTCGATTTTACGCAGTTTCAACACTTGAAAATCGGCTAAGCAACAAAAAAAATAGCGGCGTAATTTTTTTTAAATTAAGCTCAAAAACCCCAAAGGACAGAAAACACTGACAAGGACGTACGACTTAATAACGATTCGTGGAACTTAGAAAAAAAAAATACGAAGTCGCAAAAATACGAGGTTAACGGACGAAATGCGTACATTCAAAAACACAAAACAATACAAAATACAAAAAAACACACAGAGCATGAGGGGACAGCCATGACATGTGCCTCAAAGGTTGCACGCTAATTAAAGTCCAATTTAAGTAGTTTAGAAAATGTAAAATCACCTAAGCAAGGAAAAAAATGGCAGACGAAAAAAATGAAACGAGGCTACACGACCCCGAAATGCGCAACAAACCGAAAGCCACGTACGACTTTTGCTAGGGACGTACGAGGGACTAAAATACACACTTAGGCTGCACGCAAAATGCTCTTGACCCGTGTAGCACATAGACAAACAAAGCCATTTTACAACACTAACAGTACGAATCTAAAATGGCGACTTACACAACTAATGCAGCGGTTTGCCCTCGCGCATGCAGCATAACAAAATTGACATATATATCTGTCTTTGTCATGAGTGCCGAAGGCGCTCATACGAACAAAAGTAAACGAGAGGAGCGGATTGCTATGATTGCCGAAGGCGCTCATTGCCAGCCAAGCGATGAGCGCCAAAGGTGCTCAGCGTGTGGCTGGCAATGAACGCAGAAGGTCCTCAGAGTATAAAAAGAGTTACATTGTGTATCAAACAGCATTACCATGGCTTAAAAGGGGAGCCCCAAAATAGCAACAAAAAAAATGGCGGCGTAAATTTTTTTAAATTAAGCTCAAAAACCCCAAAGGACAGAAAACAACTTAGTTATGCAATTAGTTATTGCTATACATTGTCTCTATAGTTTAAAAAAAAAAACTCTGACAATAGAAGCTGTTTTACTGGAGTTTCCTTTATACATTATGTACTCATATATCTTCCAAAGTGTTTGTCTTTAACCATTATGGTATTACAGTAAAGCCACATTGTTTTAAACAAATGCCAGGCATTAGACTGATCCTCCGCATGTACAACTATGCCAATTGTGGCCTGCCATTTGAACATTCCTGTGAATACCCCTATATTTAATTTTCAATGTCAGTGTTACTTTCATGATTCTGGTAAGTTGGAGACATGGCCATTACTGTATGCAAGATGTTCCTATATTATATAACAACACAGTCCATTCTTATCAGCTAAAAAAGAAACATAATGAGCAAATTGGAGAAATATCTGTTAAAGTGAAGCTAACCTGGAAGTGTTCAGCTAAAGCTGTTCCCAATGCAGAAAGAATCCCAGCAGCCAGGCATACTGAGTTCAGGGGTGAGTGGCAATCATAGTCTCTAATTTGCGGAAATCTCAATACTGCAACCCAAATATATAGTAGTAGGGAAATAGCATGTTTACTAAAGATTATTACCTTTTTACATAAAATTAGAGTGTCTCTTTCTTTATAACCTATTAAATATATTCTAAGTACTGCTGACAAAACCCAGGAAAAGATTGTGGACACTGAAAGAGTCATATAATAAAGTGCACTAAGGGCAGTGCAGAGTTTGTAGATGCAGAAGATGGGTCTAGTAGATGGGTCCAACAGTAGGTCAGGAACTGGCAATGTGATTAGTTGTTTTATGGTAAATTACATTGCAATTGGTTGTTTCTGGAAATACATAAACATCTGCAATATTCTATGGCTCAGATCTCATTATATTGAAGCTGTAGTAGGAGACCCATGTAGAAAAGAATATAGGGCAGAGACCAGATTTCAGAATCTGAAGCAGAGTTGGCGAAAATGTTTTAAGCATGCAAGTAGCTTTGAGGTACCCACAATGCCTCAGCATTATTGGATAAGTGTATCTCGGAGAGTTTAGTAAATGTGATGCAATAGGATAAAGTCCCAAAATAAATGTGAGAAGTGGATTTAACAGCAGAAAAAGGAACTTCGAGTGGATACAAAATGCCAAGTTCTATGTTTGTGTTTTTTTGTTGTTGGGAAAATTGGGTTTTTAGGGATCTTTGGGGTTTTGAGAAAAAAAATGTTCCTACTAGCATCAATTGCTATTTGTAAAGTGTCTGTCAGTGTCTTGAACTGCGAGACATATACTGTAGTCAACACTTACCTAAAAATGCCCCAATAATAGCTCTGGGGTGTGTAAGTTCTGTCCAAGAGAGAAGGAAGTGAATTATTCTACAAATTCACTATTGCAGAATTATATCAGAGTCTGTAACAGCTAATGATATATAATAATTTTTATATCTTAGTGCAAGTTAAAAGACAATATTTTTTCAATGTTTTTTGCTGTTTGCTATAATGCCTTACACAAATGTAGAGTACAGCTAGTATTCAGTTCACAAAGACAGTTTTCAAGAACATTGGACAAGTGATTCATATCTGGATTATCCTTTAACACTTAGGGATACAAATACAAATGGAATGCAGATATGGACTATCATTTTCAGAGTATTGTTTGTGTAATTTAGCAAATACTGTAACAAGTGGTAGCTGTGGAGCAGATACATGGTGGAAATGATGACAGGTCTTAATCTCAGACCAAAAAATGGGAGACATTTTATGCATACCTGATGAAACAGTAAAACCTTGATTCTCCTATTCCACATGGTTCGTGGTCTTGTTTTTTGTAGTAGGGAATAATTAATCTGAATCCAATATCTTGACAGTTATTTTATTACTGATGAAATTGTGCTTTGTGTTCTTATCTGATGAATGGAAAAGACTTGAAGATGTCTACCGAGCCATTGGCCGCTGTCATTGCATAACTGGAAAAATATCAAAGATGAGTCAAAATACTGACTGAAAAATATCTAGTTTAGCAGAATTGAAAATAAAAAGAGGACTTAAATGAAAATATGATATAAAGTTATGTACACATCTTTACATCGCTGTATTTGAAGATTGTAAGTCCCAATTTTACTGGTCTTGGTGGGCCATATGACCTGGGGTCAATGTAAGGATAATGTCTATGATATATATATATATATTATTTTTTTTTTAAATTTTATTAGACAGATAGGCCCCCATTGAATTGAGGTTTTGGGCGATCCGGTAGCCCGTAAGTAAGGTTGCAAGGTACTTTGCTATTGAATTGTCGTCTTTTTGCGGGCTCCAAACAGCTTCCGAGTTATGCGCTTGAAAACTCTGCGATGGTTAAACTCGTAATTTACAGCCTCCCGAAGCCTTTGATCTTTCACTTTCGCAAGATGGCTAAAACCGCAAATCAATTGCTCAATTTCCCCAAAGCCTGCAAATGTTTTCACATCCGTAAACGGCAAATGAAGGGGGGCAAGGGAATTAAACACCTATTCGTAGCACTGTAACTGCTAATAAAAAATCAATACTGCACTGTAAATAACAGGGAAAACGATGTAGGACATTCAAATGAACTGCACAACAGTCTCAAGCTCGCAAATTGACAGGAAATAAATGTTATTTTTATGTTTCATCTTGGGGCTAAACCGATCTTGGGTATCAATGAGTTAATACACATCAGGCTACCCATATGGACTAGAACAGTATTGGCATTCATGTTTATAATTCTGTATTTTTCGGGTTTGCGAGTCTGATCGCATATCGGACCCCCAAAGCTAATTGATTGACATGTAACCTCCATGTTTTACTCCCGTAATAATGACAGTCTCCTTTTCTATTGGCTGATTTAAAATGGGAGGTTATGGGCTTGCTTGATTGATCAAGTTCCAGCCCTGAACTGCTACAAACTAGTGCATAGTTTATGGTTTTGGCTTTGGACCAGTAACTTGCGGCCTTGAGGAATTGAATAGCATAGCAATCGGAGACGAAAGGGAGCCTGCAACACACTTGCAGGCATTCGGCTGTCTGCGATCGAGTTGCGGGCTCAGAATTGCATATGGTCAGGTATATAAACACCACAGACATTTAAGGCAACAATTCTGGTGTTATATATGTTTGGTGCAGAACCTTTACTGCAGTTTTTGATTAAGGGACCCTCTATAAATGCCTTTCCAGGCAGTTTCCCATTTCTCCATATCCCAGATTTGATTCAAATCCTTCTCCCATTCCCTAACATAGTTGTGTTGCTGAGAGGAGAGTTGTAGATGTCAGATATACCCCCTATTATTCTTTTAGAAAGAGGAAGTTTCTGACTGATTAGGGAAAGCTTATTTTTCTTAGGGGGCTCTGGAGCTTTATTAAAGAGTTCACAAAATGTCTGAATTTACAGAAGTTGTAGTGTTTGCTTAGTGGAAGGTTGTGTTTATCCTTAATAATGTCAAAAGTGATACGTCATCTCTCTTCTATCCAGGCGCCCAGTCTATCTAGCCCCTCGACTTCCACCAAATTATGGATTCCTTACTCAGGTTTTTATGTGCCCACGGATGGGAGATTATTGATGTCAAACGTGACAGATTGGAGAACAAGTTGGAGTGTTTCATGGCCCACTTCCAGCAGTGAATTGTATGCAGAATCATTGGGTGTTTTAATCGAATGACCTGCACCAGGGCACTATTTATCCAAACCAGAGTATACCACGAATCGGGATGCATGGACTGATTTTCAATATATGTCCACGAGGGTTGGTGCAGGGGTGAGTGTATGATAGGGAGGAAAGAAAGTTGTGCGGCCCTATGGTATTTTATCAGGTCCGGGCAGGACAAGCTTCCCTAGTTTTGTGTTTAAACATAGTAGTTTTATTGATTATTTGGGGGTTTGTCTTGCCAAATTAACCTAAAAAACTTACTCTGAAGACCCTGCAAATCCTTTATATTCACAGAAACTGGGAGAGTTCTGAACAAATATCATAGTTTTGGGAGGGTATTCATCTTAAATTAATTAATTCTCCCTATCCAGGAAATAGGTTATCTAGACCATTTTGTTATGTCTTCACTCAGAGACTCAAAGAAGGGAATGTAATTCACCTTATATAAAGAGTTCAAGAGGGCAGTGATTTTCAGTCCTAGATATTGTATAAATGTTTTAGCCCATTGGAACTGATAATCCTCCTGCAATTAATCCTTAACCTGTGTTGGTAGGCCTATAGCTAACGCTTCTGTTTTATCTTCATTAATAACTAGCCCCGAGATTAAACCATATTTGTGTAGGGCTTGCATTAATTTTGGTATGGAATGGGTCGGATTCATCAAAATGCACAGTATATCATCTGCGAAGAGGATAATTTTAAAATGGTGATGACCTATGACTAACCCTGTGATTTCAGCGTCCGCTCTAATTGCCTGGTCCAGTGGCTCTATTGCCATGGCAAAGAGCAGAGGGGAAAGAGGGCATCCTTGCCTTGTGCCCCTGCAGATATTTATTGTTGGCTTTTTTGGACCCGGTAGTTTTAGGTGGGCCTAGGGTTTTTTATAGTATGTCTCGATCAAATTTGTGAATTGGCCGCTGATTCCGAATATGCCTAGGACTGCTCAGAGATAGGGCCATTCCAGTGAATCAAATACATTTCTCAACATCAAAGGCCAGTAGACACATTGGAGTTTTCGAACTTTTGGCCTGGTGAATTATATTTATAACCTTTTTATATATTATCTCTGACTTGTCTATGGGGTATGAAGCCCACTTGGTCTTTGTGTATTAACCTTGTTAGAAATGTTGTGATGCGGTCAGCCATGATCTTGGCCAGAAGTTTAATATCCCCATTTAGTAATGATATGGGCCTATGATTTTTCACCTGCAGGATATCCCTGCCTTCTTTTAGGAATATGACTATTTCTGCAAGGTTCATTTCTGATGGAATTTGTTGCCCTTCAAGTATGGAGTTATACAGTTTAGCTCAATGGGGGGTTAGTTGATCCAGAACATTTTTATAGTACATATTGGAGAAGCCATCATGGCCCAGAGCCTTGCCTATTTTCATACCTTTATTCCCTTTCTTTATTTCATCTTGGCAAATTTTAGAATTCAGAGTTTCCAATTATGTACTGGTCAGAGCAGGAAGATCGCAGGAAGCCAAGAAGGATTGCATATGATAGTTTGATTTGACCCCTGAGGCCGTGTATAATTTTTTATAGAAATTGGTGAAGGTATCTTGAATTTCCATTGGGCTTGCAGTAACTAAACCTGAAGAGGTCTTCATTTGGTAAATTTTGGTTTGCGTGTATTTCGCATTAAGTTTTCTTGCCTGCATAGAGTCCTGCTTGTTTGCGTTAGAAAAATATTTATGCTGGGTCCTTCTCATGGCTTTTTCCATGCGTTCTGCCAATATGGAGTCTAATTCAAACCTTACTTTTTCAATTTATTGTCTAATTTTGTGTGATGGATTCCTCTGGTTGGTTAGTTCAAGCCCGCTCAATTCCTTCACCAATTTTATCTCCCTAAGTTTCTGCTCTCTTTTTTGTCTTGCTGTTAATTTTATACATATGCCTCTAATGTAGGCCTTATGAGAAGCCCAAACCCACTCAATAGCTGCATCTAGGGTTAGATTAGTGTCAATAAAGAGATCCAATTCTTTTGAAATTTGGTTTCAAAGTGTTGGGATGGTCAGGAGCAACTCATGAATCCTCCATGTGAATTGGGGTTTAAGGTTATTGCCTAGATTTATGGAGGCTTTCACTGTGGAGTGGTCTGACCAAGTACTGGGCGCAATCTCCGCTGTACTGGTGCAGTCCATTAGAGAGGAGTCTATCAAAAGATAGTCTATTCTGGAGTAGGTCTTATGTGCATGGGAGTAAAACGTATACTCCTTATGTAATAAATGTTTTTCTCTCCATATGTCTAGTAGATTTTGCTCAGAGATCAGGGAATTAATTCTCTTTAGCTTATTTTAATATCTATTTCCTATGTTGCTACCGGATCTGTCGACTGAGGCATCTTATACTAGGTTAATGTCCCCATCTAATATGATTTTGCCTCACTTGACTTGCACTAGGTGTTTTGATAGTTGCATCAGATTATTATGGGGTGTGGTGGTAGGAGAATATACTGAAACCAGAGTGATTGGGACATCTAAAGTTTTCCCCACAAGAATAATATAGTTACCCCTGGGGTTCAGTATTTTGGATTCCAGAGTGAACAGGAATTTTTTGTGTTGTAAAGTGGCTGTGCCTTCTTTTTTAGAGGGGTTGCTCGTTGTGTAGAAGGTCGGATAATGTTTATGTAGGAGTTTGGGGACATTGTTTTTTGAAAATGAGTCTCTTGCATGAAAGTGACTGCTGGTTCATGTATTATAGAGAAAGGCTTTACGCTGTTTTAAGGGGGAGTTAAATCCCTCAACATTGTGCGTTAGGCATACATATCCAGAGCTACCCATTGTTACGTGTAGATGAATGTGCTGATGTGAGGGTGTACTTACCCGCCCATGGCTGGAGGGGACCGGTGACCGTAGGGAATGCCTGGAAGACTAATTTTGGATATGTTAACTTGCTTTTTCCTGCAATACTGGCAAGATGGAAAAGAGATATATGTTAGTGAGCATAAAAATGATAACAAAACATCATAAACAATAAAAGAAGTTTCAAGACAATTTCTCATGTAACAATCAAATAAGAATGCACCTGAGGTGCCTAGTGTAAGGGAGGACTAAGTCGAAAACAAATGACTCTAGTTCAGAGAGCAACAAACATTGGTATACATTTGTAATTAGTATTAATTTGGCCTAATGTACGACTCCTTGATTTGCCAGTCCAAAGATTTGAAATCCCCGGATATACCAAAGAAACTTTAGGTGTATAAATCCGCAAAGCTAATTTCTTCTATCTTATGTTCTTTGAGGTCATTCTTTTGTCTCTTATAAGGAACTACTTGTTGCGTAGAGGGTTGCGTAATCTAGTCCACCTCTGTATTTGCAAATTTATCTCCTCCTTCCGAGGAGTATGCTGGGAAGATGTATTTCTCTTTGATTTTTTACTAAACTGTACATCCGTCCATTGTTTGGAAGGGCGATCTCTTCTAGGGGTAGGCTTTGCTGCCATAGTAGTTCCCTCTGGGATTAATTGCAGGATGGACAACAGATTTTGGCAGTCCTCTAATGAGTTTACAGCATAAGCCTGGTCAATTTGTAGGAAATGTTATGTTTTATCAAGATCTCCAAGGCGGGTTTCATCCCCCTCCGTTTTGCCAGGGTTGAAAGAGCTAGCCCACAATTTTAGATAACTTTCTTGAATTGGCGATGAGTCTCTAGAGCTTTGAAGCAGAAAGCAGATTATAATGTCTTTAGGTTGTTCCGAGTTTGCTGATCCTTTTAGTCCCCTATGGGCTCTTTCCATTTCAAGGTCCTTTAATGTATGGGAGCGGCGTTCTTTGTCCAAGAGAATGTAGGTCTTCCTTGATGTCCTTTATGGCCAGGGAAAGCTGAGTTTTAACAAAGCTTCAACTTTGGCCATGATCTTATCTGAGTCATCTATATCAATCTGCATATTCAAGGAATCCCCCTTTTGGTGGTGATCGATTGGTTGGTACGGCTTTGAAATATTCTGGTATGACTTTTGAGTAGGTGCTTTTCTTCTTCCTCATGATTTATCTCACAGTTGCTGAGTACTTGTAGAGTTAGGAGGCCTTTGGAGGTATTTTATGACTGTTTAGATGGCTTTTATCTTTTTTGTTCCTTTAGTGCTGTGGTCTCTGGGTTTTTACTTATCTTTTGTTTTTCAACAAATTGGCTTGTTAGCTACTACTTCCTAGGTAAATCTTTTACTCTTTCTTTTTTTTTCTCTCTTCTTTTTTTCTCTCTTATCCTGAAGGAGCCTTTACTTGGAGAAGTGTCACGTCATATTGAACTGTTCTCTATATGTATAGGCCACATTGCACCAAGATCATCTCTCTCTTAGTGAATTTGTTTTGGAGGGGGTTTAGCTTTAAGGCCCTATTTTTCAAGAATTGTAATCCAAAGCGTACCTGTTATGAAGTGTAATAGTTCGCCTCTTTGGTGGGAGAGGTAACGGTAGGGTCTTGGAACAAGTTTGTAAGATATATATATTATGTGTAGGTCTTAGTAAGAGATAACAAAGAAGGATGTAAGTTCCTTATACTTTAGTTTGGTTCTGGTAGTCTATAAGGTATTAAATTATTAATTTATATTTATACATCATGCTCTTTCACTACATAAAGTAATCATTTCACTTTTTGTTATTAGTCATATAAAGGATATATTCACTTTATTTCGGTTTACTGACTTTAGGCTTTGCTTCATATGAAGGCCCCAGTTACAGCCTATGCCATTTTTAGATTCTGATGATGTTTGAGAGCTCAGATTCTGGCCTGGTTGATGGCAGTGAAAACTCCTGGAGCCACATTCAATTCCAAGCCCGAATCTCGTTTGCAGACGGCCAAATGTCTGTTGGTGTATTGCAGACTCTCACTGTGCTACAATTCCGGTGCTATTCAATTGAACAAGACCGCAACTTGCTGCCCGAGATCTGAAATCGTAAACCCTGGTTCCATATGTAAATAGAGCAGGGTTTGAACATGTAAGACTAAAGCATGTTTTAGACCCAAATTGGTGGCAATTTAGCCAAAAGTACCAGCTGCTAAGCTCCAGGAGTAGCCAGGGTCTGGCTGGAAACGAATAGTGCCCAGAAAAGACCTCCTAGTGTCGACAGTGTGATAGAGGCCTATCGCATCTGGCCTCCCTCAGATTGAGCTCCCTGCTACCACCCGAGCAGGTTCCGGAGGACAGGAGGATGGAAGACTGGGGTACCTCAAGAGGAGCCCGCGGTGCTAGACTCATCGGGGCCCAGAGAGGGAAGAGGAATTACTAGTGTACGCCGCAGTGGGGTAGGAGAGCGTGACCCCCTGCACTAGCTGCCGTCTAGAGGAGGTGGTGAGGCGGCGGGTCCCGATAGTGACGGCGGAGGACCCCCTGTACCATCTGGTGAGACCTGGGAGGTGAGGAGCCCAGAGGACGGCACCCAGACCCCGCCATTGCTTAGAAGACAAAGCCCACAAAAACGTGGCTGCCATTTTGTGGCGCAGCACAGGGAAAGGGCAGCTCAGAGAGAGACCAGGAGTTGCCAGTGTCTGCATATAAGGTACTGTGCCGGGCTCCAGTGAGGGGAGGCAAGGCTAAGAGAGTCCAGCATTACCTGAGAGGGATGAAGCCCTGAGCTTAACGCACCACTACCCCCTTGGACTAGCTGAGCCTAGGGCAGAAGTCAGTTTAGGCCTGAAAGCTAGGACAACATTACAGGGCCCCGCCATTTTGGAAAAGGGCAAAGCAAGCACAACTCCAGGAGCCTGCTTGCCCTGCTACTACAGAGCACCTCATACATAAATACATAAATAAAATCATCGGCCGGACCTGTGCCCGAACTGCCTGACATGTAACTGGGTTGGCAATGACAGAGCTGCATGAAACAGAACTATAGATAAGAACAATAAGCAATTTAAAGACGTCTCTTTACAAGATCTCACAGTATTAGGAGTTTCAGAGGGGCTTCTGCCACCCAGTGGACAACATTATTATTGCCTGCACCTCTACTGGCCTGCTTGCAACCATCATACTATTTGACTGCTATGGGATTGCACAATATACCAAAATAGCCATTTTCCTTTTTACACTTTTTTGGTACTGTTCCCTGCTACATTGCCACCGGGTTAGAAGATAGGCTGGCGCAGATTATGCATTAAGTTGGGGCCTGAACTAAATTGAAGAAAAAAAGAAAAAAAAAGAACAGAAAAAGAAAAAGCGTAGCGTGATCATGAATCCGCTGCAGTCAATAAAATTTTGTAAAAATGTTTTATGGTGCCTGATTGGCCGCTTCTTCAACTCCTTTTATACTGCACATTTATCTCTATCAAGGGCATGCGTCCACCTAGGCCAATGCCTAAAATAATACGCACTTGGGACTAAGACTCATTTCGAGGGGGGTACCCTAATGAATTGCTAGCACAGTAGCACAAAGTGCCATAGCTGGTAATTCTACAAGCATTGGACAACTTACTTACTAAAAGATTCTGACCGCCTGCAATCAGCCGCTCTGATTCCATATTCAACTCATCGCCCTGACTACAACGGCAAATGATGGGGAGAAACAAGAGAGCCCTACCAACAAAGAGAATTACAGATGTTTGCAAACCTCCAGGGGCAACAAAGGAGATGGCATCAGACCCTTCAGGAGAATCGGAGGATGAGGGCCATGTGGGCCTGCCTTATTCCGACATGAACCTCTCTAATAGCTCAATGGCCCAGATCGAGGGTCTATTTCAAGCATACATTACCGAAACTGTTGAAGCCATCAAGAAGGATATCCATGACCTAGGCCAAAGGATCCACTTGCTTGAGGAGACCACCGATCAGATCGTTGAGGTTTAGGAGCGGGATAGGTCGGAGATACATAAGAACTCCTCTCACATATCGGCCTTGGAAGATAAGTACGAGGACCTGGAAAACCGCTCTAGGCATCACAACATAAGAATCAGAGGGATTCCCAAAGCGGTGCAGAATCTGAAGCAACACGTCTCTGAGACACTTGCCACGATACTACAGGAGGTCCCAGACTCGCGGTTGGAAATTGAAAGGGCCCATAGAGCCCTAGGGGCGACATGAAACTTGGAGGGGCCCAAGGATGTTATCATCCGATTCCCTTGGCAACACACAAGAGACTTGCTATTAGCAGCAGCCCGAAAAATACCCAGATATCAAGGGGCCTGATAACTTTGCGGACCTCTTCCCTATGATGCTGGCCAAGCACAGAGACATGAAATCGGCCTTGGGAGTGCTGATTAAACAAAACATTCAATACTGGTGGGGCTTCCCCTTTGCCCTGGTATTCCAATGTAGGGGCAAACCATACCCTGCCCGCTCACTCGAGGACGGCTGGGCAATCCTTCAATCGCTTCACGTGGTCCATGAGGAGGGGGAAAGAAGATCAGAGATCCAGCGGGAAGGGCTGAGACTCAACCCCAAGCAACAATGGTCTACTTTCCCCTACAAAGCTCGGACCCAGACTGCAGAGATTACTGCTTCAGGCCCCACATCCTCACCCCGGAGCCGGCCTACCCAGGCACGGGGTGTGGTATCTTCAGAGGGCCCAGATGCAGGCGGCTCATGACAGTGCATATGTCAAGGAGGACAAGAGTGCGGCTATGTTGATTTTTGCTTCCTATTGAACGGTGAAGTGTTTCTCACCAAGTTTTTGAGATAGAATGTCTAGTCCTATGACCTATCTTTAAGTGCCAATGTTTATTCCCCTTATTGGTGACTTGGTTGCTCGTTCTACTGTTCTTACTAAATAATGTTTTCTAGGTCCGGTGATACTCCCCATCATATGTTGATTTTTTGTCCCTCCCTTGGAATTTGTCAACCCCTTCATTTTGTTTTTTTTTGGAAGAGTGGAAGGCCCATTCTTCCTTCCCCTAGGTGCCAGGATAGACGACTGGTTTAGGAAGATGTGTTCGATGGATTCATTGTGTTACTATGAATGTCTAGTATGTCTAACTGTAAATACTTACAAAGTTGTAATTACTTATGTATTTTGTGTCCCTTTTTCTTTCTTCTCCCCCTGGTGTACTCTCTCCATCTCTGCTCCAGTGTGGGCCTTGCTTGTCTTTCTGGTGTGGTCCTGGCTCCCTCTTGGCCGCTCCCTCCTTGCTTGGTCTTCTACAGGACAAGGTAAGATGACTGGACAATGCAGCCTCACACTATACATTAGCAATGGCTAAACTGGCTGACGCAAACTTTACTTTTATGATTTACAACGTTAATGGATTTAATTCCCAATTTAAGAGAAAGAAGGCCTTTATGTATTACAAAGATATTAAGCCATCGATTATATTCATGCAAGAAACACACTTTGCCCGCAATCATATACCTGCTTATCTTAGTAGAGATTATCCCACATGCTAATCCTCTACTCAATTTACCAGGAAAGCTGGAGCCTCTATACTTACTCATTGCAACTTCCCCTTTCAGGTAGAATCTAAAGTTGTGGATGAGGAAGGACACTATGTAATACTCCATGGAATAGTTCTGGAGATTAAAATCTCCCTCATTTCCTTTTACGCTCCTACCAATGCACCACATAAATCACTACTGCATATTCTGAGGCTTCTAGAGCCTCATTCTGGTAATATGATGGTGATGGGAGGGGATTTCAACCTTACCTTTGATCAAGATCTGAACCTCTCGGGTACTCAGGTCAAAGACCGGTATTTGAACAAACTAAGACAAATTAAGAAGGCACTATAAGGTCTGGGCCTGGTGGACACTTTGAGGGGGCTTCACCCTACAGAAGGTACTATACGTATTACTCCCACACCCACGGATCCTATTTGCAAATCGACACCTTTCTGATTGCTTCATCCTTGTTTGACCAATCAAAGAGGGCGGATATTCGGAAGAGTGGTGACTTGGTTGCTGGTTCTACTGTTCTTACGTAATAATGTTTTCTAGGTCCGGTGATACTCCCCATCATATGCGGCGGTGAGCATAGACATTGGAAACTAAATGAGCTTTTACTTGCCAATCCAGAGCTATTGGAACAAATTGAAAAATATGTCCACCTTTACTTTGAGTGTAACAGGTCTGGCAACTCGAGCATAGGATGGGTATGGATGGCCCACAAGGCCTTTATCAGGGGCTCCTGCATTAAGCTGGCTTCTGCTTTTAAAAAGCAATGTAAACTTAAAATGCAAGAACTTACCACTAAGCTGCAGGACTTAGGGTTTAGGAAACAATCACGCCCCTCTCCCAGACTTCGCCAGCTGATAGATTAGTGTAGACTAGAGTTAGAAGCTGTACTATCCCATAAAACGGAAAAAGCCCTCAGACAAACCAAATATCTATTTTATTCCAAGGCCAACAAGCCGGATTCTCTATTGGCTAGGAAGCTCCGGTCTAGGATATCGGAGTCCAAGATCTTGAGGATTAAAACTGCAACGCGTCAAATAACGGTAAGCTAAAATATCATCAAGCGAACGTTTGCTGACTTTTATAGCTCGATATACTCCAGTAAGCTGCAGCCAAATGGGGATCTTCTACGGGCTTACTTAGATACTTGCGACCTCCCCAAGGTCTCGGATCAGAGCGCGGCTACACTCGGACATAACTGTCGAGGAGATACTAGAAGCCATTAAGAGCTTGAGATCAGGGAAGGCTTTGCCAATTCTTACTATAAGACTTTTGCACATATTCTGGCACCATACCTCTGCCAATTGTTTAACTCCATCCTAAACAGAGACTTGATGCCTCCGCAGCGAAACAGGGCGGACTTAGTTGTTTTCCCCAAAGAAGGCAGGGACCCATTAGACCCGAAGAACTATCGGCCTATATCCCTTACAAATGGGAATCTTAAACTGCTAGCCAAAATTATTGCGGATAGGATCTCGGGATTCCTTCCAGATCTGATTCACAAGGATCACACTGGCTTTTTTCAACAAAGGCAGACTGTTGATAACATCAGGAGGACTGTGAATGTCATCCACTTGGCCTCCCAGAGCAAGACCCCCATTTGTGTGCTGGCTCTGGATATGGAAAAAGCTTTTGATACACTAGAGCGGTCTTATCTGTACGCAGTGCTGGCTAAATTTAGCTTTGACGGGAGATTCATACAACTCATTAGAACACTGTACAACAAACCGCAGGCCTGTCTCAAACTCCCTGGATTGGAAAATAACTCTATAGCTATCCAGAAGGGAACCCGACAGGGATGCCCACTATCTCCACTGCTATTTGGTTTGGCGATTGAGCCTCTGGCTCAAAAGATTAGATGTAAATCGGAGATCAAGGGGTTGCAGGTTGGCCTTCACCACTTGAAATGCTCGTTCTTTGCGGACGATTTTCTCTGCACGCTAATGGAACCGGCAACTTCGATTCCCGCTTTGCTGTCAACCCTAGGTGGATTCGGGGCCCTGTCAGGCCTGCAGATTAATGTTGAAAAGACAGAAGCCTTGGGAGTTGGCATACCACATGCGGTCCTGGGGGCTTTGAAGGCAGAGTATAGATTTCAATGGCCCAAATATTCTATTAAATACCTGGGGGTTGGAAACACCAGGAAGCTACTGGATATATACAAGGCCAACTTCCCGCCTTTATTTAAACAAATAACTGAAGAAATGCGACGTTGGTCGAAATACCACATCTCATGGACAGGGCGAATAACATAGGTAAAAATGACGGTTTTGCCAAGAGTATTGTATTTGTTCAGAACTCTCCCAGTTCCGGTAGATACGAAGGAATTAGATAAACTCCAAACTTCTATCTTCAAATTTATTTGGCGAGGTAGACCGCGGCATATAGCGAGAAAGACGATGTTCTGGCAGAGGTCCCAGGGGAGACTCTCATGTATGAATCTAAGGCTTTATCTGAGAGCAGCGCAGTTTGCGTTTATTCCACTGGCTAGTTCGGGTAAGCTTCAACCGCTATGGACCTTTGTGAAAAATTGGCAAATGAGACACCATTCTTGGGATACCAAGGTCTGGGATGTGCTCAGGCGTCAGGCAGCGTCACTCTAATCCCATAATATCTTCAACTTTAGTGGCTTGGGCTCGGCCCTGGGTGGGGCTTTGCTCCCCTCCTATCGCCATTGCTGTCCATAAAATCCTTCCCTGAATTTGGGACTGAGTTTAGCTTCACCTCTAGACAATGGTGGCTTAGCAGCCCACTGGAAAGAGCAGGAACTTGGTTCTCAGCTGACACCCTACTATCCCACACCTCCCTTATTACTAAGTATCATATACCAGAGAGCGAACTCTGGAATTACAGAAAAAATAGACATTGGCTTTCCTCACTGGCCCAGGTACATGGGATTCCCAAACAGTTTTGGTGGATGACTATATGTGCAAAACTGCCCTCTATGAAAGGCCTTCTTGGATCCCTGTATTCTTTCCTGAATGATTCTTTAAACAAACAGAAGCCGAAGTATATGCTCCAGTGGGAGAGAGACTTAGGCAGGGAGATAGATAGGACTGCTTTAGAGGGTGCAAAGCCAGGGAAGACTTTCTACATGTATGGTGGACGTGTCTATTAGTGCAGACGGTGTGGCAGGAGATGACTGACTTATTCTCGGAACTGACAGAAACTAAGCTGTAACTATATCATGATAAACGAGAGACTGTCCCATGTCTTGAATAACACGGCCCCCCTATTCCAAAATGTTTGGACTCCATGGCTGACCTCTGCCTAGAGTATTAAGGTTTGCATCTGACATGGACAGTGGGGAATGAGGCTCTTGCCGAGAGGTGGCGGTCGTGGGGGACGGTCATACAAATAGATTCTCATCGGGTGTGGCGATGGACGAGTATGCCAGGTATTTCCTACCCCCGCCCCTTTTTTTTTTTCTTTCCGCCTACCCTTTGAAATTGAAATAGTTGATGTTTTTATTTCTCAACTTCTTTACACTTATCTTTCAATAAGAGGTTGATAATACAAAAAACTAAAAATACTATTTTTGAAGGCAAGACATAGAGGGTTAGACAGGACACAGAATAATAATGTAGTACTGTACCAGTATGACTATTATGAAAATTGCATGCTAACTCTTTGTCAGGATGCTGGGGAATTGTGCTGCTATATAACCCTGTTGCCCTGATATCCTCTTCTTTTTTCTCTTATTTCATGTAATGTTCTGTTGTCAACTTGTCTTCAATAAAAAAAAAAGAATGGATAAAAAAAAATGTAAATCCCCTGCCGCGGGTCCTTAAAGGGTCTGCAGCACACAAAAAGTTAACCCTGGCCGCGTGGGTACTGTAAGTACCTCCATGGCACCTATCATTAATCTCCCTATGCTGCAGGGTCTATATCCCGTCAGGACCCCCACAGTGTTCCCACATGAACACCATGATACAAGGGTCCCCATCAGGAACCCGCAGGGTCCCTACACTAACACTTGCTGCAGGGGTCCCGATCTGGACCCCCGAAGCATTTAAAATTCAATTTTCTCACCTCAATGGTCCTTAAAAGAACTTAAAGATCCTTTAAGGACCCGCACTACAATTGTAATTAACCCCTGCCTAAAATGAACCCCATCAGTCAGATAAGGGTCTATATAGACCCTTATGGGACAATAATTAACCTTGACATTAACACTATAAGTGCCATGAGGGTCCTCCAACTGTACCCAATTAACCCTAACTACTAATCTCTACCCTATTCTATTTACCGCCTCTACCCTACCCTATAAACCCCTACACTACCTACATAACCCCCTAATAAAATGCCTAACACCCCACTAAGTAAAAAAAATAAAAGAAACCCCATTACAGAAATGTGGTTTCTGTAATGTGGTTTCTAAGTACAAAAAATAACAAACTACTAATTACATGAAAATAGCAAAAGCATTACAGTAAAAAAAAAAAGTCTTACACATAAAATAAAAAAGGTTACATAAAATAAAAAACTATTAAAACAAAAAAGACTTACAACCTGTAAAAAAAAAAGGGTTGATGAGTAGAGATGTCGCGAACATAACATTTTCGGTTCGCGAACTGCGGATGCGAATTTCATCAAATGTTCGCGAACCGGCGAACCGCCATATACTTCAATGGGCAGGCAAATTTCAAAACCCACAGGGACTCGTTCTGGCCACAATAGTGATGGGAAAGTTGTTTCAAGGGGACTAACACCTGGACTGTGGCATGCCAGGGGGGGGATCCATGGCAAAACTCCCACGGAAAATTACATAGTTGATGCACAGTCTCGTTTTAAGCCATAAAGGGCATAAATCACCTAACATTCCTAAATTATTTGGAATAACATGCTTTAAAACATCAGGTATGATATTGTATTGATCAGGTAGTGTAAGGGTTACACCCGCTTCACAGTAACAGACCAATCTCCCCGTTTAATGCATCACAAACAACCGGAAAACAGTCCCTTTGCACAACCGCAAACTCCCCATTTGCACACGGTTGGATACCAAGCTAGCCATGTCCCGTTCCTTCTCCTCACTAATGTCATTGAAGGTCTCTTCCTCCACCCAGCCACCAAGGGTCCCCAAAAGGTGACAACAAGCCCCCTGGGACGCCTGCTGTGTCTGGTCTTCCACCTCCTCAAAGCCACCTTCCTCCTCTGACTTCTCTTCTTCAGACTCCTCTCTCTGCGTTGCCTCTGTCTGCGTTATTATAAGGTGTGTACTGTTAAGTAGTACTATTCCTATCGGTTTAATCCCTGTTACGTCCACTATTAGGGGACGTGTATATGGCATTGATTTTTGGAAACGGGAGATGGAAAAAGATGCTTGGTCGGTCCTCCCACTTCAAATTTGTGGCACTGCGCATGCAATCTAAGGTGCCACCAGATAGGAGTGGTGTGTTCAATTGTACTATTTATTCCTATCGGATTCAATAAAGCCAATAAACCTGGCCCGTTACTAGCCAGGAAACTACAAACCAAAACAACACAAAATAGCATACTTCAAATTAAGACCTCAAATGGAGAAAAAACAACGAACCCAAATAAGATCCAGAAGATTTTTACAAAATTTTACAATACCCTTTATACGGCAACAAAACACATAGATCTACACAAAATTAGGGGATTTCTTAATTCCTGTGATCTCCCCTTAATAGAAGAAAATGACTTAGAGACTTTAAATGCCAAAGTGACCCTAGAGGAAGTGAGAAAAGCAGTCCAGAACCTCAAACATGGTAAGTCACCAGGCCCAGACGAGTACACCAATTTATATTATAAAAAATGTATAGACATATTAGGCCCGCACTTGGTCACTCTAACAGAGTTCTAGAAGGCAAGCAAACACCAGCAGAGCTGAACAGGGCAGATATCGCTCTATTCCCTAAGGAGGGTCGAGATGCCCTAGAACCAAAAAACTACAGGCCAATATCATTACTAAACTGTGATACAAAGATTTTGTCAAAAATAATAGCGGATAGAATGTCATCCTTCTTGCCTGAGTTAATACATAATGACCAAGTAGGCTTTGTCTCCCACAGGCAAGCGGGAGACAACATTAGAAAAATCATGAACCTACTGTACCACTCCAAAGCCTCTAAAATTCAAGCCTGTCTTATGGCCTTTGACATTGAAAAGGCGTTTGATTCCCTGGAGTGGACTTACCTATACGCCACGCTTGAAAAATTTGGTATTAAAGGCCATTTCATAAATCTCATACACTCAATATACAAATCATCCAGGGCAAGGTTACAGATTCCGGGAGATGAGAGATCCTTAATTAAAATAGAAAGAGGAACAAGACAGGGGTGCCCCCTTTCTCTCCTTCTTTTCGCAATAGCAATAGAACCCCTGGCTCAGACAATTAGGGCCAACGCTGGGATCACAGGCATAAAAATAGGCCATCACCATTTCGAAAACTTGTCTATTTGCAGACGACCTGCTGTGTATGCTCTCAAACCCTACCCAATCGTTCCCAGAGTTGATTCGAACTATGGAGGAGTTTGGTCAGTTTTCTGGCCTTAAACTGAACATAGAGAAGACAGAAGCACTAGCGATTGACTTAACAGCAGTAGAGAAGCAGGGTCTCCAAGAGAAGTTTAATATTAAGTGGGATAAGAACCACATAAACTACCTGGGAATCCGACTAACCCCTAAGCGAGAGGACTTGTACAAAGCCAACCACTCCAAACTTTATAAAACAATAATTAATGACCTGAGTAAATGGACAAAGTATAGGTTATCATGGTTAGGGAGAATAAATACGATAAAAATGAATGTCATTCCTCCTCTACATGTTGCTCTACATATTTTGAACACTCCCAATCCCGAATAAATAAAAAGAATTAGAAAATATTCAAAGGAAAATATTTCAGTTTATCTGGAACCACTCTCCCTCACGCATCACAAAGAAAATGATGTACCTTCATAAGTCAGAGGGGAGACTATCGTGTCCAAACTTAAAATATTACCACAAGGCAGCTCAGTTATCTTTCCTCCCAATAGCACATTCTATAGGGCATCAACCGGCCTGGGTGTATTTAGAGAACCACACTTTAAGGCCCTTAACCTGGGACAAGGTGGCTTGGCTATCAGAATTGCCTCAGAGCCTTAAAAACTCCCCTAATCAGACACTCACTATCATACTGGAAATGGGCCAAGAAACACACGGGTTTGTTCCCTGGATCCACCCAAATGACCCCAATTCTTGACCACCCTCAGGCCCCGAAACACATCAGCACAACATCACAACACTGGTGGAGGTCAAGGAAACTAGACAGACTGGGAGACTGGTTAGTAAAGGGCCAGATGCTCACCTATGAGGAACTGAGGGACAAGCATGAGCTACCGCTGTCAGAACATTACAATTACTGTAGGCTGAGGCATTTCACACACTCCCTGACCCAGAAACAGGGGACACCGGTCTTAAATTGGTTCTCCAAAATTTGTAAAGATAAACCTCTATCAAGGGGGATCATTGGGTCGCGTTACAAATATAAAACATTTGTTACTGGTTGAAGCGACACTGGGGGAAGGACCGGAGTAGGGGAGCCCTGAAGACCCTTCAGAAGCAACCGGTGGCAAAATCATCCCAGGAAAGGAGAGGTCGCTTACTGAAGCCTGCCCTAGGGTAACCCAAGGGTGATTGCCCAGGTTAGATATTGTAAATAATAAGCTAATACTGCTGGAGGGATGATAGCTAATAGGACTTTGGTGTTTCCTGCAGATATACTCTTTACTATTGTCTGTTTTACCATGTTTTAGGTATCTCTTAATTTGCAATCACAGTAAAAAATAAGAAAAATTATTAACCTAAAAAGTAAAAATAAGGACAAGCCAGCTTACTTTCACAAAATGTATTTATTGTAAATATGTATTGTTGCACAACTGTTATGCAAGACTGTTCAAAAATGCTTTATTTTTCATTACATGCTGACAATAAAATAATTTAAATGCAAAAGTTAGGTATTGTTGCAGCGACCAGAAAATGTGATGTTAGTTTGCCAGGCAGAAAGTGCCCTAAAATATTGCGTCTTGAACCCTAGTTGGTGGCGGATAAGTCGGGCAAGTCATCCGGCATTCAGGGATAAAATACAGCAGCGTGTGGACCATTATTAGCTCAAGGCAGCTCATCTATCAGGCCTTTTTTAATCGAATGTATCGCCCACTGTCAGTCCCTTCGGGATCCATCCCTCATTCATCTTAATAAAGGTGTGGTAATCTAGACTCTTTTGACCTAGGCGACTTCTCTTCTCAGTGACAAAACCTCCTGCTGCACTGAAGGTCCTTTCTGACAGGACACTTGAAGCGGGGCAGGACAGAAGTTCTATGGCAAATTGGGATAGCTCAGGCCACAGGGCAAGCGTGCACACCCAGTAGTCAAGGGGTTCATCGCTCCTCATAGTGTCGATATCTGCAGTTAAGGCGAGGTAGTCTGTTACCTGACGGTCGAGTCGTTCTCTGAGGGTGGACCCCAAAGGGCTGTGGTGATGCATAGGACTTAAAAAGCTCTGCATGTCCTCCATCAACAACACGTCTGTAAAGCGTCCTCTCCTTGCCGGCGTGGTCGTGGGAGGAGGAGGATTATGTTCACCTCTTCCGCTGTTAGATTGCCGTTGTGCTGTGACATCACCCTTAATCGCTGTGTAAAGCATACTTTTTAATTTATTTTGGAAGTGCTGCATCCTTTCCGACTTGTGGTAATTCGGTAACATTTCAGGCCCTTTCTGCTTATACCGGGGGTCTAGTAGCGTGGACACCCAGTACAGGTCGTTCTCCTTCATCCTTTTTATACGAGGGTCCCTCAACAGGCACAACAGCATGAAAGACCCCATTTGCACAAGGTTGGATGCCGAGCTAGTCATGTCCCGTTCCTCGTCCTCAGTGATCTCACTGAAGGTATTTTCTTCCCCCCAGCCACGTACAACACCACGGGTACCAGATAGGTGACAACAAGCACCCTGGGATGCCTGTTGTGGTTGGTCTTCCTCCTCCTCCTCAAAGCCACATTCCTCCTCTGACTCCTCTTCCTCACAATCCTCTTCCAGCGTTGCCGCAGGTCCAGCAAGCGATGCTGATAAGGCTGTTTCTGGTGGTGATGGTGACCACAACTCTTCCTCTTCCTCTTCACGCTCATCTACGGCCTGATCCAGCACTCTTCGCGGGGCACGCTCCAGGAAGAAAACAAATGGTATGATGTCGCTGATGGTGCCCTCGGTGCGACTGACCAGGTTTGTCACCTCCTCAAAAGGACGCATAAGCCTACAGGCATTGCGCATGAGCGTCCAGTAACGTGGCAAAAAAAATCCCCACCTCCACAGAGGCTGTCCTAGCTCCCCGGTCATACAAATACTCGTTAACGGCCTTTTCTTGTTGGAGCAGGCGGTCGAACATTAGGAGTGTTGAATTCCAATGTGTCGGGCTGTCGAAAATCAAGCGCCTCACTGGCATGTTGTTTCGCCGCTGGATATCTGTAAAGTGCCCCATGGCCGTGTAGGAACACCTGAAATGGCCACACACCTTCCTGGCCTGCTTCAGGACGTCCTGTAAGCCTGGGTGCTTATGCACAAAGCGTTGTACAATCAGATTACACACATGTGCCATGCACGGCACATGTGTCAACTTGCCCAAATTCAATGCCGCCAACAAATTTCTTCCGTTGTCACAAACCACTTTGCCGATCTCCAGTTGGTGCGGAGTCAGCCACTGATCCACCTGTGCGTTCAGGGCGGACAGGAGTGCTGGTCCGGTGTGACTCTCTGCTTTCAGGGAAGTCAACCCCAAGACGGCGTGACACTGCCGTATCCGGGATGTGGAATAGTACCTGTGGAGCTGGGGGGTGCCGTTGATGTGGAGCAAGACATAGCAGCAGCAGAAGAGGACTCAGCCGAGGAGGTTATGGAAGAGGATGGAGTAGGAGGAGTAGAGGAGGTGGCAGCAGGCCTGCCTGCAAGTCGTGGCAGTGTCACCAACTCCTCTGCAGAGCCACGTATTCCATGCTTGGCAGCCGTCACCAGGTTTACCCAATGAGCAGTGTAGGTGATATACCTGCCCTGACCATGCTTTGCCGACCAGGTATCAGTGGTCAGATGGACCCTTGCCCCAACACTGTGTGCCAGAGATGCCATTACTTCCTTTTGCACAATCGAGTACAGGTTGGGGATTGCCTTTTGTGCAAAGAAATTTCGGCCAGGTACCTTCCACTGCGGTGTCCCAATAGCTACAAATTTTTTGAACGCCTCATACTCCACCAGCTTGTATGATAAAAGCTGGCAGGCTAAGAGTTCAGACAAGCCAGCTGTCAGTTGCCGGGCAAGGGGGTGACTTTGTGACATTGGCTTCTTACGCTCAAACATGTCCTTGACAGACACCTGACTGTGGGCAGATAAGCAGGGACTGCTCAGGGCGAGACACGGAGTGGCGGATGATTGAGAGGGGGCAAGCAGGGCAGCAGTGGTTGACGTTGCTGAAGATGCTGGACCAGGAGGAGGATGGCGGCTTTGACTTTGTGTGCTGCTTGTACTCATGTGTTGATCCCATAGGCGTTTGTGATGTGACATCATGTGCCTTCGCAAAGAAGTTGTACCTAGGTGGGTGTTGGACTTCCCACGATTCAGTTTCTTTTCGCATAGGTTGCAAATGGCATCGCTGTTGTCACAGGCAGACACACAAAAAAATGTCCACACTGCTGAGCTCTGCAATGACGGCATTCTGGTGGTGGCAACAGCATGCGTTGACTGGCGTGCTGTCTGGCTGACCCCGGGTGCCGATGCATGCTGTCTGACTGTGCCACTAGCTACTTGCGACGACCTCCCCCTGCTTCCAACTCGTCTCCTCCTCCTCTCTGTCTCCCCATCTGAACTTTCATCCTGTTCTTCTTCTCTTATAGCGGGCACCCACGTGACATCCACAGACGCATCGTCATCATCAACCGCTTCACTTGTATCTGACAACTCAACAAAGGAAGCAGCACCGGGTACAACATCATCATCATCAGACCGTACATCCATGTGTGTAATGCTGCCTGACTGGGACATATCCCTGTTATCTACATCCTCTGGCACTAATGTTTGCGCATCACTCATTTCTTCCAACGGATGTGTAAATAACTCTGCTGACGGATCAAGTGAAGCGGCTGTGGTGCTAGTGTTGGTGGTGGCGGCAGGCGGGCGAGTGGCAACTGGAGAGGTGCCCGAAGCTAAGCTGGAGGAGGATGGTGCGTCTAGGTTCCGAGCGGAAGCTGTAGAAGATTGGGTGTCCTGTGTTAGCCAGTCAACCATGTCCTCAGAACTTTTCAAGTTCAGGGTACGTGGCCTCTGAAAACTGGGCATTATTCTAGGGCCAAAGGAATCACAGCACCACGACCACGACGGCCCCTGCGGGGTGGCCTGCCTCTGCCTGTCATTTTTTTTTCCGATTAGTGGTACTATGCGTGCAAGGTACTGTGACACCAGATATGAGTGGCACTGCACACTGGCAAAAGTTGGCACAGTAGACGCAATAGGCCTCACACACACGCCTGTAGGTAGGCAATTGCTATTCAATCTATTACAGTCAAAAAAGTGTTATTTTATTTCACTGAGCACAATATAAGCTGTGAGCCTGACACTGTGAACAACAAAGGGTTGTTTTTTTTCAATGTATGGTACACCAACTATGACTGGTGAAACAGAGCAGAATATTAGCTGTGAGCCTGACACAGACAGGCAACTGAAATTAGATTACAGGAAAAAAATGGTTGTTTTCAATGTATGGTACACCACCAGGTATGAGTAGTGAAAATAAGCACAATATAAGCTGTTAGGTGTTAGCCTGTCACACACACAAGCTGGCAGGCAGGCATATGCAATTAGATTACACAGAAAAAAATAATAAAATAAAAAAAAAGGATGTTCTAGCCCTAAAAAGGGCTTTTTGGGTTGCTGTCCTTGCAGCAGATATCAGATGAGTCCTTCAGGTCTGTAGTGGAAGCTAAATACACAGCCTGGCTATCTATTTCCCTATTAAATCTCCAGCAGCTACACTATCTGTCCTCTCACAACGAATGCAGCTTCAGAATGATTCTAAAATGGATGCTGTCCTTCAGATGGAAGGCTCTGGAAGGGAGTGTATGCTGCTGATTGGCTGGAATGTGTCTGCTGACTGTAAGGTGCAGGGTCAAAGTTTCCTCAATGATAAAGAATAGGGGGCTGACCGAAAAGCGCATGTGTCCGCCGTCCGCTGCGAGCGCGATAGAGCCAAAATCGCTGCGAATAGTCCGCGGGCGAACTATCCGGGACATCTCTATTGATGAGTCTACTGACCTGGCCAAAATGCCCCTCCAGCAGTGATCCCCAATGTTTTTGTCCCAGCCGCAAATGAAGGTTCCTGCGCATGCTTCAATCTAAATTGACTGATTGGCTTTCTGATAGGCTGAAATCATTGTCAATCAGATTTTAGCCAATCAAAATGGGATACAACCCTGTATCCCATTCTGATTGGCATAAAGCATTTGCATGGATATAGGGGAGGAGCTCCGTTAGTAGCAGTATTTTTTTCATAGAACCTCAGGATTTTGATGGAGGGGCCTTTCCTAGCCTAGAAGAGTGAAGACCAGGACATCGGTGACCACTGCTGGAGGGGCATTTTGGCCAGGTCAGTAGGCGAATTAACCCTTTCTTTTTTTATATTAATAGGGTTTTTTATTTTATGTAATCTTTTTTATTTTATGTGTAAGTCTTTTTTTTTAATGTAATGCTTTTGGTATCTTCATGTAATTAGCAGTTTGTTATTTTTTTTACTTTGTGGGGGTTTTAGTTTTTGTAATGTGGGTGTTTTTGTTTTTTTGCACTTACTGGGGATTTTGATAGGAGTTAGGTAGGTAGTGTAGGGTTAATAGGATAGGATAGAGGGGGGTTAATAGGATAGGGTAGGGGTTATAAGGATATGGGTTAATAGGATAGGATAGAGGTGGGGTTAATAGAATAGGGGAGGGGTTAATAGGATAGGGGTTAATATGATAGGGTAGAGGGGGATAATAGGATAGAATAGGGGTTACAAGGATAGGGTAGAGGGGGTTAATAGGATAGTGTAGGGGTTAATAAGATAGGGGTTAATAGGAGAGGGATATTGGCTTAATAGGATAGGGGCTAATAGGATAGGATAGGGGTTAATAGGATAGGGGTTACTTGGATACATTTAGGGTTAATTGGGTACAGTTAGGGTTTATTGTGTATAGATAGGGTTTATTGGGTACAGTTAGGGTTAGTTGGGTACAGTTAAGGTTTATTGGGTACAGTTAGGGTTAAACAGGACTAGATATGGATAACTGGGTCTAAATGCTTAGTGATAGAGTTAATTAGGTATGGTGAGGTACAAATAGGGTTAATTACTTAGAGGGGGTTAATTTAGATTTATTAGTTTATTAGGGTGGATAATAGTGTAGGGTAGTGCTTCGGCTTAGTGTCATGGGGGTCCCAGAGGCCCCTCACAGCACTTATAGTGTTAATGTCAGGGTTAATTATTGTCCCATAGGGGTCTATATAGACTCTTAGGGGACTGATGGGTTTAATTTTACGCAGGGGTTAATTACAATTGTAGCGTGGGTCCTTTAAGGATCTTTCAGTTGTTTTAAGGACCCTCGAGGCCGGACATTTGAATTTTAAATGCTGCAGGGGTCCTGATCGTGACCCTCGCAGCAAGGGTTAGTGTAGGGACCCTGCGGGGTACCAATGGGGATGCCAGCATCATGGGGTTCATGTGGTAACCCTTTGGGGGTCCCAATGGGGGTTCCCGCAGGTTTTATTGCCATCATGATGATGTCTCATTTACCATTGGCTCTGTCTAAGCAGTAGCTACGGGCTACGATTTCAGATCTCGGGCAGCGAGCTGCGGCCTTGTTCAATTGAATAGCACTGGCATTGTAGCACAGTGTGCGCCCACAGCAGGCCTGGAGACATACAGCTTACTACGATCGAGCTGCAGGCTTGTAATTGAATCTGGCTCCTATTTTTCCATTCATGATCACAGCAATCCTCTCTTTCCATAGATACCTACTGTCCCCCTCTGTACCAAATCGACTCATCATAACTGTCACTTTCTATGCCCGATTACCACAGCATTTATGTACACTTGCTTTCTCTACTCTACATTGATAATTAACTATGCTGTATAATAATGCTAAGTACATTTAAATTGATTATAAATACGATGCACTGTGTTTAATTAAAGAAACACTGATATCACCATGTTAACCTTAGATAGAGGGGGGAAATAATGTGGAAAACTTGTTGATTTAGATATATTCATATTTAGTTATTATTATATAATCCCTGAAGCTCTCCCACAATAAACAGCATCGTCTCTCACTGCTTTTCATAAAAACATAGCGGGTAAAAGCTATTTTTCGAATTACAAGTCCTCCTTCTTATTAGAATTAATGAAGAAATAATTTTTTTTTATTTAATATATATATTGTAGTTTATTTAGTAAAAGATAAAAATGACCATTTATGAGTTATATTAAAAAGAAGAGCAATAACAACATTTATAAAACACAGTAAGTCGGTCCACTTAGTATATGTAGTTATCTCATACCTTTGTGTGTTAATCCTGAAATGAGGAAGCAGGCAGAAGAGTAAATGTTCAACATAAAAGCTGAATACATGCCAGTGAATAATATGTATGACTGTTGTGTTTGTTATCAAAAATACACATACACCATTTGATCTTTATATTATATGAAATATATCACCTTGGTTATTTTAACAAAATGAAGGTTTTTACAAGCATATATACACCCCACAAGGGTTCCCTGGGGGTCCAGTGGTTAGGATTCGGTGCTTTCACCTATGTGACCTGGGTTTGATTCCAGTCAGAGAACCAATAGGTCACGCCATCCTGAAGCGAAGCAGGGTTGAGCCTCATCAGTACTTGCATGGGAGACCACCTTGGAATACCAGGAACTTAATGCTGTGACCCACTGGAGAAGGAACTGGCAAACCACTCCAGTATCTCTGCCATGAAAGCCAAATGGATCAGCATGACCATGGACATAGAGATGTTGCCGTCCAACGGAGGGTCGGACATGACTGAACGATGCAACAACGACAAATAAACACTACAAACTTACATGTCTCTGCATCTAATCTTATTGATTATATTTGGAGGATAGAGAACATGGAGGTCTAAGCTGTGAGCCAATGTATGTGTGCCTAAATTTGCTGCCCTTCACAGATCACTAATATAGTTGTGGCACTGCAAGTTTGAGGTTAATGCGCGCTTGAAAACTGCAACAGCTGCAGAGTGATTAAAAGAAAGTACATGGCAGAAAGCCAAAATCATAAATCATGCTTAGTTACAATGCCTGAGGCTGTAAATCTGCAGGCTTTAAAATTGCAACAGTTACAGAAAGATTACATTGTATCAAGCCCGGAAGTACATGGCAGAAAGCCAAAATCATAAATCATGCTTAGTTACAATGCCTGAGGCTGTAAATCTGCAGGCTTCAAAATTGCAACAGTTACAGAAAGATTACATTGTATCAAGCCCAGAAGTACATGGCAGAAAGCCAAAATCGTAAATCATGTTTCTATATGTAGCATTTCAGGGCCTGATCATGGTCAAGTAAGCAAGAACCGTAACTTACTGCTTAGACAGAGCCAAACCAGAAATGTGAGGAAAGAGAATGCGAATGAGAGAGAGAGAGAGAAGGAGAGGGAAAGAGAGGAGGGAAGGAGAGAGAAGGAACGAGGGGGAGGAGAGAGAGAAGGAGAGGGAGGGAGAGTGAAAAGGGGAGTGAGGAAGAGAGAGAGAGAAAGAGACAGAGAGAAAGGGAGAGAAGTAGAGAGAGAGGGAGGAAGGGAGAGAAAGAGAGAAAGAAATAGAGAAGGAGAGAGTGAGAAGGAGAGAGAGAGGGTGCACAGAGGGAGAGAGTGAGCACAGGGTACACATAGTGAGGGCGCACAAAGAGACAGAACACACAATATTATAGCGTTTTTTTATTTAGACAAACAATTATCCATAATTTAAAATGTCATTAACATTGTATATTTTGAAAACATAATATTACATTTTGTACATTAATATGTTTTACATGATAATATTCCTTTAGATGAAAATAAACAAATTTAAGTTAAAATGAAGTGAGGTGGAGTTAGCAGTTATTACCATATCTACTCATATATAGTTCCTATATGTTCCACTGACCAAGAGCCTCATTCAACTGAGCATTCAGGAGATCCGGGCTTCGCAAATGTAACCTGCAAGTTACTTTGCTATTCAATTGTCTTCTTTTTGCGGGCTTGTATAGAGTTACGGGCTCCGGCCTTTGATTCACTGCAATGGTTCAAATCGCAAGTTAATGTCCCTCCAAGCCTTTGATCTGAGAGTTGCTAAAATCGCAAATCGCTATTCAATTGCTCTGATTCCCCGTTGCTGAGTAAGCCGTCAAGCCTGCAAATGTCAAAAGTCGAACCACAAGTTACTGGTACCAAGGAGATCTCGCAAAGGGCTTAATGACATGTTCAGAGCACCTTAAAAGCAAATTAGAAATCAATACTGTACTTTTATTAAAAGTGAAAGTGATGTTAGGTCTTAGAATTTATAGCACAATATTCTCAAGATCACAAATCGGCCCAACAAAATATTTGATTTCATCTTTAATTTCCTTGTTATATCGATCCTGGCAATCAATGTGTTAATACATATAATGGAACTCGCATGTAATAGAATATCATATTTACGGCTTTATCACTGTTGCATTATAACTGGAATGTGGGTCCGATCATAACTCATAATTCAAGCCCAGAGGACTTCAATGAAAAACGGAGGTTGGATTTCAAAGTCATATGCGTTTGAGCTACGAGTCACGATCGGACCCACATTCCATTGGCTGATTCTAACTGGGAGTTACGGCCTTGCATCAGCGATCATGTTCAAGCTCGCAAATGCTGCTTTTGATAGCAGGGCTTGCGATGTGCGCTACCGGGCCGGTACTTTTGGGCCCGGCCAATTTAATTGCACCATAAGTTGTGGTGGCTGCAGGCCCGCAGGAGGCCTGCAGACTTACGTCCTATGAGCCTCATTCAATTTGGGGCTCGCAACTCGATCACAAACAGCCAAATGCTCCAGTTGCTCTACTTTTGCGATGCTATTCAATTGGCCGGGCCCGCAAGTTAGGGGCTGATAGCGAAAATCCAAAACCATTGCCGTCTGAAGAAGCATTTGTGGGCTTGGGAGCTCCGATGCAGAAACAGCTAGTGGAAAAAGAGATTGTCATCATGACCAACCTCCAAGCTCATAACTCGTAAGTAAAGGCCATAGGACTTTGAAATCCAACCTCCATTTTTGAAGTCCTTTGGGATTCAACCTCCTGAATCCTGTAGGACTTTTAAAAGATGGAGGTTGTCTGTATAGAGCCCCATGAGTGACAAGGTTAATTAGGGCCTCATGGGGCTCTGTATAGAGCCCCATAAGTGATTGGGTACATTTTATTTGTAGCACGGGTCCTTTAAGGACCTTTAAGGTCCTTTCAGGACCCGCGGTGGGAAATTTGAATTTTTAAATGCAGCGGGGGTCCCGAGCGGGACCCCCGCTGCAATGGGGACCCCCAGCATTGGATGGGGTTAATTTTAGTTGCCAGGTGGGTACTTACAGTACTCCCACCGCCGGTCTTAACTATTTGTGTGCCATGAGCCCTTTAAGGACCCGCTGTGGGAAATTTGCCATTTTAAAATGCAGCGGGATCCCGATTGGGACCCCTGCTGCAAGGGATAATGTGGGGACACTGCAGGGATCCTGATGGGGACCCCCCACATGGAGTTAATTTGGGGACCCTGCTGGGGTCCCGATCGGGACCCCCACATCAAGAGGTTAATGTGGGGACCCTGGGGAGTGTGGTGGGGGTGTTAGATATAGTGGGGACATTCAGGGGAGCATACATAAGGGTTTCTAAAGCCCTTGTGGGTCCTCCTGAGCACATGTAGGACTTTGTCCTGCATTTGCTCTTTGCGAGCTGGGATACATTTGCGAAGGGGGAGTAATCCGGCATTGAATTTTTGCAAAAGTGACACATCAATGGCTTCAGAGTGGTGGACGCTCCAAGTTGCATGGCCACCATTTTTTGCACAGCAGACAATTGGAATCTGATTCAAGCTCGCAAAAAGACGGCAATTGAATAGCAAACTTGCCTGCGATCTCCACTTGCAAGCTCGGATCTCAAATCCGCAGCAACTGAATGAGGCTAATAGTATCTGTTTGTATTATTATTGGCTCAGTTGTATAATACTTGACCTAGGCTCAGAGTGATAGACAGAGAGGTATGGAGATGGGGGTGGGTATTGAGGGAGAGAGGAGAGGGGTAGACGTAGAGATGGAAAGAGAGGGAGATAGAGGGATAGAAGAAGAGGCATATAATCTATCTCTCTAACTTTCTGTCTCCCTCTCTCTAGCCCTTCCTCTCTATATATATCCCTATTTCTATATATATCCCTCTCTCTCTCTCTATCCCTCTCTCTCTATCCCTCTCTTTATCTATCTATCCACCTCTTTCACTAACCCCCCCCCCCCCCTCTATCTCTATCCCTGTCTTTCTCTATGGGATCACTTTTATGGGTGGTGACTGTGTCACTAGGCAGGGTCTATACATGTTGTGGTAACATGTTGAGAAGGGGCGAGGTTTATACTGTTGGGTGGAGTTAATGTAAGGGGAGGGGCCAGGTCTCTGTTTTCCACCCCACCAAGTTGGAACGTCACCAGCCGCCACTGCCCTATAGTCACTTTCCTTGTACAAAGGCCCTTAGAAGGGGGGCCCAAATTATTTGCACCTGGGCCCTCCATTCACTAGCTTTAAAGGTTTGGCAAGACAACTGATTGTGAAATTGCCCGTAAAAAATCACAGTATAATAAAAGACTGCCACCTGACAAATTAAGGAAATTAGAAAACAATTACCTAGTATATAATAAGTTAAGGGACAAAGTGAACATAGTTCAAGATATTATCTACCCCCTGAGAGAAATACCTAATCTCTGAGAAATTATTGTTGTATCACATATTATAATTGTCAAACATGTGATTCGTTGTCACATTTGCAGGCCTCGGGTAGCGAGGCGAGCCACTGAGGCACAGAAGTCTTCCAACCTTGCACAACTTAGGCGATGAGCGCCAAAGGTGCTCATTGCCTGCGAGCCTTGTGAAGCGAGGCGAGCAGTTGAGGCATTGAAAAACGTGGGACTTAGCCGAAATGAGCGCCAAAGGTGATCCTGCAAGCCTTGCAAAACAAGGCGAGCAGTTGAGGCATTGAAGCACGCGGGACTTAGGCTACAAGCACTTAGGAAACATGGGATTGCATTAGGCTGCAAGCAGGTGAGGGACGTGGCACTTAGAAAAAATTAATTACGAGGCACGGAACTTAGAAAAAGAAAAACGAGGTTTCAAAAAGATGCAGTTAATGGCCAAACCGCGCAAATCAAAAAACACCAAAAACACAAAAAGATACAGAATAAAAATAAAAAAACACTCACACACATACACTATCGCTATCATTTCATAACACTAACTTGCACATTATCACATTACGCTTTTGAAATGGAGGTTCTCCTGCATAAACAAACGATTTGCCCTCGCGCACACAGCCTATATACATACTGTACACGAAGCACTTTCTCCTCAGATGATCAACAGTCTCCCTGTACATTTGAAAAAAAAAGGCCAAAAAGATTGTTAGCTCTTCAGGATATTGATTGCTGCCTATTAAATACAAATAGGTAACTTATATTAATGTATTAATTAATTATAATAAGGTATATGAATTTATTAATTAATTATTACTAAAAAAAAAAATCTCATATTTTACACTGCCCTTACTTTATGAATAAGGCTCATTGGCTGACAGGGATAGGACACTCAAAGCAGTTAAATATTTAAATCACTTTATTATGCTCTGACACCTGATACATTTTTGTGAGGCCACACGCGGGACTAAGGCGCTCTATGCGACATGCAGAGGAGATCATTGGACTGCAAGCGTCGCAAAGTGTCGACATGCAGGACTTAGGGTGCAATGAGCGCCGAGGGCGCTCACTGCACTGCAAGCCTTGCAAAGCGAGACGAGCAGTTGGGGCATGCAATGATGGCAGTTGGTGGCCCATAGCGCCGCAACTGCGAGCCTCACAAAGCGAGGCGGCACACAGGACTTAGGGTGCAATGCGAGGCGAGAAGTTGAGGCACGCAGTAGACTCCCATTGCGTGACAAATAGCATTTCAGCACTTTTTTTTTGCCCTGTTTTTGACAGGCAAGTCGCTAGTGATAGATATAAAGAGAAATTGATCCAGATATGGTTCTTTGAAACTGGGTACTTGATTGGTTATAAGTTATTATAATTAAGAAAGAAGACAATCATTACATGGCCTATATACAATACAAATAGAAACTTAAATTGTGCATCATTATATATTTTTTGATTATTTGTAAAATGTTTGAATTGTGGAAAAGTCATTATATGTAAAGTTTGGGCTGGACTCTATAAAACAAATATCACATTATCATACTCTGTTAGCTATATATAGTGAAGCAGGACATGACAAAAAAGAAAAATCTGGAAAAATTCCTTATAAATCAATTCCTTGTAAATGTAAGTTGATTTTAGATTATGAATGTTCTGCAGAATTAGCTTTGCAGTATATGAAACAGGAAGAAGATCTATTTGAGTAGATCAGCCACTCAGAAGACGCAGATGCTTGGAGCCAATCAGAATCAAGTGTGTACCCAATTCTGATTGGCTGAAGACAATAACGCCTTCTGATTGGATTACAAATGACTGACAGATCCATCAGCCAATCAGAATAGGATATAGGGGTGTATCCCATTCTGATTGGCTCACACTTTTGCACCTTCTGATTGGCTGAAATTTGATTGACAGAGTTTTCAGTCAATCAGAAGGCACCATTTCTAAATTTTTACCGGAACAAGCACTACAAGCCTCATTTGTGGCGGGAAGTACCTCCAAGGACATGCGAGCCTCGCAAAGTGAGGCGAAGCAGCCGCGCAGCAATTAGGCTGCATTGTGAGGGGGCAACTAAAAAAAAAAACCTAAAAACAAAAAAAAATATTTAACAAATATAACACACTTACAGACAGCACAGGGGGGAAGCCAGGCGGCCTGGGAGTGAGGTTGCAAGAGATTTTTAGCTATATTTGGGTTTTTTTGTCAATCCAAAATCAGCTAAGCGAAGAAAAAAATGGCGGACGAAAAACGTATACAATTCTGAAATTGCATGAAAACGAGGCTGAGCGAAGCCAGGCACGCGGACTTAAATCAGCGAGCGCCATGCAAACATTCTGCAGACACACAGAGGGAAGGGAGGAGATGGTGGAAAGCGATATATGGCATTCCCAAGCACAAAACTTGCAGGTTAACGAAACCTGCAATGAGTGGCCAGTACAGTAGGCGGGAGGAAAGGCTTGCAATGAGCGCCAATGGCGCTCATTGAGTCTCGTGATGAGCGCTGAAGATGCTCAGTGTGCGGATCGCAGTGAGCACCGAAGGTGATCAGTGCAAAGCAGGAAAATTGAAGTACACAAGGAAGAGGCCCGCGATGAGCGTCAAAGGTGCTCAGAGGAGCAAAAGCCTCACATTGTGTGGCAAACAGCATTGCCAGCCTTACAATTTTAATCCCATAATTTTTGACGGGCAAGTTCCTAGTCACATATAATAGTTTTCATAGTGTGTAACGCTGTCATTGAGGAGCATGGCTATGATGTCATCGGGGTGGGGCCTGAAGCAGGAATTGATACGAGAAGGCAGCCATGATGCATTTAAAGACAGCACAGAGAAAACACATCAGAGATACACACAGACCTGAGTGAGTGAGAGAGGGAGTGATGTACAGAGTGTGAGCCACAGCACAGAGAGACAGACGGCAAACTGAGAGAGAGAGATAGAGGGAGGGAGAGAGAGACCCACACAGCACAGAGAGACAAACAGTGAAGTGAGTGAGAGAGTGGGAGGTACACAGAGAGAGGGACAAAGCACAGGGAGTGAGCCACGGCACAGAGAGACAGACAGCAAAGTGAAAGAGTGAGAGGGAGGGAGAGAGAGAGGTACAGAGAGAAACACACACACAGAACAGAGAAACAGACAGTAAAGTGAGTGAGAGAGAGGGAGGGAGAGAGGTACAGAGAGATAGACGCACACAAAGACAGACAGTAAAGTGAGTGAGAGAGAGGGGGAAAGAGGTACAGAGAGAGAGACCCACACAGCACAGAGAGACAGACATCAAAGTGAATGAGAGAGAGAGATGGAGGAGAGAGGTACAGGGAGAGAAACACACAGCACAGAGAGACAGACAGCAAAGTGAGTGAGAGAGAGAGGGAGGGAGAGGTACAGAGAGAGAGACACACACAGCATAGAGAGACAGCCAGCAAAGTGAGTGAGAGAGAGAGAGAGAGAGAGAGAGGGAGGAGAGAGGTACAGAGAGAGAGAGACACAGCACAGAGAGACAGACAGGAAAGTGAGTTGGAGGTAGACAGTTACAGAGACAAAGTACAGAAAGACAGACTGCAAAGTGAGTGTGAGAGAGGGAGGTAGGTACAGAGAGAGACACAGAGAGAGAGAGGGGTACAGAGCGAGAGTGCACGAAGACAGAGAGAACACAGACAGCACACAGAGAAAGTGTGGACAGAGAGAGCTCAGAGAGAATGCACAGACAGAGAGCACAGAGAGAGAGAGAACAGAGAGAGACAGAGAGTGGGGGTTACAGAGCTGGCAGCGCACACAGACAGTGAGAGAGAGCGCACATACAGAGTGCTCAGAGAAAGAGAGAGTGCACAGACAGAGAGCGCTTAGAGAGAGAGAGAGAGAGCACAGACAATTCAAGATGACATTCCATAATACTGTCATTTATGACGGGCATGTTACTAGTATTATTATTAGTGTCTTTATTTGTAATGCACTAACATATTCCATGGGGTAAGTTCAAGTCAAAACGGAGGAACTTGTCATTGAGCTTAAACTCAAAAGTACACAGTGCTTTCCCTAAAGCACTTAGCAAGATTTAAAGCTCGCAAATTTACGATCTAACTGCTTATAACAGCAGGAGTTGATGGAATCCCAGATGAACCATTAAAGATCCTAAAAGATTATAACAACAAATTAGGAAAACTAAACAATGGGCAATACATTGGAAAAGGACAGTCTTTATCCCAGTCATAAAAAGGCAGTGTCAAAGAATGCTCCAATTATCTAATAATTGCACTCATTTCACATGCAAGCAAGGTAATTCTTAAGATCCTGCAAGCTTGGCTCCAACAATATATAGACAGAGAACTACCAGATGTGCAAGCTGTGTTCCGCAGAGGAAGAGGCACAAGAGATCAAGTTGCCAATGTCCAATGGATAATAGAGAAAGTTCAAGAAAAACATTTACCTCTGCTTCATAGGCAATTCTAAAGTCTTTGACTGCTTGGATCACAACAAAAAGTGGAAACTTCTTAAAGAAATGGGTATACCAAATCATTTAATTTACTTCCTGAGGAATCTGCAGGTGGACCAAGAAGCCACTGTCAGAACCAAACATGGAACAACTGATTGGTTCAAGATTGGGAAAGGAGTGAGATATGGTGGTATATTGTCACTTTATTAATTCAACTTATATGCAGAATACATCATCCCTAAGATTGGACTGAACGCATCCAGAGTTGTAATTAATATTGCTGGGAAAAAATCAACAACTTCAGATATGTGGATGATACAACTCTGATAGCTGAAAGAGAGTAGGAACTAAAAAGCCTATTAATGAGGGTGAAATAAGAAAGAGCAAAAGATGGCCTGCTGCTCCACGTTAAAAAGACGAAGGTCATGGAAAACAGAACTCTCAGTTCTTGGCAAATACGTGGAGAAGAAGTGGAGACAGATTTTATTTTCCTGGGTTCCAAGATCTCCGCAGCTGATGACTGCAGGCATTAAATTAAAATAAGTTTCCTTCTGAGAAGGTAAGTCTGGACAAGCTACAGTATTTAAAAGTAAAGTTATTACACTTTCAACAAAGGTCTGCATAGTGAGAACTATTGTATTCCCAATAATAATATACAATGTGAAAGCTGGTCCATAAAGAAGGCTGATCGCCGTAGTATTGACACCTTTGAATTGTGGTGCTGGAAAAAACTGCTTATAGTCTTTTTGACTACAAGAAAAAACCAGTCAAGCAATGCCACAAGAAATTAAGCAAAACTGTTCACTGGAAGGGTTGATTCTGAAGGTAAAGTTCAAATATTCGGCCATTTCATGACAAGACAGGATTCCCTAAAGGAGACTCTGATGCTGGGAAGGATTGATGACATGAGAAGAAGGGGATGGCAGAGACGGAGATGGATAGACAAGGTAATTGAAGCAATGAACATGAGTTTGATGTAGATCAGAGAGGCAGTGACTAGATGTGCATGGAGTGCTGTGTTCCATAGGGTCACAGAGAGTCAGACATGACTCAACGACTAAACATGATGATCTGGCCTTAGGACTCTCCTAGCACAAACCAGAAAAAACTGAAGCCAAAACTACATAAAATATAACTTGTTTAGAGAAGGAAACATACCATACAGTGCCTTGCAAAAGTATTCATCCCCTTGACTTTTTACCTATTTTGTTCCATTACAGCCTTAAGTTCAATGTTTTGTTAATCTGAATTGTATGTGGTGGATCAGAACACAATAGTCTAAGTTAGTGAAGTTAAATGAGAAAAATATATACATAAAACTATTTTTTAGAAATAGAAAACAGAAAATTGTCATTTGCGTATGTATTCACCCCCTTGTTATGAAGCCCATAAAAAGCACTGGTGCAACCAATTACCTTCAGAAGTCACATAATTAGTGAAATGATGTCCACCTGTGTGCAATCTAAATGTCACATGATCTGTCATTACATATACACACCTTTTTTGAAAGGCCCCAGAGGCTGCAACACCTAAGCAAGAGCCACCACTAACCAAACACTGCCATGAAGACCAATGAACTCTCCAAACAAGTAAGGGACAATGTTGTTGAGAAGTACAAGTCACCATTAGGTTATAAAACATATCCAAATCTTTGATGGTCCCAAGGAGCACCATCAAATCTATCATAACCAAATGGAGAGAACATTGCGTAACAGCAAACCTGCCAAGTGACGGCTGCCCAACAAAACTCACAGACCGGGCAAGGAGGGCATTAATCAGAGAGGCAGCACAGAGACCTAAGGTAACCCTGGAGGAGCTGCAGAGTTCCACAGGAGAGACTGGAGTATCTGTACATAGGATGATAATAAGCTGTACGCTCCATAGAGTTGGACTTTATGGCAGAGTGGCCAGAAGAAAGCCATTACTTTCAGCAAAAATTAAATGGCACATTTTAAGTTTGCAAAAAGGCATGTGGGAGACTCCCAAAATGTATGGATGAAGGTGCTCTCTGATGAGACTAAAATTGAACTTTTCGGCCATCAAAGAAAACGCTATGTGTGGCGCAAACCCAACACATCTCATCACCCAAAGAACACCATCCCCATAGTGTAACATGGTGGTGGCAGCATCATGCTGTGGGGAGGATTTTCAGCCGCCAGGACTGGGAAACTGGTCAGAGTTGAGGGAAAGATGGACGGTGCTAAATACAGGGATATTCTTGCACAAAACCTGTAACACTCTGTGCGTGATTTGAGACCAGGATGGACCAGCAGGACAATAACCCCAAACACACTGCTAAAGCTACACTTGAGTGGTTAAGGGGAAACATGTAAATGTGCTGGAATGGCCTAGTCAAAGCCCAGACGTCAATCCAATAGAAAATCTGTGGTCAGACTTAAACATTGCTGTTCACAAGTGCAAACCATCCAACTTGGAGGAGCTGGAGCAGTTTTGCAAGGAGGAATGGGCAGAAATCCCAATGGTAAGATGTGGCAAGCTCATAGAGACTTATCCAAAGCGACTTGGAGCTGTGATTGCCGCAAAAGGTGGCTCTACAAAGTATTGACTTTAGGGGGGTGAATAGTTATGCACATTGACTTTTTCTGTTATTTTGTCCTATTTGTTGTTTGCTTTACAATAAAAAATATAAAAAACATTGTCAAAGTTGTGGGCATGTTCTGTAAATGAATTGATGCAAATCCTCAAACAATCCATGTTAATTCCAGGTTGTGAGGCAGCAAAACACAAAAAATGCCAAGGGAGTGAATATTTTTGCAAGGCACTGTAGGTATCTCTACAAGATGTCTTTTCATACATAATACCATTAATGTGATGCTTTTTTATTACTCTTTACCTCTCTCTTGCCTCTTTCATATGTGCCTCTGTTCTTTCACCCTTCTTTTTTATCTCCTCTCTCTCTCCAGCCCTCTCCCTGTCAGCTAGGGAAAAAAATTCTGTCATGGTCCATTGTCTCAACAAAAATATTGGGTACCCTACTTATATAATGGACCAGTATTCCTAGTACCTTCTAATCAAAAGTGCACCAATAAGGTAACCAATTTCCCTCATTTTTTTTTGTAGTTTGCACATAAACATTAGCTGAAGATATCACATTTTTGTCTTAGCTTCATGTAAGATAACCACCTTTAAAAAACATCTCCTACTCAGATTTATTATTACAATTATATGCTCTTACAAGCTAAAATAAGTCAGTTTGTGTTTAAAGATTTATTAACATTAATAAATGAGAATAAACCATTTAAAAATCACAATAAGCAATTGCACAAAATCCGGTTTTAAAGACATATGTGCATGTAAAACATCTGTTTCAACCACATGTATTATGATGGATTGTTGACTGTATGGATAATTTTCTATTGCACATTGGGCACATGTATACCAATGGTAATATATCCCTAAAAGCATTTGCTTTAATAAAAATAATAAAATCACTAAATCAAATCAATAAATCACACCTGTAAATGGCAAATGTAGAAGAAAATCCTACGAGTACCAGATAAGACTTGCAAAGGGGTTAAACACCTGATGTTGGCACTGTAAACTCAAATAAAAAATCAACACTGCAAGGTGAAATAGTGGGAAAGCGTTGAACAACAAAAACATTTTATTTTCATGTTATATTGATCCCAGGAATCAAGGAGTTAGCCCATCCACATAAAACAGGCCACCCACATAAAACATTTCCTTCATTAATTTGTATTATTTTTACATTGCCGGATTGAGAGCCCGATCGCATATTGGACTTAAAAACGCTAATTGATTGATGTTTAACTTCCATGTTAATTATGTCATGTTGACGGTCTCATTTACCATTGGCTGTTTCTAGATCGCTAGTTACGGCCTTGCTTAATTGATCATGATCACTCTCTGAAATGCTAGTTAAGTGTGCATGGTTGTTGGGCTTCTTCAATTTAATCGATCTGTAACTGTTGCAAATGTCATGCCTGCAATGCAATTGAATTAGACCCTTAATTCCTTTCTAAAGATTTGCCCATTTTAAATTACTGTTTCCTCAGACAGTTACTGACTGTTCATTTAATGTTTAAATAACAGTACAAACACACATTTACATATGTATATATCAATGTGTGCAAATACCATGTGCTTCAAACCTGTTACTTCACTTTCTAACACAATATGTGGCTCATAATTAATCACTAACTCTTTATGCAAAAAGCATAATTTATGTATGCTACACATTTCATAAAACATTTTATTTTTATTAATATCTGAAAAATCGCTCTAATGATTATGTTGACACCCTCGGGGGTAGCTAAACAAGCCCCTGATCCCCACCCAATCAGCATGCAGCATTAGGGGAGCAGTATTTAAATCATTGCATACCCTGTGTGCCTTCTTTAGCCAATAGCAGAGCACTGATGTCAGCCCTGATGTCACTGCGTCCTGTTGCAGTCTGTTCTGCCCATGCCTTTTCGCCACAGACAAACTGCATTCCCCAGGCTGCTTTTCAGCACAAATAGTAACCCAGCGTTAATTCAAAAGTTTCAGCTAACCTGATTGGCCAAAAAATATATAATTTTACATTTTATGCTAATTCAGCCTGGGTTTGGAGCATGGGTGTTGGAACTGGGGGGAGGGGTGTGGGCTCCTATCCTCCCCTGGTTTGGGGGGTGTTAACCCTGATTTCAGAAATTACAAGATATTTTGCACACTTCAAGGTAAGTGTTTAAATATTTATTTGGGGATTTTTTTTCATGCAAAAAAAATGTTTGCATACACTACTAATTCTCCTCTATCAAATGCATTCATAATACAGCCCACTTAGATATGCCTTTAATAGATATGTGTTAGTGTTATATGCTTTGCTTAAACAAAAATTACATAGGTACATAGCAACTGAGGTTAAAAAATACTTTTATTCCATCAATTTCAATCTTTATAGATCTCCTCTGATCCTTATAACATGTGGATTCATTGTTAATTAACTGTTAATTGATCAAGAGTAAGGCAAACAGAAAAAAAAAACTGTTGCTGCACTGGCAATTGTCTCATAAGGGGAAAAAAAAAAAATAATTTCCTGACCCTGAGTACTGCGATTGGATTCCTCCCTGGATCAATATTCCTTCTCTAGTTATCCAGGACAACCCTGAGTGCCCTTTTTATTCAAAATATATCCAACCCCTTTTTAGTTATCTCTTAAATCCGCTGTCACCATTTTCATTGGTAGAGAATTCCACAGATTAACTACCCTTACTGTGAAGAAACCTTTTCTTTCTTTAACATGGAATCCTTTTCCCTATAACCTAAAAGGATATCCTCTTGCGAGCTGAAAACTTCTTGGCACAAAAAGTTCACTTGGCAAAGTCTTAACCCTGGATGTATTTATATAAGGTAATTATATAATCTTGAAGGCATATCTAAGTTTCATGGGTTAATACAATTCTGAAGTCCTTCCAGTAAACCCATAATTTATGTATGCAGCACATTTCATATCTAAAAATCACTTTAATGATTATGCTGACACCCACATGGGGTATCTACACAAGCCCTTGATCTCCCCCTTCCCCAATCAGAATGCAGCATTAGGGGAGCACTTTTTATCTAATAACATACCTTATCAGCCTTCCTCAGCCAATAAGAGAGCACTAATGTCAGCCCTGAAGTCTCTGCTGGGATGTTCTCCCAGGTTCAGTGTCTGCTCTCTGTCTGTGCTGCCCCACCCTTCACCACAGGTCAGCACAGATACACTACATATACCAGTCTGCTTTGCAGCACAAGCAGGAACCCCAGAGAAAATTAAAATGCTTGAGCGTCTTCCTGATTGGCCAAAATGAATTAATGCTAAATTAGCCTGGGTTTCAATGGGGTGTTTCATTTTAAACTGTCAGAAATTATAAGATATTTTGCAAACTTCAATGTGTGTTTTTAAATGTTTATTTTGGTATTTTTTCATGCAGAAAAATGTTTGCATACACTACAGATTTTCCTCTATCAGATGCATTCATAATCCAGGAAACTTTGATATACCTTTAAGTTAATATCCAATATAAAGTGTATCTTAAATTGATATGAGCTGTTTCTGGATTTTGCTAGGGATATAATTTTATGCACTTTGTTTTATTAAGAGGCAATTAAAAGCTTTATTTTTACTGCCTAAAATCAAGTTGGCCTGTGAAGAAGCAGTTGCGAAACGCGTAGAAATGACGTCCACCTTTGATGACGTCACTGAGGAGCACAGAAGAAACTAGCACGCTGCAGTCATTTTATTTTCCTCCTTATGGGCCACGAGAGAACCATAGGATTTATGGCAACATATAAATATATCTAAACCCAGTATATAGATTTATTATTCCTGCACATTGCACATAGGATTTTTGGGTCAGTATAGAGATTAATATAGAGTAGCAAAGTGTTCAACACTGTTTTCCACAGCTTAAGGTGTAAGTGAAAGGCCCCAAGTGCCACTACATTTGAATAGGGTTTCTTTAGTTGCAGGAGAGCAGAATAATTTATTTAATTTAATAGGGGACACGCTCTGTCACACCAGAAAGTTTAGGGACAGATCCTTTAGATGACATATTACTATCAGGTAAAATAATATGAATTTACCTATATAGATACTTTGCACTGTCAATTACTTTGCACTTTAATATAATATAGCACTTTTCAATGCCCTTCGCATCAATCACTTTTTGTACTTAAATTATATAAACTTTCCATCTAGGAGTCCTTACAATTTAGAATATTACAAATACTTGTAACTTTTAGAGGAATAAATAATTTTTTAGGTGATTATATATTGAACTAGTTTCCTTTACATGTGATTTGAAGTATTTCTATGTGCAATATGTTATTAGTGTTAACATTGTATTATTTCAGATAATCTATACCGAATTGTGTATGTATTACTTATATGGGAACTCATTTTGTTTTTCGATTTATTGAGAAACACCAAATCATTGTATATCAATGTGACTAATAATTTTGGACTTGTAAATCATCTTTAGATTAAAAATCCAAGTATTTTACACTTTAATTAAACTTTAATTTGGTTTGTACAAATTGAGTATGAAAATTGTAATAATGGATATATAACAAGAGGTGGACAATGATGTTTTTAATCAACGTAATTCTTTGTAGATTTTAAAAATACCTGTTTCTTATTTATATCTCTGAAAATAAGGTTTCTTTTTTCTCTCTATGTTCTACTGCCGAAAATCATGTATAAAGTTCCTGTATGGGTCTGCCAACTATAGCGTAATTATACATAGGTACTATAGGGCTGCATGTACAGTGTAGTGTTTTAGCCTATCAGGGACCATGCCTCAGAAAATATACTGCAACATGCTGCTGAGATGTGGTCCATGATAGGCTATGACACTACAATGCAATTGACAGAACCACGCAGGGACTATTTGCATGATTTTAGGCAGCAAAACAGAGCTGTTGATTGCTTCTTAATAAACCAAAATATCTAAAGGTAAATAAATACATAGGTATAATACTCATCTAATCATCCAATGCGCTTTTGATTAGGTATGAGTTGTAAAAGCATATTAAAGATCTAGCTTTCTTTCAAAGAATACTTACCAACGGAAACCTGGGGATTTGGATCCTTTTGTAACTCGGGAGGATTACAAAGGGTGGTATGAGACACACAGGGAAGTTGTACTTCATTTACAATTATTACTTAGCCAAAGTAATTTATGTAATTTTGTTTGGTTTACAATTCAATATTCTCATGGCACAAATATCAAACATGATTAAAAAATGTGGCATTATATTTACCTATATTGATTATTAGGTTACTTTTTATAACTTAAATTGTTTTCCGCCATATAAAGGAAAATAATTATAAAAATGTTTAAATCTACCCTAAAGCTACACCATATATAGTTGAGAATCTTACGAATGTTGGTCACCCAATGTTAAGTAATTGCTGCAATGAGCGCCGAAGGCCTGCGTGGCTTAGGCTACAATGAGCTCTCCAGGCGCTCATCGCGAGGCCCACAAGCATAGGGCTGCAATGAGCGCCGAAGGCAAACCGAGGCCTGCAGTTGCGGGGCTACACTAAATTCCGAATTTAATGGCCGAACCACAGAACTGGAAAGCCCAGAAAAAAACACCCAATATGCTTCAAATTAACTTACACATTCACACAAAACACAGGCGGAGATCCAGGGAACCTGTGAGTGAGGTTGCAAGTTAATGTGAGGCCTATTTGGTGTTTTTTCACGCTAGAAAGAGAGGGAGATGCTAAGAAGGGGCAGAGCCTCGTATTGTGTGGCAAACAGCATTAGTACATGGGGGGGAGAGGGGGGAGAGGCTTGAGATGAACGTCAAAAGTGCTCAATTGCGAGGCCTGTAAAGTACACAGGTGGAGAGGCTCGCGCTGAGCGCATGTCTGCATCACAGACATGCTTACGCAAAGTCACACAATACTCAATGGCATTGTGCAAGCAACTTGAGTCAGGTCTCTCACTCCTGAAAATTTCTTGCCCTGTGCCATGGCTAGAGGTACACTTAGCCCTGCCACTAAGTAATGCAATTGTGCTGTCAGAGATTTCCAAGCATATTTAGGCCTCCTTCAATTAAGCAAATTGTAGTTACTGGAGCCCTTAATGTAGCTATTCAATTGGCGTCTTTTCGCTAGCTGCAGTCAGTTTGTGGGTTAGAAGCTCAAAATACCTGCGGTTGTCAAAATCGTGAATCCGACCCATCTAAGCCTTTGATTGTTCAAGCCCGTAAATGTTACAATTGCAATCGCTATTCAATTATTACAACTCCTCAAGCCAACAAACTGTTTTCACACCCGTAAATGGCAAATGTAGAAGAAAATCCTATGAGTACAAGATAAAACTAGCAAGGGGGTTAAACGTCCGTAGTACTGTAAATGCAAATCAAAAAATAATACTGCACTTTAAGATATGGGGAAAGCATTGAAAGACATTATAATTAATTGCATAACAGTCTCAAACTCTGGAATCAATGAGTTGATACATATCAGGCCACCCACATGTACTAGAACAGTATCGTCATACATTTTTATTATTTTGTACATTGCTGGATTGCGAGTCTGATAGCATATCGGACCTCTAAACGCTAATTGATTGACAGATACACATACTTAAACACAGTTACAAATACACAAATATACTCACATACACACAGTCATATACAAATGAACAAATGGTTTCACAGATGAACACATAGATCTACACATGTTAATACACAAAGAAACACTGGCATGGACATACATACTGATATACAGATAAATACACAGTGACATATTAATATAATCACTGATACACGCACATATATACATTGATGCCCACATAAACTGATTAATACACTTATATATGTACATACACTTACAATGTGATATTTTCAACAGAACATTGTGTGATCCTTCTCCGGCCATTTGTCTCCATAGGTACTGAGACTGGCACCCTTAGTGACAAACAGCATGTGAGAGCATTCAGAACCGTGGAAGACGTTAACACAGGAAGGGCTTTTTTTCATGGTGGAAGGAAATGGTAAGTGTGGCATACCTTATGAGAGAAAAGCATGTCTCTAGTTTTATGTATATATTTTTCTCATTTCACTTCACCAACTTAGACTATTGTGTTCTGATCCATCACATAAAATTTAGATTAACAAAACATTGACCTTAAGGTTGTTATGTAACAAAATATGTAAAAAGTCAAGGGGGGTGAATACTTTTGCAAGGCACTGTACCTGTTTTGGTGATTCCACCATGTCATGCTCTGCACGGATAGATATGGTGAGGGTTAACCTCTGTTTTTCTTTTGCTCATTACCCAGAGCTGCAGCATGTATCTGGCTGGGGGCATGTCAGTGACTCATGTAAACACAGATTTAATTTATTTGATTAATTTGTAAAAAAAATTGCACTTATTTAAAAAAAATATTTCAACATGATTTTAGGAGATCTTTACTGTGAGGTGGTCCAAACAGTACTGAAGTAAGTGGCCCTTTAAAAATAAATTCATTTATATAATTATTACATCTAAAGATAGGGAAAGGACCAAAATATCACTTATGAAGGATGGGAAAATAACTGCCATACTATATACAGTATTTATTTATCAACTAATATTTTGGTAGGACAGCTGCCCCATTGAACCAGCCACCCTAGATATACAGTGCCTTTCAAAAGTATTCACTTCTCTTGACTTTTCACCTATTGTGTTACATTACAGCCTTAAGTTCAATGTTTTGTTAATCTGAATTTTATGTGATGGATCAGAAAACAATAGTCTAAGTTGGTGAAGTGAAATGAGAAAAATATATACATAAAACTATTTTTTAGAAATAGAAAACAGAAAATTGGCATGTGCGTATGTATTCACCCCCTTTGTTATGAAGCCCATAAAAAGCCAATTACCTTCAGAAGTCACATATTTAGTGAAATGATGTCCACCTGTGTGCAATCTAAGTGTCACATGATCTGTCATTACATATACACACCTTTTTTGAAAGGCCCCAGAGGCTGCAACACCTAAGCAAGAGGCACCACTAACCAAACACTGACATGAAGACCAATGAACTCTGCAAACAAGTAAGGGACAATATTGTTGAGAAGAACAAGTCAGTGTTAGGTTATAAAAAAATATCCAAATCTTTTATGATCCCCAGGAGCACCATCCAAATGTAAAGAACATGGCACAACAGCAAACCTGCCAATAGACGGCCGCCCACCAAAACTCACGGACCGGGCAAGGAGGGCATTAATCAGAGCACAGGTACCTAATGAAACCCTGGAGGAGTTCCACAGCAGAGACTGGAGTATCTGTACATAGGACGACAACAAGCTGTACGCTCCATAGAGTTAAGCTTTATGGCAGAGTGGCCAGAAGAAAGCCATTAATTTCAGCAAAAAAGAAAATGGCACGTTTTGAGTTTGCGAAAAGGCATGTGGGAGACTCCCAAAATGTATGGATGAAGGTGCTCTGGTCTGATGAGACTAAAATTTAACTTTTCGGCCATCAAAGAAAACGCTATGTCTGGCGCAAACCCACACATCACATCACCCAAAGAACACCATCTCCACAGTGAAACATGGTGACGGCAGCATCATGCTGAGGGGATGTTTTTTAGCAGCCAGGACTGGGAAACTGGTCAGAGTTGAGGAAAAGATGGATGGTGCTAAATACAGGGATATTCTTGAAAAAACCTGTACCACTCTGTGCGCGATTCGAGGCTAGGACAATGACCCCAAACACACCGCTAAAGCAACACTTGAGTGGTTTAAGGGGAAATATGTAAATGTGTTGGAATGGCCTAGTCAAAACCCATCCAATCCAATAGAAAATCTGTGGCCAGACTTAAAGATTGCTGTTCACAAGAGCAAACCTTCCAACTTAAAGGAGCTGGAGCAGTTTTGCAAGGAGGAATGGGCAAAAATCCCAGTGGTAAGATGTGGCAAGAGACTTATCCAAAGCGACTTGGAGCTGTGATTGCCACAAAAGGTGGCTCTACAAAGTATTGACTTTAGGGGAGTGAATTGTTATGCACATTGACTTTTTCTGCTATTTTGTCCTATTTGTTGTTTGCTTCACAATATTAAAAAAAACATCTTTCAAAGTTGTGGGCATGTTCTGTAAATTAAATGATGCAAATCCTCAAAACAATCCATGTTAATTCCAGGTTGTGAGGCAACAAAACATGAAAAATGCAAAGGGGGGGGTGAATACTTTTGCAAGGCACTGTATATACTTAGGGCCTCATTCTATTAATGGCCGTAAAATTGCCGCAAAGCTGCGATTCCTTGCGAGGGTGCTGCTGTCCCTCATAGCCCTAAGTCTATTCTGCTATTCAAATGAAAGAGGTCGCGGCACACCTCTTCCTACGGCCGATCGCAAGCCATGCAATCGGATGTTAAGTTTGGCGTTAGCCCGCGGATCAGAGTGCAAGCCTGCCAAAATTAAAAACTCAAATATAAATTCAATGCAGCACTGTACAGCGCTGTAATTGATAGGGGACACTTTGGGGGACATGAGGATGACATGTAGTACATTGGCTAGCTGGCACATCGCTGCTGGCCAATACTGTCATTTGTGGCCTCGCCCGCCGGGCTTGGAGATCGAGCTGCTGCCTTGCAGGTCATCTAAGCCGGGGACTACGGGCTTGGATGACCCCCAAGGCAGTATCCCGTTCTCCAAGCCTGGCGGACTTATAGCCACAAATGAAAGTATTGGCTAGAGGCGACGTGCCAGCTAGCCAATGTACTACATGTCATCCTCATGTCCCCCAATGTGTCCCCTATCAATTACAGCGCTGTACAGTGCTGCATTGGATATCTATTAACCCCTAAAGATATCCAAGCCCATCTGGCTTGGTCCTCCAGGACCCTCATAACAAAGTCTAAGCACTACACTATTAACCCTAACTATACTCCATTAACCAATACTAAACCCTATTTAACCCTAATTGTACCTATCAAACCCTAACTGGGTAGAGAGACAAGGGGAGTGGGGAATAGAAAGACACAGGAAGACATACAAGGGGGGGGGGGGTGAGGTAGAGAGACAAGGGTAGTGAGGGAGAGAGAGACATAGACAGACAAACAAGGGGGGTGAGGGAGAGACAGACGGACAGACAAGGGGTAGTGAGGTAGATAGACAAGGGGAGGGAGTGAGGGAGAGAGACAAGAGAGTGAGGAATAGAAAGACAGACAGACAAGGGGGAGTGAGGTAGAGAGACAAGGGAGTGAGGAAAAGAAAGACAGACAAGGGGGCGTGAGGTAGAGAGACAAGGGGAGTAAGGGAAAGAGACATGGGGGAGAGAGGAAGGAAAAGATAGAAAGAAGAGAGATGAGGGAGGGAGATGGACAGAGACAGAGAGAAAGTAGAGATAGGGATGGAGAGAGAAATGGAGATAGGAAGGGGAGAGAGAGGAGAGATAAAGATGAAGAGGAGAAAGAGAGAAGAAAGAGGGAGAGCGAGAGAGAAGGGAGAGGGAGGTGTAGATATAATGAAAGGAGAGAGAGGGGGATGAGAAAGGAGAGAGAGATGAAGGAAGATAGAGCGGAAGAGAGAGAAGGTAGAAGGAGAGAGAGACGGGAGAGGGAGAATGAGGAGAAATGGAGAGAGACAGAAGGGAGGAGAGGAAGAAGGGAATGACAGAAGTTAAAAGGAAAGGGGAGAAGGAGAGGGAGAAAGTGAGAAGGAGAGAGAGCAAGAAGGGAGATGGAGAAGAATTCGAAAGAGGGAGCAGGGAGAGGGAAAAGAGAAAGGGAGTAGTAGAGAGAGGGAGAAGGGAGAGAGAGAAGTAGAGAGAGGAAAAAGAGAGAAGGGAAAAGAAAAGATAGGAACAAGGGACAAGGGAGAGAGAATGAAAAGAGAGGCAGAAGTAGCAAGAGGGAGAGCAAGGGTGAAGGAGAGATAGAAGAGAGGGAAAGGGTAGAGGGAGTAGGGAGATGATAATGAGAGAGAGGGAAGAGGGAGAAGGGTGTGAGAGAAGCAGAGAGAGGGAGAAAGAGAGAGAGAGGAAAAAAGGACATGGGAGAGAAAGAAGGGAGAGGGATAAGTAGCAAGAGGGAGAGGAAGGGAGAAGGCGAGATAGAAGAGAGGTTATAGGGAAAAGGAAGAGGCAGAAGGGACGAAAAAAAGGGAGGGATATATATATACTGTATAGGAACTTTTTCATATTTTTTCAAACTATAGTCCGGCCCCCAACAGTGTCTGAGGGACAGTGAACTGGCCCCCTGTTTTAAAAGTTTGAGGACCCCTGATCTAACCCATCACTTATGGGTGTCTATAGACCCCCGTAAGCCTCTATTTAACCAAATCAGTCCCATAAGGGTCTATGAAGACCATCATAGGACAATGAGAACCCTATAATTTGCAAGTGGATATTCCTTTCCAAGTAAAGGATGATAAATTGCAGAGTGCACTAATTGTGCCCAGGTGAGAGGGATGTGGCATGTTAAACTAGTATAAAAGGTTTGTGAGCTGTTTGGGGCTGTTTGCAAGTGGATTTTCCTTACAGGTAAAGGCTGATAAATTGCAGAGTGCACTAATTGTGTCCAGGTGAGAAGGCAGAAGTTAATATAAATAGGAGACGGGGCGAACTTGTGAGCTTGCGAACATTTTTAGTATCAAGTGCAATTCTAGTAAAAGCGTAGGAGTTTAAATAAAAGGAGGGACTTCAAAGAAAAGGGAGGGCAGATTTATAGTGCAAAGGAGGAAAACTTTATACAAATATATTATTTTATATTCTTTATTTTTCCCACTGAAATTTTGTAGACAATAATAAAAATTATGAGTCAGTCCAGTGGCAACCTCACTCAGTGTACATCCTGTCATATGTATGCAATACTGGAACAGATGATCCAGGGTCCATACCTCTGTGAGAGGTGTGAGCATGTTGCCTCTCTGGAAGCTCAAATTGGAGATCTGGAGAGGACAATTGCAGAACTTAGTGATATTGCTCCACTGGAAAGGGGGTTGGTGCTCTTGGAGCACAGTTTAGCTGGGCCTAGCATGGAAGGTGCAACTGGGGCTAGTGAGGATGTCCAGGGAGGTAGCTGGGTTGCAGTTAGAAGGGGAATCAGGGGGAACAGGAGGAGGCAGGCCAGTTCTGAGTTGGCAAACACCCACATATTTGCCAGATTGACTGATGTCCATTTAAGAATGGCAAAGCCAGATAAAGCTGTTCCCTCTAACAACCGGGAGAACAGTTTTACTGGAGGAGGGGGAGGGCAGAATAGGCAGAGCAACAGACAGGTTTTGGTGGTAGGGGTCTCTATTAGTAGGAAGGTAGACAGGGTGATTTGTCACCCAGATCCCAGCAATCGACCAGTCTCCCGGGCGCTCGGGTTCAGCATGTTGTGGATCGGATAGACAAATTATTGGGAGGGGCTGGAAATTAACCGGCGGTCTTGGTACATATTGGTACCAATGACAAAGTTAGAGGAAGATGGAGTGTCCTAAAGAATGATTTTATAGAACTAGGTAATAAGCTGAAGGCAAGGACCTCCAAGGTAGTATATTCTGAGATACTACCAGTGCCATGTGCTAGCCCAGGGAGGCAGAAGGAGCTTAGGGAGGTTAATGCGTGGCTAAAAATGTGGTGCATTAAGGAGGGGTTTGGGTTTTTAATGCATTGGGCTGACTTCTAACTTCGGGAAATCTCTACAGCTGGGATGGATTGCACCTTAATGATGGGGGAGCTTTTGTGCTAGGGGATAGGCTGGTAGAAAGGAGTTTTTAAAAAAGGTAGATGGGGGGAAGGGACTAGATATAAGTTATGGGCTAGAAAGCGTAGAGGGTATAGGGGTTGAATTAACAACTCATACGGGAGGAGATGGGGGGAGGGGTAGTATAGTCAATAGGGAGGTAGTACTAAGTAGGTCAAGTACAGTGGCAGGCACTTCAGAACTACAGACTCATAACATAAGGTGTATGCTTGCTAATGCCAGAAGCTTGCCAGGAAAAATGGGAGTTATTAGCAATTAATGAAAAATGGGATTTAATAGGCATTACCGAAACGTGGTGGGATGAATCTCATGACTGGACTGTTAATCTGGATGGTTATAACCTATTTAGGAAAGATAGAAGCAATGGTAAAAGAGGAGAAGGGATTTGTCTCTATGTTAAGCCTGAATTTAAGCCTATAGTCAGAGAAAATATTTATGATGGACCTAGTGATAAAGTTGAATGTTTGTGGGTAGAGTTAAATAGCGGAGCAGCAAATTCCAAAAGAATATTAGTAGGAGTATGCTATAAACTCCCAAATATAGCTGAAAGTGAGGAAATACAAGCAAGCCTACTAGAAATGAAGCTATCTTTGATTTAGTCATCACAAATAATCACATATATACTGTAGTTGTGAGCAGGCGAGCCAGCCAGAGCCGTTGCTCATGCTTGCGGGCTCGCGTAGCCGTGGGCGAGGGCCTCAGTTGCTGGCATGGAGCGCCGAAGGTGCTCCTTGCCAGCAACTGCGACCCTTGCAAACTTTACGTTGCAACGCAAACAACACGACACACCAATTACGATCCTCGCAAAATTTACCTCGCAACGCAAACAACATACGAGACACGTTACCACACATTACGACCTCGCAACAATCGGACGCAACTCGCGAACATTACAAAATTAAAAACACAATAAATACACACAGCACATACATAAAAAGCTTACCTACAGCAAGAGGAAGCATCCAGGACCTCAAAAAAACAACTTACACCTTAATTTAACTAAAAATAAAAGAGTTTGAACACTAAAAAATTTGCTAAGCCAGAGAAAAAATGGCCGCCGAACAAAACGAAAACGAGGCTACAGCACTCTAAACACGCAAAACACCACAAGAAACTTGCAAAACACCACAAACGACCTACGGATATTCCGTTAAGACGCATACCACACATTACCCGCCATTTTACGACAATGTGGAAGTACACAACTACGCTAACGGTTTGGTCTCGCGCATGCACACTGCACACATTCAGCACGCTTACACAGCAGCTACACACCACTAATGCTGCAGCAAAATCAAAATAGATTGCAGCTCTTCAACACAATGCTTCAAAATAGGTAAAGTATATTCATTTATTAATGTATTATATATTTCAGTTGTACACACCAAACAGCATCAGCTACCTTACAATTTCATTGCCGTAATTTTTTGCCGGGCAATTCTCTAGTATCAAGTGTTGGAATAGGGCAACCTTTGGGAAACAGTGATAACAACACAGTCTCATTTGAGATTGAATTAAAAAAACTAAATTTTAAGGAGCCAACAAAAACTCTTAATTTAAAAAGGGCAGACTTGAATGGTCTAAGGGCAGCAACACAAAGTATAGACTGGAACAGAGAACTGATAGGTAAAAACACTGAACATAAATGGACAACATTTAAATCCTTACTAAATATACATACACATCGGTATATACCATGTGGGAATAAAAGTAAAAGGAGTAAATCACATCCAATGTGGCTTAACAATGATTTAAAGATCAAGATACAGAGTAAAAAACAGGCATTTAAATTATACAAACAAGAGGGGACAGAGACTGCTTTACAGGAGTTCAAGCAAATTACCAAGGCTTGCAAAAGCGCTATTAGACTGGCTAAAATAGAAAATGAAAAATTAATTGCAAAAAAGAGTAAGACTAACCCTAAAATATTTTATTTGTATATTAATGGGAAGAAGGCGAGGAAGGAAGCTATAGGAACATTACAATGTGACACAGGCCATCTGAAAATTAGTGACAAGGAAAACGAAGAGCTAAATAGGTTCTTTTCTTCGGTATACACAAGGGAGGTACCAGTGGTTCGGACACGGCAACATAATGGGGTAACACTACCTTTGCCAAATAATTGGTTAACACATGAAGTAATCAAATAGAGGGTTGAAAAAATAAAAGTTAATAAAGCCCCGGGTCCTGGCGGGAATACATCCACAGGTACTGAGGGAACTGGGTTCTGTAGTAGCCAAACCATTATATTTAATTTTTCAAGATTCATTCAACACAGGGTCTCTACCAGATGACTAGAGAAAAGCAGATGTGATACCTATATTTAAAAAGGGAGCAAGAGCAAATCCGGGGAATTATAGACCAGTGAGCCTCACTTCTGTAGTGGGAAAGCTTTTACAAGGGTTAATAAGGGATAATATACAAGAATATGTCTATTTGAACAGGATTATAAGTAGGAGTCAGCATGGATTTATCAGGGGTAGGTCATGTCAAACAAATCTAATTCGTTTCTATGAGGAGGTTAGTAGGAACCTGGATCAAGGCAACTCAGCGGATGTAGTCTTTTTGTATCTTGCAAAGGCTTTTGATACAGTGCCACATGGGAGACTATTGTGCAAACAAAGAGATACAGGAATTGCAGTAAATATCTGCTCATGGATTGAGAGCTGGCTAAAAGACAGGAAGCAAAGGGTTGTTGTAAATGTAACATACTCTGATTGGACTAATGCGGTAAGTGGGGTTCCTCAGGGTTCAGTATTAGGCGCTCTCCTTTTTAACATATTTATTAATGACTTAGAAGTGGTATTGGAGTGTGGTGTCTCCATTTTCACTGATGACAAATAGGTAATTAAATCAGATAATGATGTGCTTTCCCTCCAAAGGGATTTATATAAAATTGAGGAATGGGCATCTAAATAGCAGATGAGATTTAATACGAATAAATGCATCTAGAGTTATGCATCTAGAGAGGAATAATAGCCATGCAATTTATATTCTTAATGGAGCAAATCTAGGGGTATCAGATATTGAAAGGGATTTGGGAGTGCTTGTGGACAAAAACCTAGGTAACAGTGCTCCAAGCCAAGCAGCAGCTGCAAAGGCAAATAAAATATTACCATGTATTAAGAAGGGTATAGAAGCAAGGGAAGCAAATATAATTCTGCCACTATACAAATCTCTAGTACGTCCTCATTTGGAATATGGAGTACAATTTTGGGCATCACTTCATAAAAAGGACATCTTAGAACTGGAAAAGGTACAGAGGAGGGCAACAAAACTAATAAGGGGAATGGAGGGGCTAAGTTATGAAGAAAGACTAACCAAATTAAACTTATTTTCTCTAGAAAAAAGGTGTCTAAGAGGAGATATGATTACCTTATATAAAGACATCCAGGGTCAGTATAAAGATTTGTCAAGGGAGTTTTTTGTGCCAAGAGGTTTTCAACTGACAAGAGGACATCCCTTGAGGTTAGAAATTAAAGGATTCCACCTTAAAGAAAGAAAAGGGTTCTTCACAGTAAGGGTGGTTAATCTGTGGAATTCTCTACCAGAAGAGGTGGTGATAGCGGATTCGATAGATAACTTTAAAAGGGGACTGGATTTATTTATAATTAAAAAGGGAATTTAGGGTTACCATGGATAATTAGAGAGACAGTATTGATCCAGGGAGAAATCCGATCGCCAGTATCTGGGGTCAGGAAGGAAATCATTTGTTTTTCCTTTGAGACGATTGGCTAAGTCTCACCTGTTTTTTTTTTCTGTTTTCCTTCCTCTGGATTAATTAGTAATTAAAAAAATAAATAAATAATTGATTAATAATAATTAACAACTAATTAAGTAAAATGTAATCCGCATATTGCAGATCAGAGGAGATCTTAAATTGTTGAACTTGATGGACTGAAAGTCTTTTTTCAACCTTAATTACTAGGTAACTATGTAACTATAATTAACCCCATAAGTGACATGAATGTCCTCGAGGACCCTCATGACACTAAGTATAAACACTACACTACAATATTCACCCCAATAAACATCTAAATTTAAGCTAACCCTCCTCCACCCTAACTTATTAACCCCTACCTACCTAAAACTACCTACCTACCCCCCACTGATTACAAAAAAAAAAAACCTATGTCACCAAAAATAAATCAACCTATGTCACCAAAAATAAAAAAACCTATGTCACCAAAATTAAAAAAGCCTATGTTAAACAAAAATAAAAAAGTACATTACAACCCCCACCCCAATACAAAAAAAGGACATTACAAACCCCACCCCAATACAAAAAATAAAAAAGGACATTACAACACCCCCCCAACAAAAAAAACACACACCTACAAAGAAAAGGCATACACAAATATACATAACATTACAGTAAAAAATACATTATAAACATACCCCTAACTACAATACATTACCCCCTATCTATCTATGACCCCCTATCTATACATAACCCCCTATCTGTACACAACCACCTATATACATTACCCTCTATCTATACATAACCCCCTATCTATACATTTCCCCCTATCTAGGATACCTTAAACCCTAAATCTAAGCTAAAATAGAATCATTTAGACCACTTGCCTTTGCAGATGCCCCTTCAGGAAAAAGGAAACCCCTAGGAAAAAAGAAACATCGAATTAGTACAAAACACTACATATAACAAATACACATTGTAATTATAGTATTTAACTCACCTTTCCAGCATATCCCCGTCCATCTTCTTCTGTTCCCCGGATCGGCCTCTGGAAAAAAGGTACATAACATTAGTACAGCATATACACATAAACACAAAACATGATGAGCATTACACATAAAATACATTAAACTTACCTGTCCGCAATGTCCGTGGCCTTGTCATCTTTTGCCCCGGCTGGGCCCTTCAAAAACCTGCACTCTAAAAAAAAACCAAAAAAAAAACTAACGGATCTCCTCCCTGAAGGATTGTCTGAAATTGCTGTCAATCAAATTTCAGCCACTCAGAAGGCGCCAAGGTGTGAGCCAATCAGAATGGGATATACCCCTATATTCCATCCTGATTGGCTTACGGAGCTGTCAATCATTTTTGAATGCACTATTGCTTTCAGCCAATCAGAATGGAATACACCCCTGCACCTTCAGAATGGCTACTATCTGATTGACAGTGACAACAGCCAATCAGAAGGTGCAGATGCTTGGAGCCAATCACAATGGGATACACCCCCATGGGCTGTATCTCCTCCTGATTAGCTGAAGGGAATAGCGCATTCTGATTGGCTGTTGTCACTTTCAGATAGTAGCCAGTCAGTAGGCGCAGAGGCCTTCAGCCAATAACCCGCGGGGGTGTATCTCATTCACTCCTATTGGGACCTCTGCAGCAAGGGGTTAATGTGGGGAGCCTGCAGGGGTCCCGATCGGACCCCTGCAGCAAGGGTTAATATGTGCACATTGCAGGGGTCCCAATGGGGACCCCTGCATTATAGGGTTAATGTGTGCACCCTGCAGACGTCCTGATTGGCCCTTAATTCATTGACAAACAAGAGCATTTCTCATTAGAAAAAGTATCAGTCACAGGCACATTTAATTGTTAAAGCCTGTGTTATTATACATATTTATGCCACATTGTAATCATTCCTTTCCTTATGAAACCCCACTGTGAGTTAATTAGTATTACCTAGATAAGTAAAATTAGAAAAGGGGAGGGTCTGTATACCCAAATCCAACTTTTTTTTGTTTGCCTTCGTCTGGATCAATTCACAATTCACATATAGATATGAGGGGATCCAAAAGTCACCATTTACAATGTTACTATGTAACATATTCATGGGAATTGGGAATTGAAATTAGCATAAAACATCTGGCTGGGTGTGAATGTGAGGTTTTTACATCATGCTCAGGAATCACAAGCAATTTTTTGACAATGCTGAAAGATTAGTCCACCAAAATGTAATTTGTAAAAGTGTCCTTTTTAAAGAAGAGTATCAAATAGAGTTTTAATAATTTGAACATGCACTTTGGGGGGAGGGCATAGAAAAGGCTGGAATATAATATGTGAAGGTCACTGAATCTTTACAAAGGTTAAAATGTCTGATTTTTGTCAAAAACTTTAGCAAATCCTGGCATACTACAGGTAAATAATTTACGGATGCATCATTCTATGTACCGGCAAGGACTGTTAGATACAGTAGGGTTGTGGAAACGTAAGTGTATGAGAAGTCCAATTGGCCAGATGATTATGACATCTTAACCATAGAGAGCCCAGGACCAGTGAAGACAGAAAAATGGAAATAATAGTAAAAGTGGTTTCTTGATCATTTTTCTTTATGACGTAGTCTAGTGGTGATGTTACCTTGGTGAGAAGTCCACGCTCCATAGGAAATATTTTGCAGACTGCTAAGGCAGAAATAAAAAACTTTATTTATACGGTATTTTGTGTATAGTTTTCAAATCTAATATTATAAAATGCTTTCTGAAATAATGCAACAGAGTATTAGAAAACAATACGCACAGGAGTGGCGAATTTAAGAATTTTTGGGGAAGGCAAGGTGTGCGGGCCGTGACAATGTCATGTTGTTGACAGGCGAGCTGACGCAATACTGACAAAATTATGTATAAAACCCTGATTATGTCTCCATGTGCTGCCAGTAAGCACTGTCCCGCTCCACTACGCTATGTTCCAGGGGTACTACGTGTTCAGTGGCAATAACTTTTTCCAGTACTGGCAGAACATTTCTGCAAATTGGCACCCACTCCTCTTGATTACATTTTAAGTTTGTGTTTGGCCTGTACATTGAGGACTGACCTATGTACATTGGAATCGATAGATAATTTTTTTTCTATTTTATTTGTTTAATATACATATAATATTTATATAAACGCACACACACATTATATATATATATATATATATATAGTATATATATATATATATATATATACAGTATATATATATATATATATATATATAAATACTGCCTTACCTGCTCGATACTGTACTCCACCTCCTGGGGTGAGGAGGGGCCACGACAAACCAGATGGCCGAGGGGGCCACAGGGGGCCAAGGAAGATCACTTGGGCCCGCAGAGGGCCACATGTGGCTCAGAGGGGCCACAGAGGCTGGCAGAGGGCCCCGGAGACCACAGGGCTAGCACATGCTGATTGTGGCTTATGTAATATTTGTGAGGCTACATTCCCCAATTATTTAAATCATTATGAGCGTGTTCTATCTCTTTGACTCACAGGAAGGAATAATAATATATCAGTTATAAATAAATGCAAAGGGAGGAGGAGATCTGGGAAAAGAGAAACACAGAATTGTGCCATTTGCCTGAAGTTAGGAAAAGACACACAGACAGAGAGACAGCAACTTGAAAGCTGATGAGCAATCTACAAAAAAAGTTATAAAAAATGGAATTCTAAAAAATACAGACCACTGAATGTAATAAAATATTGAACTGTTTTGTTTTGTTTTGATCAACTCCACCCAGGGTTAGCTGGATGAGAGCCAGAATGGCAAGTGAACTGTCTCTAAGTAAAAGGTAGTGCTAGTGGGAGCTAGGTCTTTTATTTTCTTTGATTTGTTTTGGTGTATCATTTTGTAATACTGGTGAATATACTACAGTAAATTTTAAAAGAATATAAAAGGCCTAGCTTCTACCAAAGCACTAACTTTACTGATTATTCACGCACTATCTACCTCCCATTCAGCTAAACCTTGGTGGAGCAAAAGCAAAACAGACAGTAGAAAAGTTTGTTCACAATCACTTGCCTGTATTTTTCAGGACTCCGGTCTTCACTCTATTCCAATATGATCATCAGTTCCAAGCTGCTGCCCCTGTCTGTGTCATTTTCAAGCTTTAGACGCCTGCATGAACACGACTTTCTGTGTCTCTTTTCCCAACTCAGACCAGCTGCACACAGTTGTGTGTGTATGTCTTTTGTTCCAGCTTCAGACAAACACTTTTCTCTGTTTCTCTCTTTCTCCAACTCTGCACACACTCTTTTCTGCATGTGACTTTATTCAGGCCAGGCCGACTGTGCCACACACAGACTGCAAACTGCAGTCCAAAACAGTCACACCCAAGTTCCAGAAGCAGTCTTAAGTTTTTGCGGTTTACAGTCATACCCCTTATATTGGACAAACACTTCACTGTTAAAGTTAAACCAACTATAACGCAAGAGATAATGTGACAGAAGTCAATGTTAAGTCCTGTATCTCTAGTGTTGAAGATTGTGATCATCTTCATTTCAAATATTTTTTTTCTCTTTTGGATGTTTTTAAAATTTTGGATTTTTAGGTTTTGATAGAGTGATCTTTCTGGGTAACATGATGTCCTACTGTATTTTCTTTGTGCTTTTTAATAAAATCTCTATGCAGATTCATTCTTAAGTGCAATGGCTTGTTTCCCCAATATAACAGCCTGCTTCACCTATATGACATTATGCAGACCACATTGTACACTGCATTATGCAGACCACATTAGACGATGCACGTGAATATGACCTTCTGATATCATTTACGAGATTTCTGTTATAAAGTTTAGTTCCATTTTTTATGTTTAGTTGTTCATTGGCCAATCTTCTGCTGACAAATGTTTGTTTTTGGTTTAGTGACTGTTTAAACTCAATGATGGGGGGGGGGGGGGCGATATGTTTGTTATTTGTGCACTCTCGTGTTAGTAGTAGTTGTAAATCTTTGATTATGTATTGTATTTTCGCTAAAGTTAGATTGTATACGGTGACTACAGGTGTAGGTGAAATGGTTTATTTTGGTTTTTACTGTAACAGATGTTCACATGGTGTTTTAATTGTCGTTCTGCTTTTGTAACGTTTTATTTTGTGAAGGAGCTACAGGAGGTAGTGGAGGATCAGCCTGGTGGGCAGAAGAAGTTTCAGGAGACAGTGGAAGGGCAGCCTGTTGGCTATGGATGATGGCTTGCTTAGTGTGAGAGGGTTGATAACTGGAGCTGTCTAGGTAGCTGCATCTTTATGTGAACTAGAGCTATCTAGGTAGCTGCATCTTTATGTGAACTAGAGCTATCTAGGTAGCTGCATCTTTATGTGAACTAGAGCTATCTAGGTAGCTGCATATTTATGTGAACTAGAGCTATCTAGGTAGCTGCATCTTTATGTGAACTAGAGCTATCTAGGTAGCTGCATGTTTATGTGAACTAGAGCTATCTAGGTAGCTGCATCTTTAGATGAGTGGAGTGTGCCATATGCGATGGATATGGTAGTGTCCAGAAATGTCACGTTTTGCATTTGAGTCTGGCTAAGAGCATATCGGGTTCCCTGGTGGTCCAGTGGTTATGATTTGGTGCTTTCAGCACTGTAACCTGGGTTTGATTCCAGTCAGGGAACCAAAAGGTAACACAGCATGCAGGGTTGGTCCTGGTCAGTGCTTGGGTGGGTCCAGGAGCTTTACTCACTAGGGGCTTTGTTGCATTTGTTCTCAGGGTTAGGGCAGTGACAGATAACACATAGTAAACTATGTAGTATTTGTCAATACCCTAATACTAAACTCTAAATCTTAACTGTGCAGTGGCGTGCTGGTGACAGGAAGATAACAGGAAAGAGCCATATACTGTCTCTCTCTATATATCTATATAGATATATGTATGTATTGTTGTTATTCAGTTCTTTAGTTGTGTCCAACTTTCAGTGCATCATGCAGCACACCAGGCACATCTGTGTTTCTGGTTGTGTTTATACATATGGTTTTCTTGGGAGTGAGTTGCCAGTTCCTTCTCCAGTGAACCACAATGTTTCTGTCCTATTTGCTATGAACTGACCATCTTGGATGACCTTACATGGTATAGCTCACAGCTTCATTACTTCATTAAAGTACACAAGCCCCATCACCAGGACAGGGTAGCGATATAAATATAAGTGATCATTTAAATGTTTTTTTATTTATTTATATGTGCCCCCCTTTGTTTAAGTAAAGCCTAAATCTACTTTGTTAGCCACAGTTTGCAGAATTGTTGGTGTTTCTATTCATTGTAAAGAATTTAGTCTGTATTTTTTAATTTCATAAAACATTTATATTCTAGTTCTGTAACCAATTCGTTGGGGGATGCGCCAAGAATGCTTTGCACATGCTTCTGCCAGTGGAAGCTAAAAGAGCGCATGCAAACATGGGACTTATATAAAGGATCTGTACCGAGATGCACTCTGGTAACTAAGGTAACGACTTATCAACTGTCGTATCGCGAGAAGGGGCGGGGAGGGACTGTCTGCTCATATGACATAGTGATTGGCTAGCACGAGGGACGAGATTATGTGTTGAGCGACTTCTGACTTAGCCAATCAGAGAATGCATACTGACTTGAACGGCAACTGGATTGGCCTATCAGTAGACGGAAACGGGTCTCTCTCCCAATGGAGATGACGGTCTGATAGTGTAAGGTGGTTAAGCGTCACTTTCTAGGGAAAAAACGGAGAGCCGGAGGCTGCAGAGGAGGGCTGGAGCGGCGGAGAGAGATAAGGGGATTTAGGTGACCACCTGGAGTCGTCACACGCAGGCCGGTAAGAAGCACAGTCTTCCTCATAACTGTAGGTCAGTATGGCGCCTAATTGAGATGTGTATAGTGAGCGGGTCACGTCAGGCCTCGGCGCAGAGGAGTCTGGGAGCGGAAACCTGAGCCGCTCTGTTCTCTGTGATGGAGGCTTCCTGTGGGGTATCTCCACAGATATAACGGGTGATATCGCCAACAGCAGGCCTGGGAGTTATATATAGTATGTGTGTAAATATTATATTGCAGATAACATGTAACCAATGCAGCTGTAAACACCCATACATTATCTGTCATGTCCTCAGTCTGCATGATTATGGATTGGAAGCTTGTGTCACATGATCTTTGTTGTATCTTTCTACACAAGTGTACTTTCTCACTATCACTGTAGTGGTACCCTAGTGCTTCTGTTTATTATAAGCTCTACTAAATATACACGACCCAAAGGAAGAGGTTTGAGACCAGACATGATGCTGGAGATTATGAAGCCAGTCTTCTTGCTGATGTGCACTTTTAAAACCTCTCAGCAGATGCAACAATTAATTCCCATCTATGTTTGGTTTGTACTCTTATTTACAGTACACAGTGCCTCCCTTTTTCATCTAATTTTGGTAGATTGAGCAGTGTAGACCTACTCAAAGTATTTCACTTCTGATTGTATAAGGGACACGGCGACTGGCCCACTTATGATAGAAAATAAAAACCTACCTGTAAATATGGATTTTGTTATATTTATTTAGGTTTAGGTACTTGGGATCAATCCTGTTATATGTGTGCATTTGTTGCACGCGCCGCTGATGACTGTAGGAACGTGAACACACTCCCATCCCCATCTAGCTGTGAAAACTAGGGTAGTACTCCTTAACCCCATAAACCGCACTTCCTAAACCACACTTCCTTAACCCCATAAACCGCACTTCCTAACCCTCTAACCCAAAACCCCTATTGACTTAATGGGCGCAGCAGCTCATCACAGCTAGATAGGGATGTCAGCGCGCCTGCGTTCCTACAGTCGTCGTCGGCAAGCTTCCAGCACTGCAACAAATGCGCACATAAAACAGGATAGGTCCAATATTTGATCTTGAATATTATTTTTAGGCAGGTATAACTTTTCAAGATCCCCCCCCCCCACACACACACACACACAGGGCTCTATCTCTTATCTCCAGTGACTAACACATGCGCGTTTGATTGAATATGCATAAGCATAGATGTGTCTAATTGTTAAAGCCATATTCAATAATCTAACGCTAATTACACTTATCCTTTATTAACAGGAAACCTTTTCATCTTTGCCTTAATTGGAAATGTTGCATTGTCACTTTTTATTTGCACGTCCTCTTTATCTTTTCATCTGCAAACAAAAGGTTTCAAATTAGAACATTTTAATTTTACAATAGTAATTTATTAATTCTTAGAGTCAGAGGGCTTCAAATACAGTATAATTTAAAGCTACCATTACTTAGTGTGTGTGTGAAGCAAAGCGCACACACAGAGAACATATGGCTTTAAGTTATACCCTAAATGGATAACTAGGCCCTGGGGTCTGCCATGATCAGTATTGTTAATTTCTATTGTAAACAAGAAAGCAAGATCTCGGGGAGGGGGGAGGGATTGGGTAATTATAACTATTTTCAATAAACGCCCATAAGTATGAGATTGCATACTGCTTGGTTGCTGGAGCAGAATGGCTGGTAGATAGTCCTCTATGATTATGTCTTTGCACAGAAATTACTTATTTTTAGATCGGTTTCCTCTCCTTTTCTCCTTCACATCTTTTGGCTCCTTTTTATTAAAACCTTTTTTAGTCTCTTGTGGCTGCTGCTTTCACTCAAGTGGCTGCAGATTCCACAGCAAATTTAGAAAAAGGGTCTTATTGTATTTTTTAATAAAAATTACATACAAGTTTATGTTGGATAACTAGCATAGGAGGGATATTGACCCAGGGAATAATCTGCATCACAAACATTTTTCTTTCTTTGAAGCAGTTGGCAATGTTTCAGTCAGGTTTTTGTTTCTTCTGGGTCAGTTATCAGTTCACGTGATACAAGGGTTAGATGAAAAAAAAAAAAGAAATGGGGCGGGGGGTAAACTTGAAGAACCATATCACATACATAGTTGTGAGAATACGAGCCGTTGCTCACGCTTTCGGGCTCGCGTAGCGAGCTTGCGGCCCTCGCCGAAGGCGCTCCTTGCCAGCAACTGACGTTACGAGACGTTACAACCCATTACGACCTTGCAAAAATCGCCCGCAACATGCGCACATCAAAACATGAAAAATACAACAAATACATAAAAAGCTTACTTACAGGAAGATGGAGCATCCTGGACCTCGAAAACTAAAGTTACACCTCAATTTAACTCAAATTAAAAGAGTTTAGACACTAAAAAATTCTCTAAGCGAGAGAAAAAATGGCTGCCGAAGAAACCGAGGCTACGGCAGTCTAAAGACGCAAAACACCACCAAACACCTACGTATTTGCTGAAAAACACCTACGAGATTACAAAACAAGGACGCAACCCCCAAAACATTACAAACATAACAAACACATAAAAAGGTTACTCACAGCAAGAAGGGGTACCGAGGATCTCTGCAAGTGAAGTAACAACTCCATTTAACCACAAATTTCGGAGTTTAGAGACCCGAAAATCGCCTAAGAGAGAGAAAAAATGTCAGCCGAACAAAACGAAAACGAGGCTAAAGGTCCCTAAACACGCAAAACACCACCAAACCGCTACGGATATTCCGTAAAACTCGCACGGCATAGAAAACCAATATTCCGAAAAACTTGCACGACATAGAAAACGAAGGACGCTACATCAGCCACATTATATACACCAAACCCCCTTAGCTCACTTACAATTTCATTGCCGTCATTTTTTGACGGGCAATTCGCTAGTGTGTGTATATATATATATATATATATATATATATATATATATATATATATATATATATATATATATATATATATATATATATATATATACACACATTTTCCAACCTCTGTTGCTATGCAAGTTGAGGAACCATTGTTCCAGGTTGCTGCCATGATTGATACAGGGCACACTACTGTTTGTCTCATTTGATACCAAGGTGTGTGTGTTGTTTTTTTTTTATTTTTTATTTTTTTACTGCTCCAGGCATTTTAGTGCATCGGCCATGTTCTCTTTATGGATTGGCATGATCACAAAACCGGAGGGCTGAAAAGATTAATTAAGAGTTTAATTCACTTTATCCAAACTGTGGATAAGGCTAACCATAATGCACTGCTTTCTATTAAAGCAAATACTTCAAAGTCTAAAATAGATGTTTGACTGTAAGCCAAACCTCAACAATTTCAGCCACACTTGGACTGTGGTGATTTATACAAAAATGTGTAATAGAGACTACAGTTTATATGAACTAAAAATCGTACACTTCCCTTTTAAAATGCATACATTGGTCTGATACATGACTTTTTTGTGTATTAATTCCTGGAGGAATCTACTGTAGGCGTAGGCACAGGTGTTAAAATAGCTTTGTAGCCCACAGAGCTATTTATAATGAGCTTTGTGTAATGAGGTATACAGAGTGCTAGACTTAATTCAAACCCAAGAGTCTACTACAGTACTTGTGAAAATTGATGACCGGTAAAACTACAAATAATTAAGCTGGTGACATGAATGCAATCATGCTGTTGCTGTTATAATTATGTAAATTTGTAGTCTAGTCTTACACTTTCTTTGAAAAAAAATAAAAAATTCCTGGGTTGTTAAAGATTAGTGCATCAAGTATTAAAAGGATGTACTGAGTTCATAGCCTTCCTGTCTGCAGATCAGTTTGATTGGTCCCTTAGTTTTATGTGTGTCTGTCTCCATACCACCTGCATTTATAATATTAACATCACTGCAAGGTGTCTCTATTTATATGTATGCTCATACTAGGTGAAGACATTAGTATAAAATGCTTTTCTGGAGCTAAAAAAAAAAACAATATAGTTTTTTATACAGCCTAGATACACATACCTGTCAGGATTCAGAGAAGTACAACTATTGCACTAATGTTTTTTCACTCTTTAATAACTGTATTTATTAGAACACTGAGCAGGAAATATGTTTACATTTTGATGTCTACAAGAAAGTTAAACCCAAATGTACTATTTATTTGCCCACCATAAGCTGAATTATTTTGTGTATGTGTGCTAATATAGGGAGTTATCCTTTTTCAGTATTTTTAATTTGTTACAAGTAAATCAAACGGTGTGTTTGATTAATAATTTTATAACACCATTAATCTTCATTTATTTGCGGCTCAAAAACACAGATTTGCTGAATTATAGTTATTGATGCTACATATTAATTAAAGCCCTTTAAGCTGTATAAAGTAATCAAAAGTACTAAGGATGAGCGGTTTCATTTTTGGTGTGTGTATGTGTCTAATACAATAAGTGTAGTTGCTGTTGACAACCCATGGAGCACAGCCTGTCATGTGATTATAGCTTTGGGATTACCTTCTCTATTGATGAACAGATGTTAGCCTGTGTGTGCGTGTATGGTATATTTTTTTTTTATTTTTACAAATGTGGGAAAAACTACACTCCTATGCAGAATTTGACCCAACATTTGACTTTGTCTTGTTTGTTTTATTTATAACACTTAGGTGACACCAGCATGATCCAAGGTTTGATAGTACTATGGGTTCCAATCGGGTGACTGCAAAAGAGCTTTGCGAGAATGACGACCTGGCAACCAGTTTGGTGCTTGACCCATACTTGGGATTCAGAACTCACAAAATGAATGTCAGGTGAGTCTTTGTATGTGATAGCCTATATACACATTGACTAGATTATTAAAATGCTAATTTAAAAGCTAAATTGAAAACATACATTTTAAATATGCACATTCAACGTCTTTCTCCTTGATCTGTTTTCCCTTACTTTACAGTTCACTTAAGATAGATCATTGTCCTTTTTTAAAAATATTTAGGAGCTGTAATCCTCACAATGGGTTTAATGTATATAGAAGTTTTCTATGTTTTAAGTGTTTCCTAACAAATAGTCCCTGATTAGCAGAAAAATGTGTATGTTGTTGAAAAGTTCAGTGTACTTACAGATTTATGTGCAGCTGACTAAAATCCTGATTTGCACACCCCAGAGAGGTTACATCAAAACGTACTTTGCAGCAGAGCATTGAAGTACGACTGGTAACCTATTTGTTACTGACCAAACATCTGTGCGCAGCATTAGCTCTGCAGGAATATCAAATACACTGATTTATTTTTTCTCTAATCAAAACCTAGCAATATGACTTTCCCTGGTTAATTATGTGTTTTCAAACCTATATATTTTGTTTTTTTTGTACAGTTACCTTTTTAAAGGGCCACTAAAATTGTATGTTAAAAACGTTATTGTAAGTATTTGTTGCCACCATTTAATAAGAAAACTAATCTAAACTAATACATTTAAGATTGCAGAAGCTGTTCTCTTTAACCTATTGATTTCAAATCTTCAGTAATAATAGCCTCTCTTTAGACTGTAAGTATTGTGAATAAGTTTTTTTTTTTTCCCATTTTGTTGCAGTTCATTGCCTTCCATAAGAAGGCAGCATCACTTACGAGAGGCACTGCAAACATTCCGTAAGAAAAAGGACTTGGAGGCAGCATATCGAACCTTAACAATGGGGGAGTGGGCTCATCAATATTTCCAAAACCGCACAAGACAACTGGAAACCACACTAAAGACACATGTAAGTAATTTACAGATTTCTTTTAATACGGGATATTAGAGGACTTGTTAATACTGTGCACATTTAAACAGCAGCTATAGGTTTCTGATTCATATGGTTGTGTTTCTGACAATAATTCCTTTTAAAGTGATCTCTCATGTCCTTACTTAGAATATACCCTTTTGAAAATTTTTTATATTCACCACTTTTTAAAACTTTGCTTTTATCTTTAATTAACAAACCGATAAACAGTCAATTATCTCTGCTATAACATTACATAAAGATGCAGTGTTACTTGTAACCTGAGTTTATTTTGTCATCCAAGTTTCAATATTTGTCTTTGGAGTAATTAAAGTACAACTATAATGCCCCAGCTTCCATCACTTACAAATTGAAAAGTAGTTTTTTTCTTAAAATTTGATTTCTTGGGAGAAAACGGTGGGATTTCCCATGATCTTTAGACTGGAGCTCGAACAGCGTGTGTTTTTTTTTTTTTGTCTACACCTTTGATGGATATGAATAATGCACCTGACAATGTAATGCAATGCCGATGTAATTCTCTGTGTGGCCCAAATGTTTTCTCTTCACCCTGTTATTATCTTAATTTTCACTGAGCATTTCAAGTTAGCCTCTTGGCAATTCACAGATTATATCCCCATATTTTGTTTTTCTTCTCCGAAATAATTTTCCTTGACTGAAATGTGTCTTGCTGGGTGTTTCTCCTTTATATTTTTTTTTTTACGGTTCAGGCTATGTTTAATTGCGTTTGAGCAGGGACACTGCAATCATTGTTATGGCAGTGGTTTTTATTTGCCTGTTATTGAACCTTGCCTTAACCATTATTTTTTTCTGTATTTTTGTTCTCCTGTTTTTCTAGATATTTCGATATTTGCGCATGTTTTTACCTGAGAGTGGTTTCATGATCCTGTCCTGTAATCGGTACTCTTTGGAAACCAATGGAGCCAAAGTAGTCTCCACAAGATCGTGGTAAGGAAGATATATACATCAGAAGGAACTTTAAGATGGAAAACCTATTACATGTTCATTCAGTCTAGGCTAGGGAATTTTATGTTAATTTGTGCTCAATTCATACATTTTATACACACTTAAAATTGACACACATTCTATTAGCTATTCCCAATCCGATTACAAGCTACGCAGCCAAACCCACAAAACTGGCCTTAGGACTCCATTCATTTTAGCACAGCTCGAGTATTACGAGCGCTAAATAAAGTTACACAAAATCAATATTCTATTAGATCCGTAGCTCTAGCTTGCAAATAAAGTCTAACCTGCAATTGAAAAAAATGATCACTTTTCTGTCAAAAAATATTATGAGTACTAAATTGGGCTCACAAGGGCTTTTTCAAACACTTCTTAGAATTGCAGCGGCAATTAAACGCACACTACTGCACTCTAAAAGCATGGTAATGCAGGGAATTAATTGCACAACAGTCTCAAACTTAGATATTCAATGAAATATTATTTTTAAATGTTATTTGAGTAATGTTGATCAAGGGGTTAATACAGATCATGACATTATGATGACTATCTCATTTACTAATGTCCTAAGAAATAAATTACGGGGTTGTTAAAATATTGTTGGATCATCTGATCACGCCCCTCTTTTGTATCTAATCCAGACTCTTCAATTCTTTACTTGTTAGGACCAAGAATGAAAAGATTCAGCTGCTTGTTGGCTGCATAGCTGAACTAACCAAAGCAGATGAGAACCTTCTTCGCTTTGGTGATAATGACTTCAGTGTGATGTACTCCACTCGCAAGAGATGTGCACAGCTCTGGCTGGGACCTGCTGCTTTCATCAATCACGGTAAGTAATTCTAGCCACACATTGATAATAAAAATATGAGATATATGTATTCTTTTATGTTTAATTTCTCTTTCTGTTTTAACTCACTTATTATTAGTTAGTTTTTTTTTTTTTTTTTTGCATTTCATACATATTTTGTAGCACAATCAGTGCTGTTTTCTGCCTTGTAATTAATTGTTCTTGTTTTTTGTAGTTCCATGTTCATTTAGCAATTATATCCATGAAATGCACTGTTATATACATAAAATAAGGACAGCCATTAGAAAGGCCTCAAGATGTGTATTGTAACAAAACAATAAAGTGCCAAAAAATCAACAAAAGAATTATTTTTTGATAGATTAACTAGACAAAAAACCTCCTTATCAAATGGCTCTTTATGCACAAGTTAATAACTATTTTTTATATCTCAATAGTTTCAAGTAATGATGTATACAATTTTAATTGGGCATTTCAATTCTAGTTTATTAGTATGACCGTGTGAAACCAGTGATACAGGAAGAGACATTTTTGATAATGATTTATGTTGGCCTATCAGCTGGAGGTAAACGCAGTATTGGGTTTTAGGGAAGGTTAATTGTAGACCCATGCTTACACTTAAAAGAATTCATATGTGTTAAATGCAATATGTTTATAGAAGGCAGAAAGTATGCTCCCTATAAACTACAGCTTGACACCTATTTCTTTGGTTATTAACTGGCTTTATAATCTGCCAGGGCATATTGGGTGGAGATAAGGTTTTAGTAATGGCTAATATAATTCTAGTGTAATTCATGCATACTTTACTGCAAGCATATCCAATTGATGCAAAATAAAATCTTATCTGCATCCACTCATTCAAGTGAAAAAAACATATCAAGAAGAGACTGTATAATTGTAAATGTAATACATTAAAAAAAAATCCATTAATATATATATACTCTGCAAAAGTGTATACCATATATGTGACCTAATTTGGCCTTTAAATGTTTTCTGTGTAGGAACAATATCTTAAATTTTGTCTTAACGGTCTTTTTTTTTTTTTTCCTCTCTCTCTCTCTCTCTCTCTTTTGTTTTGTTTCTTTTTCTCGCTCTCTCATGGACTAATGAAGATTGTCGGCCAAACTGCAAGGTATGGTGGTTGTTGTTGTTGTTGTTGTTATTATCGTTAACTTTTTTTATTTGTAACATGCTGACAATTCTGTATAGCTAAACAGGGTAGATGCAAGTCAAAAACAAAGTCAACTTTAACAAATTACAGAAGAATGGAGGGCCCTGATCATTTAAAATCAAGCATACAAAGTGCTTTCTCTAAAGCACCCATTGAGATTGAAAACTTGCAAACTTACAGTTTAGAGGGTATGGGTGAGGTATAGAAAGACGAGGTACAGTATATTGTGCATATCAAAGCTGTAGGTGATAAAAATCTTTAAAAAAAATAAATTCTTACTTTTTTTGTTTTTGTCTTCATCGTTTATACACCTTTTTTATACACAAAAGATGTTTTTCTAAATAAGGGAAACTTCTATAAAGTAAAATAAATTTCATATTAAATGTATACAAGTTTCCCTGTTCTTACCTTATTCTAGTCTAACACCTGCTGCTTATATCAGAAAAGCACATTACATGGAGTCATTTTATACACATACAGATTTGTTTATTTAAAAATAAAACTTGTTTTACACCCCCAGAGCTGCTTACATAGGCACAGTGAACCTACCAATAGAAACACTGCATTTGGGTATGGATGTTAACCCTTTACTAACTTGATAAACCTTAAAACATGGAGGCTTCATATTTTATTTATACTTTTTTAAACTTTTGTTTTAATGCTGTATATCTTATTGTACTGGTATATCTATTTTTTTTATAGGGTAGTAAAGGTGTAATTTTTGTCTGGTATACAATAGTGTAATAAGAAAAAATATAGTAAAACATAATATGCTTCAAAAAGGACAAGTTGTTAGAAGTTTATTATAACTCAAATACTTTAGGCCTGACATTCTTCTGCATTTCTTTATGTTGGCCAAAACAAAGGTGCCTTTCCTGTGGTTGGTAATATCATAATGAAAAAGTTTTGGTTCACTTCTGTCTTTGTTATATTATATAGTTTGTTCCATCAGATGGGAACTCTGCATGTGTGAAAGTTCTCAGGGATATAAAACCAGATGAAGAAATCACTTGCTTTTATGGAGACAGCTTTTTTGGAGAGAGGAATGAATTGTGTGAATGCTGCACATGTGAGAGGTAAGCCATGTTGTTTTTTTTATTTATTTATTTTAACATCTTAGATTAGATGGGGATGTCACATGCAAGAATTATCTATTTTCATGTCCTTTAGAAAATCAAGCAGTAGCTAAGAAAGAGCCCATCACTTTATTTTGTTCTTTGACAGTTTATTGCTCTCTTCATGTTATAGCTGCAGTGTCGAGTAGCATTTTTTATTTTTTTTATTTTATGAAGCCTGATAATTCTACTTTAAACTCCCTCATGAATATGCAATAAAATGTATCCGTACACAAAGCAGTAGCAGTATAATAGTAGAAGACTTTGCTTTTACACCTTAAGGGACAGTTTTTTAAAAAAAAAATTGTGGCAATACATGTAGAAATGTGGATGGTAACATAGTGTGACCGTTACATGGGACATGAACTAAAATCTTGGTTTTATTGTTGTTGCAAAGAGTTTTGGAGGTGCTTTATGGATGAATTTCTTTGAATGTATTACCTTGTGATTTTTCTACAAATAAGAGATCTTTTTTATAACCCTGGGGAGTAGGTGTTGGAAGTTGTGGTTTATTAATATTGTCCGTTTGTGTGTAGGCATTTTTGTAATTATGGCAAACTACAGTGACTGTTTAATGTGTATCTTCTCAAAACTTTTCTTTATTGCAGAAAAGGTGAAGGGGCCTTCAAGCTGAGAAAAAAAAACGAACAATCTGAATCTACCTCATTAGAGAAATACCAGCTAAGAGAGACAGATGGCCGTCTACAGCGACTGCGAGACAGAAGCTGCAAACAACCCAGTCATGGTGCTGTAAAGAGAAAGAAACCTTTCCTGGGTAATCCTTCTTTTTTTTTTTTTTTTTTTTTTTTTTTTTTTTTAGCAAACTCGTTTTTGGGTAGTTTAAACACAGGTAAAATATTATTGCAAACATCTATTTTTTTTTTTTTTTTTTTTCTTTTAGGTTCAAAACATCGCCTGTCTCTGTCTTTAAGAAAGCGTCGCGCAAAATGCAGGAAAGTACATTTCTCTCCCAGACTCAGGTCGCCTGCTTCTCCATTTGAGCACTCCTCTGCTTTTAACACTAGAGATCCATATTCTAAACAAAATGGCCCACATTTACCAGTGAAGGTTGCTTTGCCTCAGGGGACCATTTTGAGGGAAGTCCGTATCTTTCTTCACAATTACAGAAAATGTAATGAAGGCTCTCATACCCATAATGACCAATGCTGTAAGTTGAAAAAAGAACCAGTTGTGACCCTTCTCCGGCAAGGTCTTAGTCCAGGTAAACAAAAGTTAAAACTGAACTGTAATTCAAACATAGCTGGCACCATGGCTCCAGTAATCCAACACTCCACCACTAAAATTGTAAGCAAAATAGATGCCAAAGAAAATAATTTAGTTGAAGCAATTCTGGAAGATGTCAGCAGCGAAGAGGTAAGCGTGGAATTATCTGAAAGCTTTTCATCGAACAGAGGTAAAGGTACAGATTTATCACCCAAATGGGAGAGTCATGGTGGTTCCCATAGCCGTGTTTCTGAGCCAGATGTTTCTTTGTTTCATTGCAACAGTCCCTCTTCTGAGATATTGCCACAATATACACAGGTCCTGGCTGAACTTTTAGACCAGGATTCTTCAAACGTTGGTGATTCAGCTGAGGACATTCAGTATCAGAGACCTAATCCAAGCATTAGTACAAAGTTTGATCTTAATACCCAGAAACAGCTTGGGTTAACACATTATGTCACTGTTAACTTAAGCAAATCTTTAGTTCTTGAGTCACCATGTACTGCAAATACAAGTTATGACAAAGTTTTCAGTTCCTTGCAATCTCCTGAAATTCTTGGTGACCAGCTCAAGACTACAGAAACTACCTTTGGGAATGAAGTCCAAAACTGCCCGTCCCTTCAACAGAAAGTGGTCAGAAAACATAGCAGTTTAAAAACCTCATGTATAAATAAAGCTTTTTCTTTAAGAACCAGACCACCTTTATGTAAGGAAAAACTGGAAGCAAAAAGTAAAGTACACTTGGGGCAGAAGAAAAGTCCTTTTAAAAAATCAAGCAAGAGCTTAAATTTCAATGGTCATAAACTCTCCTTGGCTCAAACCACTCAAAGTGCATCTCCTCAATCTATCATGGCCATACAGAAATTTGATATACAAATGCAATTAGATCCAAAGCTATCCTTAAAGCCATATGTAGAGCTGGGTTGGAACAACAATTTAAAGAGGATAAGCTCTGTTAACGGAGGGTGTCCGAGCACTGTGAGGATTGAGGAAGAATGTAGCAATCGCAACCTACCAGAAAGTGCACAGGAGTCAAATCTCTTATCAGAAGAGGAAAAGAAAAGAAATGTGGCATTCAATCCGTTTACACCAGCCAAGAGACTACGTCTCGTGGTCACACATGGGTCTATAAATCTAGACATTGCGTCCACCTCAAGTGAAGAATCCAGCTGAATTTTCAGCATCTTACCTTTCCTCGATGCCTACCAAATTCCCTGTGATGTAAAATTATGAATTGTAATGGATGTTTTGGAGGTGGAGTAACAGGAGGTTGCATTCTCATTATCTCTTTGTTAATTGTGGGTGCTATGGTCGTTTTTTTTTTTTTTTTCGTTTTTTTTCTTCTTCTTTTACACCTTTTTTAAAACTTTTGTTTCTGACGGTGTTGCCTCAATCAATAGCAGTCTCCTAAGAATTGACACACCAGTTTGCCTTTGGAAACAAATGGGAAATCTTTTTTCCTACCCTTTTTAAGAAACCATTATTTACTGTGCATAGTAGAACAGTCAACTCCACTATTGCTGGGATACAACCTCTTGTTCTATAGTCTAAACATTCCCTCCCTATGCCAACTTTATTTAATGGTGCTATGTTAACTAACTAAAAGGAATATCCTTTTAGGATCTGAAAGACACTTGACATCTATAGTAAGTTTACTGATCGAACATCTTCATAAGCTTACAATGTATGGTTGATCTGTTGCACTAGTTGTTTAGACCTTGCACAGAAATTGGATGCATCATGATCTTGTACAAAACGACCCAAGGATTAAAGTTGTTACAAAATATATCTGAGGATGTCTTTAATACAAAGTAAAGCCTTAAGCATGTTTGATATCTCCCCCCCCCCCCCTTTTTTTTTTTTTTTTTTAATTAAAGCTAAATATTAAAAAAGACAATTGCATAATATAAGCAAGACTGTTCAAGGAAGTAAACAGTCAACTTATTCTGAAAAACGTTTTTTTTCCCATGGGGTTGTAAAAACAAGGTAGTTTGTAATGTGAGTGAAAGCAAAAATGTGTGACTTTTTTTTTTTTTTTTTTTTATGTGAAGGGAAAGCTGTTGGCAAAATGGGTTTGGTGAAGTATGGTTAATTAATCTATATAGCTTAAGGATTTGTAGGTCAATTATTGAAGTTGAAAGAATTGTACATATGGCCTCAAACACTGCACTGCAGTGTAATAGATCATAAGGTAAGACATTTGAAAATAAATATGGTCCATTTACCATAGTTGGTAAAACTTTTTGTAGGGATGTTAATGTTTTAGAGGAGGAAAAGGTGTTCGTTATTGACCTTTGTTTTTTCATAGAATAGCATTAACCATACCAGTCTTCATGGAACACCCGAAAAACAGGATTTGGACATTACCTACTTTTGAAGTTGGGCCTAACCTGTACCCAATGTAAAAATGTAATTGTCTATCCTACATGGATGCAGTAGAAGTAGAAAACTTAGCCTAACACATTAATAGCCCTTTAAAAGTGAAAGTTGTATTCAGTAAATTATATACTAATGAAATATTAATCATTTTTTTATTTGTCTTTAAAGGCAAGCAGATAAATTAGCTGTGCTAGATACAGCTAGCACTTTTAAAGGGCCATAACTGTTTACTTTAGGGTCATTTTGAGGGTTCTTTGAGTAGTTTATGAACCACTGGTCCAAACTACTTTGTGGATCAGTTTCCAAACATAAGCACTTAAAACAAAAGTTACTTCTTTTCGTTTGTATAAACTTGCTATCTTTTTTTCTTTTCTTTTTTTTCCATTATCATTTTTTTTTGTATTTTTGGTATAGCAGTGTCTCAAACTGTAAGGAAACAGGTTTAGGTGACTCCTCTACACTGAAAGTTAGTGACAGATGTGGAAAAGAGAACAGAGTCTATTAGAAGTACCAAGCCATTTCCTTACAGGGAGGCTACTGAATAGTTCATTAGCATATTCTCATTTTTTATCTTAAACAATTCAGTACAATATTTAATAAAATCTTTTTTTTTTTAAGTAACTTGAATAGAACTTGTTTATTATATCTTGTTCAACATGCAGCTGTGTGGTGGGTGAACATAATGGATTCTTGGTTTACACTTTTGGCTCTTTTTCCTGTGAGATTTGAAGGAGTACTTGACCAGCAGAATGTCTCCTTCTCTGAGAGGACAAATCTACAACATACCCTCATCTATTATTGACTGCATACACATTCAACCTTTTTTTTATTTATTTTATTAAGTATTTTCAAGCGTTAAACTGGTACCTCCAAAAATATAAGCAATCCTAAACTACCAAAAATAAAGCACAGTTCTGAAATAGAGCAAACAATACCATCAACATTACACATGATTAAAAAAGAGGAATTTACATAAAAATATATATATATATATATAAGTACAGTGTATCGCTAGCTGCAAGACAACAGTCTATACATTTCCTTACTGAAAGGCATTGCGTTAATTGAATGATGATAGCAAAATAAGAAAAATATACATCCTTAAAATAACAAAAGAAACACAAAATAATAATACATTTCCTTGCTTTAAAACAAAGTTCAAAAAGGAGAAATTTTGTTTTTTAAATATCCGTTAAGCTATCTCCGCCTTTCCACTATCAAATGCCAATGCTAGTTAAAATAGTATTATATCCTTTCAATTTAATAGCTTCCAAGCATCCATTATTTATACACCGAAACCTAAGCAAAACTACCCCAGTTTTCAATCCTTATCACATCTACTAGCTGTCAAACTGCGAGTTGTCGTCATGCTTGCGAGGCGAGCCGTTGAGGCAAGAGCTTGCAAAAAAATACGACGAACGCCCGGACCACCAAATTGGAATAGACGGTGAAAACGCACAAATATGCCTCAAATTCACTCACGCAGCACGGTGGTGGGGGGTGGGGGGGGGCGGTTGCAAGTTAATATGAGGCATTATTTAGGCTTTTTTTTTTTGCCAGACTTCAAATTTTTATTGCTGTCATTGTTGACTGGCAAGTCGCTAGTCGCTTTATAAAAGGTAATTTTAATTAAAAGTTGTATATTAAATATGTAATTGGGACTTTACCTACACATTCTACCTCTTATCTTTTCTAACTGAAATATTAACCACCAGCTCCACTTAAAGCCTGAAAACTATAATGTTGTGAGGTGTTTAACCAACTAACAACATTAGCAGCTGTATAAGTGACAATTATAAAATAATTTTCAATCTTCAATTTTGCATACTCTGCTTGTGTTATGGGAGCTACCATCTTAGCTAAGCTGTCTTTAGTCTGAAGGGGAGGATTATCTTTCTTTCTTTTGTCCTATGGCCAAGACCACATTGTGGTGGCATTATTTCAATAGATTTGAGTAGAGATATGTAAATACAGTTCCTCCTAGTTGAGTAATCCAGTTAAGAAAAAACAAGACATGCCTGACATCATTAAAGTACCAGTAAAGCAAATTGAGTGTTGAAACAATTAGACAGTTTATTCCAAACTTTCTAAAACCATTGTACTAATATGTTCTTATCAAGACCTAAAATATATTTATATACTTTGAATTAATGTCCTTTACCCAGTTGTAGCTGGTGTGATTTAAGGAAAAAAAAAAAAAAAAACTGAAATCCCCTTCAATAAGAAAGTTTGAGATCTTTGAGAAATGGAGTTTAATATCCCTGACTTATTTTTCCTCGGCAGTCTTGTAGTGAGGTGGCCCAAATAAAACTGAGGGAGGAAGGAAATGAAGGGAAAGTTTTAAAAAGGGCGGTTGTGGGGAGGAAGAATTTAAAGAGATTGTGGAGTGAGATGAAATAGATTGATATCCAGCACAGCCATAGAATTATACTGTGTAAATTCCTAATCCTGGTGAGTTAGGATTAAAATTGGGTTCTCTTGACCACTTTGTCATGGTACTAACAAGTCCTTTCCTTTGGAAAAAGACATTAAGGTCTTTTTTCTTTTTTTTTAAGTTGATGGATGGATTTCACACAATTAACTTTTTTTTTCCATTACCAGTTGCTCTTTAAAACATTAATTCCTTTCTCCATTATTAGGAAGTGTCTGTGTAACTGTGTGTATTGGACCATATAAAATAGGCATTTAATGATGTACTACATGCCAATATTAAATACTTTCTGAGGTGGGGAGCTTTGGTGGACAACCTTGTAGCCCCCTAGGAAAATTTAAAGCGGAAACCATATTTCCTGACTTTATAAAATGGTGCTTTATTTATGCAACTTTACAATCTCTTACACCTAGGGGTTGCAAATTTCTCAGAGATTGGGTGGAAGAATATTTGGAAGCAACCTGTCATGTAATACAATGGCTGCATGCTGGATAAATTGGAGAAATGTTTGTTGTGTGGTCTGGACGCCATTGTGATTTAGGAAACCCCCGCTATAATGGTCATACGATTGGGCTTTGTTTATTTAGCGTTTAGCAAAGAAATCAGTATTTCTAGAAAATGTAGATAGATTCCAGGCAATCTGAGTGCTAAGCGAAACAGAGCTAAATGGGTTCTTTTTAACATATGGTAGATCGGGATAGCGGAACTCCTAAAGAAAAATATACAAAAGCAATTGAAACTTCATAAGTTTTGCTTTTAAACGAAACGGCAAACCGCACAAAGTGAACATTTAAAAAATAAAACTTAAACCACGAACATTTACAGGACAGCCGACTTTAAATGGCAGATAGTTTGGAGCGTAAAAGGGTGCCGGAGAGGAAAAAAGAGAGTTCTAGCAGGGCACAGTGTTAAACAGGGATCGGCGGTCAAAAAAACAGCACGATAGCAGGGTTTAGCTCTAAACTGGTAATTACAGGAAAAAGAAAGCTACAGTCAGGTCCATAAATATTGGGACATCGACACAATTCTAATCTTTTTGGCTCTATACACCACCACAATGGATTTGAAATGAAACCAACAAGATGTGCTGTAACTGCAGACTTTCAGCTTTAATTTTTAGGGTATTTACATCCATATCAGGTAAACGGTGTAGGAATTACAACAGTTTGTATATGTGCCTCCCACTTTTTAAGGGACCAAAAGTAATGGGACAGTTGGCTGCTCAGCTGTTTCATGGCCAGGTGTGTGTTATTCCCTCATCCCATTTACAAAGAAGAGCAGATAAAAGGTCCAGAGTTCATTTCAAGTGTGCTATTTGCATTTGTTGCTGTTAACTCTCAATATGAGATCCAAAGAGCTGTCACTATCAGTGAAGCAAGCCATCATTAGGGTGAAAAACAAAACAAACCCATCAGAGAGACAGCAAAAACATTAGGTGTGGCCAAATCAACTGTTTGGAACATCCTTAAAAAGAAAGAACGCACTGGTGAGCTCAGCAACACCAAAAGACCTGGAAGACCACGGAAAACAACTGTGGTGGATGACCGAAGAATTTTTTTCCTGGTGAAGAAAACACCCTTCACAACAGTTGGCCAGATCAAGAACACTCTCCAGGAGGTAGGTGTATGTGTGACGAAGTCAACAATCAAGAGAAGACTTCACCAGAGTAAATACAGAGGGTTCACCACAAGATGTAAATCATTGGTGAGCCTCAAAAACAGGAGGGCCAGATTAGAGTTTGCCAAACAACATCTATAAAAGCCTTCACAGTTCTGGAACAACATCCTATGGACAGATGAGACTAAGATCAACTTGTACCAGAGTGATGGGAAGAGAAGAGTATGGAGAAGGAAAGGAACTGCTCATGATCCAAAGCGTACCACCTCCTCAGTGAAGCATGGTGGTGGTAGTGTCATGGCGTGGGCATGTATGGTTGCCAATGGAACTGGTTCTCTTGTATTTATTAATAATGTGACTGCTGACAAAAGCAGCAGGATGAATTCTGAAGTTTTTCTGGCAATATTATCTGCTCCTATTCAGCCAAATGCTTCAGAACTCATTGGACGGCGCTTCACAGTGCAGATGGACAATGACCCGAAGCATACTGCAAAAGCAACCAAAGAGTTTTTTTAAGGGAAAGAAGTGGAATGTTATGCAATGGCCAAGTCAATCACCTGACCTGAATCCGATTGAGCATGCATTTCACTTGCTGAAGACAAAACTGAAGGGAAAATGCCCCAAGAACAAGCAGGAACTGAAGACAGTTGCAATAGAGGTCTGGCAGAGCATCACCAGGGATGAAACCCAGCGTCTGGTGATGTCTATGCGTTCCAGACTTCAGGCTGTAATTGACTGCACAAGCTTTGCAACCAAGTATTAAAAAGTGAGAGTTTGATTTATGACTGTTAATCTGTCCCATTACTTTTGGTCCCTTAAAAAGTGGGAGGCACATATACAAACGGTTGTAATTCCTACACCGTTCACCTGACTTGGATGTTAATACCCTCAAATTAAAGCTGAAAGTCTGCAGTTAAAGCACATGTTGTTTGTTTCATTTCAAATCCATTGTGGTGGTGTATAGAGCCAAAAAGATTAGAATTGTGTCGATGTCCCAATATTTATGGACCTGACTGTATATGGGGTAGTGTTAAGCAAATAACACCATTATTTAAAATTATAAAATTGTTTCTCATACCCCCAGAGGTGCTTACATAGGCACCTGTGACATCAATAGAAATACTCATTCAGGTATGTTTTTTATTTTATTTTATACTATCTTTCAAGCCAACAGTAGCACAGTGCAGAAATGCACAGCAGCAATGTCTGAGACCCTTCTTACTTGGGGTAGGGAAAAAACTACACATTCCATGATGCTTTGCTGCAGAGACTGACCTCATATATTGCTACAATGTTGTAGCTTTCTGTGATTGGCCAAAACAAATTATGAATTTTATAGTAATTTAGCGTGGATTTTCAGGGCATTCCATCTCAAAATCAACTGCCAGAAATTTTAAGAAATATGCAAATGTCAATGTAAGTTAAATTTTTATTTTTTTGTGTTTTATTTGGCGATTTTTTTTTTTTTTTTTTTTTTCATGCAAAAATTTTTTTTTTGCATGCACTATTACTTCTCATCAGATGCATTTGTAATCCATGAAACTTCTATATACTCTTTTAAGGTAAGGTAGTTGCATTTTAATATCAATGCCACTGTCTACATTTTTAACAGTTGGAAAAAAGTCCTTTTTGAAAACTTTGGTCCCTATTCTATTAACCAACATTATACATTTATACACACTTAAAACTGCTCTTAATGTTGCTGCATATTCTTTTAGCTACTAGCAAGCCGATTAGGAGTTACCCACAAACACTATGGGCCAACCAAAGACGCAAATTTGGCCTTAGAACTCCATTGTTTTTTAGCACAGCTCGACTATCACGAGCTCTAAATAATTAAAGTTACACCAAATTGATATTCTATTAGACCTTTAGCACTAGATCGCAAATAAAGTCTAACCAGCAACTGAAAAAAGTATCAAGTTTCTGTCAAAAATATTACGAGTGCTAAATAGGACTCGCAAGGGCATTTTCAAACACTTATTATAGCTGTAACAGCAATTAAACACACAATACTGTACATTGAAAGCCTGGAAAGAATTAATTGCACAACAGTCTCAAACCAACAAATAATGAAAAAAAAACATTTTTTTATATGTTATTTCTGAGTAATCTTGATCCTGGGACTGAAGGGGTTAATACATATAATACATCTGATAATTTGGTACCAGGAAAAGGCAGATGAGCGTAATAGGTTCTTTTCTTCTGTATATACAAGGGAGGTACCAGTCGTTGGGACACTGCAACAAATCAGGGCTACACTATCATCACCAAATAATTGGTTAACACAGGAAGAAATCCAAAAGAGGTTGGAAAAAATAAATGTTACTAAAGCCCCAGGTCATGATGGAATACAGCCAAGGGTACTGAGGGAGCTGGGCTCTGTACTATGATGATCTAATGCATTTTAAAGATTCCTTGATTATGAGCCAGATTGGCAAATATTACTTATTGGCACTACTCAATTCGTAGCCTCTTATTCCATGTTTTACTGACATCATGATGACGTTCTTATTTAAAATTGGCTGTGTCTACGAAGTAAATTACTGGCTTGCTTAAATATTGTCCGATCATATGGTCACAACTCCTGAAATCATACTTAAAAAGGCAGGGTTTATGAGTTTAGGCTTAAGGAGGTAAAGTGAAGCAATGAACCCTAATCCCCCATCTTACAAGTAATATAAGCGCCACTATAGTCTGCTGCTGATACATTTAAATACTGTGGGCCTCATTCAAATGCAATTTGGCCAATTGAATAGGGCTCTCTATATAAGCAGATGTTTTTAGTTGGGGAACTTCAATCCAAAAGCAGGGTCTTCACTAACTAAAAACTTCTGTAAAAAAAATATGCTATGTGCTTATATAGAGCCCTATTCAAATGGCCAAATCACATTTGAATAAGGCCCTGTATTATCATGGCATATTCTACTGCATTGAGCCTAAGATCGTGCAGACCAGTCTCTCACCTAATACCCATTTTTCTGTTAGAAACATGGGTGCCATCACTCGCTAGATAAAGTGTCTCTCAATTTAGATTTGTAGCAGAACAAACCAATGGCCTCCAAGTAGATCAAGTGCTCAATTTTTTTTCCTAACTTCTACACTAATGTCTTAGCCGCTACAAATTTCTGTTGTGGGAGTAGCCAAACCAAGCTTTACAGATGAGATAGGGCTCTAGGTGCCAAAAGGAAATGGGAACATCATGAATATTATGAGTGGAAAGTGCCGTAACTAGGCTGCGGCAAGGAAGCATTAGAGATATATGTAAACGAATTGTTTTTTTATTAATATATTTTGAAATTAAAAAGATGTGACAATTGTATTCATAGCTTCAATAAATAAATATGTGTTCATTTTGTATTACATTATCTATAAATATATCATACTAGCAAATTGCCCGTCAAAAAATGTCGGGCATGAAATTGTAAGCCAGGGAATGCTGTTTAAGACATAATGTTTTAACGTGAGGACCTTCGGCGCTCATTGCAAGGCTTTTGTATGCCAATGAAATAATGAATGAATCCATTAATAAATTAATATACTTTACCTATTTGGAAGTAATATATGCAGGAAGCATTGTGCTGAAGAGCTGACAATCTGTTTCAATGTTCCTGCAGCATACAATGTAGGTTTGGAGTGTTGTGGGGCTGAGGTGTAAGTGTGAGCAGTGTGTAGAGTAAATAGGCTGCGCTCTCGAGGGAAAGCCGTTGGTGTAGCTGTGTACTTCCGCATTGTGTAAGCTAGTGTTGTGAAATGGCGCCTAATGTGTATGTGGTACTTGGGTGTGTATGATTTAGGGTCCTTGCTAAAAGTGTATCTTTACCTCATACAGCTTTTTTGAAAATCCGTCTGTGCTTGGATGTGTTGTGCGGCTTTAGAGTCCTGTAGCTTCGCTTTAATTTTTTTCAGCGGCCATTTTTTCTCTCACTAAGGGGATTTTCGTGTGTCTAAACTCAGGAATTTGAACTTAAATTGAGGTGTAACTTCACTTGCTGTGGGTAATCTTTTTATGTCTTTTTTTGTGTGTATTTATTGTGTTTTTAATGTTTTCAGATGCGCATGGTTCGGCCGTTTAAGGTCGTAATTTTGCGAATTTATAATGTTTTTTTGTTTTTTTTGCAAGTACCGCGTCTCGTGTTTATTTTGGCTAAGTCCATAAATTTTGCCTTGTAAGAGACACAGTTCGAATTTTGGCATGTGTGTGTTTGTAACCGCTTGTGAGGCGCCGTAGAGCCTCCACCTCTGTCTCGTATTTATTCAGTCCCGCTAAAAGCGCTCAGAGTTTAATGGCTTTCCTCGCTATGCGAGGCTCGCCGGCAATGAGCGCATTTGCTGCTCATTCCCTAAGTGCTCAAGGTTTAAAATGGCTCATCGCTAAGTGGTACAGGCCATGCAAACAGTGTGACGACATCTCGTAGTTGGACAATTATAATATGTGATTTTATCAGGGCATTTGTTCCTAGGCAAAGTGGTTTTGTGATGTGTATTAACCTTGAGTACTGGGTTATTTGTTACCCTGGATGTTGTATCAAAACAGGCTTAATAATAACATATCATATTTTTTTATTTTACATATATGTACATCAGATTGTTAAATAATGTTGACATTTTCAATTTTGTAGTGGTTTTCGGCTATACTATCATTTTAAATGCTTCTGGGGGACTCCGCAAAGGTTTAAAAAAACTACTTGTGGGTGGTCTTTGGTACTCGTAAATCTTTCTTCTGCTTTTTGCAGTTACAGCAGTGCCCTGATTTGTAGGAGATCCCTAAAGTCTTGTTAGCATAGGGTGTGGGTGACAAAGTGTAAGGAGTTACAGGTAATTTATTGTCCATGCAAATATCATTAGAGCTTTTTTGCATTGCTTTTTGGCTTTTTTAGCTTGCAGTTCACTCCTAGCAGTTACTCGTAGCAGTTCTCTATATGGAATATCCATAGCTATGGTATATCCATAGCGATCATATCATATTTTACTGGTGATTGTTCATTGCTGCTAAATGTTATTTGAATTTTTTCAAAATATCGTATTTTTATGTGTATTGAATAAAGTGAGAGATTTGATTTATCCTAGTAATAATGTTTGATACATAATTAATTAATTAATTGCTACCTTATCTTAGGAGGTTTAAGCGGTTTGGATATATAGGTGTTCCGTTTCTTCTCAGTTTATGTACCCCACTGTATAGTCGTAATCTGGCCCAGCCACAGAAAAAATAGCTTGGCCCATTTTTACATCCATATTGGCCAGTCCTGGTTCTTCCCAGACACCTCTAACTGCAACTCTTGCTGAATCACGGGTTCCAGCAAATTAGGCTCCTGTGACCATGGTTCTAGTCCCAGCTCTTGATAGCGTTTGAGAAACAAGTTATTCTGCCTAGTTAGTCCCGATGCCATACTCAAGATCACCATACACAATCGCCCCAGAGCCCATCCATTAGCTCCAATTAAATATAGTGACCTTCTCCAAAGGCACCAACAAGCCCTATCCTGGCATCATACTTCTTCTCCAAGGCAATCTCTTTTGATACCAGTTTCTCCAGCGGGCCTGACAGCTCGTGGCCTTGCCACAGCCCCAGCAATGCCATCCATTGCTTTAGAAAGGTAATTTCCTGACAGTCCTTTTTCTCCCTCATCACCTGGTTCTCCTCCTCTTTGTCTCCTCCAAGCCTACAGGAGGTTTCTGCCTCCACCGAGAATATATATTCCACATCCACAGGACCTGGGGAAGGACAGTTAAGTACCCTTCTCTTCTTCCACTTAATATCCTGCACTATTTGTGTTCGGAGGGTCACTAGCTGATCCGTGATTAGCTCTGGCATAACAACCCTCCACGTCTGGAGCCTCCTGGACACCTCGCCCTCCTCCGATGCAGATAACCTGGGGTCAGGGGCTTGGGTGACCTGCACAACACTATCACCTGCCTCCAGTTCGTCCTCCGCTCTGCAGTGCTCATTCTGGCCTTAGTTCCTCAATCATGTCCTTGTAGGTAGCCATCCTACTGCTGGTTACTGCACCAAGAGGACGACGACTGCCATCAATATGTCAAAACCCAGAGATGAGGGGCTGAGTACACCCCTAATTATCCTGATTTTAGCTTACAGGAGCAATCTACAGGTTGACTTTATTCATCTCAGCATTCAGCAGTTCAGATCAGAACATCAGTCATGGAGAGCAGAGAAATCAGATGAGCAATACCATTCAATTTAGTGTCGAGGCAGACTTGGCTTAATCTTCATACACAGATATTTAACAAACACAAACAGATTTCACCCATACACCACTCCTATTTACCCTCCCTGTATGAAAGGGGCTGTTTTTTTTTTTTAATGGATATACCAGAGCGTAGGGCAAGGGTCTCCAAACTCGGTCCTGGAGGGCCGCACCCAGGCCTGGATTTGTGGATATCCTTGCTGCAAGCAGGCAAGACTATTGCTTCTGCAGTCATCCTGATTGACTCACCTGTGCACAGAAAGGGAATCCTCAAATCCAGGCCTGGGTGCGGCCCTCCAGGACCGAGTTTGGAGACCCCTGGCGTAGGGTTATCTGCTAAGGTCACTTCAGATCTCAGGCCTGTGTTTTGCTATTATGTGAAGTTTATCACTTTATGACTATTTAAGGCCAGAGACCCACACATCCAATAATTTTACCAACTCTGCATCAGCACCAGACGTTTCTGCTTAATGTATCAACCCACATATCCCCTAGTGCCCTCTCTGCCAAAACAAACATTCCGGAAGGTAATAGCCTATCTTTGTCCTAGGGCCTACTTCTGAGTACACTTTATACAATTAACCAAATCATCCTACTAAAACAGATCACTATTGTAAACATAGCATTACTAGATACTTTGGTACTTTTTAAAGGGGCTTGACACAGTGTCATGTCCTAACCTGAACACGTAACCTTATATAAACTAGTTGTTTACCCTTCATAAATGACGGTATAGTATTACATGTATCTCCCTCTCCTGTGTCTCTTCCCCTTCTCTCCCTCCCCTGTTTCTCCTCCCCCTTCCTCCTCTTTGTCTCTTCCCTCCTCTCCCTTTACTATGTCTCTTTCCCCCTTTTTCACTCTCCGCCACGCATCATGTACAGAAATCCATACAACTAGTTTCTGGAGCGTTATACACGCTTTAGAAACTATTTTAAGGATTCTTAGTAGGCCCGAATACTCACAGGCCATGCATTTTGGTTTTACAATATTGTTTATATGTACCATTGGGGTAGGGAAACATCCAACATTTTTCACACAACAACGATAAAAAAAAAAATGCACAAATTAACAAGATATTCACAGTGATCGGTTTAAAAATAACATTGAATGTCCATTTTTGATAGATTTGATATGAGCCGATGTGTAATATATGTAAGAGACCCAGATAACAGGGTTACTTGTATGGTTCAGGGGGGTGCCATCCTGGCCCCAAAATCAGTCAGGCCACTGTAGTTCAAGACAAATGAGTGTGAAGTATGTAATAAACTAACAACAGCACCTTTTAATCCATAGCTATAAACACATTTTTAGAAAAAATCAGAATTTAAGACTTTGTGAATAAAGGAATCCATTGTGTGCTTGCTAAAACACTTTCTCAGAGATGGATCATAAGGGCGTGTTTATTTATCTTTCAGTGGAATGGGGAAGCAGGGAATATGGAAATTGTAATAGTCTTTGTTAGATAATTGACATTGACATTGCAACACTCAGCCCTTACACTTTCAAAAGCAGGATATTTGCATCAATAGGTGATACCACAGCTGCCAGAAATGTAAATGCTCCTCTCACACTCACATTTCCACCAGAGGCACATGGATGCCTCCAGGACCCACTAGAGGTATCAAAATGTATTTTTTCTTAATAAAAACTATCTTTATAACTTGTTTTCACTGATTAACAATATTCTTAGAATCAAACTTTTCAAACATATTTTATACTAGCGAATTGCCCGTCAAAAAATGACAGCAATGAAATTGTAAGTGAGCTAATCTTGTTTGGTGTATATAATGTGGCTGACTTAGCTTCCTTCCTTTTCTATGTCGTGCGACTTTTTTTTAATATCCGTAGCTGTTTGGTAGTGTTTTGCGTGTTTAGGGACCTCTAGCCTCATTTTTGTTTTGTTCGGCGGCCATTTTTTCTTTTGCTTAGGTGATTTCCGGGTCTCTAAACTCAAATTCGTGGTTACATGGAGGTGTAACTTCACTTGCAGAGGTCCTGGGTGCCCCCCCCCCCCTGCTGTGAGTAACCTTTTTATGTGCTTGTTGTTTGTATTTATTGTGTTTGTAATGTTTTTAGGGTCGCGCGGGTTGAGTAAAATTTGAGTTAAATTGAGGTGTAACTTTACTTTTCGAGGTCCTGGATTCTCCCTCTTCCTGTAAGTAAGCTTTTTATGTATTTTGTTGTGTGTATTTGTTGTATTTCATGTTTTCATGTGCGCGTGTTGCGGCCGATTTTTGCGAGGTCGTAATGGGTCGTAACGTGTCTCATATTTACCTTGCGTAATGACATAAATTTTGCGAGGGTCGCAGTTGCTGGCAAGGAGCACCTTCGCTTCGCGAGGGCCGCGGGTTCGCTATGCGAGCCCGCAAGCTTGTGCAACAGCTCGCATGTTCACAACTATATACAGTGGATATAAAAAGTCTACACACCCCTGTTAAAATGTCAGGTTTCTGTGCTGTAAAAAATGAGACAAAGATAAATAATTTCACAACTTTTTCCACCTTTAACGTGACCTATAAACTGTACAACTCAATTGAAAAACAAACTGAAATCTTTTAGGTGGAGGGAAGAAAAAAACAAAAAGAAAAATAATGTGGTTGTATAAGTCTGCAAACCCTCTTCTAACTGGGGATGTAGCTGTGTTCAGAATTAAGCAATCACATTCTAAATTGTGTTAAATAGAAGTCGTCACACACCTGCCATAATTTAAAGTGCCTCTGATTAACCCGAAATAAAGTTCAGCTGCTCTAGTTGGTCTTTCCTGAAATTTTCTTAGTCACATCCCACAGCAAAAGCCATGGTCTACAGAGAGCTTCCAAAGCATCAGAGGGATCACATTGTTAAAAGGTATCAGTCAGGAGAAGGATACAAAAGAATTTCCAAGGCATTAGATATACCATGGAACACAGTGAAGACAGTCATCATCAAGTGGAGAAAATATGGCACAACAGTGACATTACCAAGAACTGGAGCTCCCTCCAAAATATATGAAAAAACGAGAAGAAAACTGGTCTGGGAGGCTACCAAGAGGCCTACAGCAACATTAAAGGAACTGCAGCAATATCTGGCAAGTACTGGCTGTGTGGTACATGTGACAAAAATCTCCTGTGTTCTTCATATGTCTGGGCTATGGGGTAAAGTGGCAAGACGAAAGCATTTTCTTACGAAGAAAAACATCCAAGCCAGGCTACATTTTGCAAAAACACATCTGAAGTCTCCCAAATGCATGTGGGAAAAGGTGTTATGGTCTGATGAAACTAAGGTTGAACTTTTTGGCCATAATTCCAAAAGATATGTTGGGCTCAAAAACAACACTGCACATCACCAAAAGAACACCATACCCACAGTGAAGCATGTTGGTGGCAGCATCATGCTTTGCGGCTGTTTTTCTTCAGCTGGAACTGGGGCCTTAGTTAAGATAGAGGGAATTATGAACAGTTCCAAATACCAGTCAATATTGGCACAAAACCTTCAGGCTTCTGCTAGAAAGCTGAACATGAAGAGGAACTTCATCTTTCAGCATGACAACGACCCAAAGCAAACATCCAAATCAACAAAGGAATGGCTTCACCAGAAGGAGATTCAAGTTTTGGAATGGCCCAGCCAGAGCCCAGACCTGAATCTGATTGAAAATCTGTGGGGTGATCTGAAGAGGGCTGTGCACAGGAGATGCCCTCGCAATCTGACAAATTAGGAGTGTTTTTGCAAAGAAGAGTGGGCAAATCTTGCCAAGTCAAAACGTGCCATGCTGATAGACTCATACCCAAAAAGACTGAGTGCTGTAATAAAATCAAAAGGTGCTTCAACAAAGTATTAGTTTAAGGGTGTGCATACTTATGCAACCATATAATTTTATTTTTATCTTTTTTCTTCCCTCTACCTAAAAGATTTCAGTTTGTTTTTCAATTGAGTTGTACAGTTTATAGGTCACATTAAAGGTGGAACAAGTTCTGAAATTATTTATCTTTGTCTCATTGTTTTACAGCACAGAAACCTGACATTTTAACAGGGGTGTGTAGACTTTTTATAGCCACTGTATGTGATTGTACAGTCTTTTTTTTTTTTAAAGTGCATTAAACCTTTAAGCCATGCAGGGTTGGGCCTGGTCAGTACTTACATGGGAGAGCACTTATTATACCAGGAGCTGTATGCTGTGGCCCACTGAAGAAGGAGCTGTCAACCCACTTGAGTATCTCCGCCATGAATAACAGGTGCATAGGCTGGGTCTGTTGTGGTCCATGAGGTCACGGAGAGTCGGACACGTCTGAACAACGCAAACACACACATACCTTTTTTCTCTACTGTAAGTCTTATAAGTTAATATACATCTCATATTTTGCTAATTTACTGCTTGATAAGTACTTGATAATGGTGGGTATGGGGATCTAACTGCATGGAGACACTTAATCAGGCTGTAATTCTACTTTGAACATCAAAGCAGCTAATTGGTATTCTGGAAACTTTGTTTTGAATAAAGATAAAGCAGAATTAGTTAGAATTTTCTCAGGAATGATTCATTTCAGACTAAAAAGGCTAGTACATTGTTTAACTAATTCATCATGGTCCTTAAGAATAATATGATTTTGGGGTGACACCGTTCCTTTAAAGCAATAGTTATCAAGCTTTGTTACAGTTACAGTTAACAGAGTACACATTGGTAGATCTGGAGGAGGTTTGCAATACTTTGTTGAATTGTTATAAGTTGTGATAAATTGAATTAATTGCAACAAATGTTGAATGCTTTCTTTGTAAATTACTTTAAGACCTCACATAATCATCCTACCTTGTATTTTATAAAAATTACGTATATTACGTATTCTGTGGGGAAACAGAGAGAGTGAGAGAGGTATGGAGAGAATGAGTGGGGCAATGGGGAAAAGAGAGAGCAAGGCAGATAGATTCTTAGGTGAAACCGAGAGAGCTAGGGAGAGAATAAAATGAGAAGTTATGGAAAGAGAGAGAGAGAGAGACTGGAGAAGGAGGAAAACGTGGAGTGTAGCAAAAGTTATTAGTCTGAAGAGTACCTTTTAATAATCAATGAATTCTGAATATGTAACTATACTGTGTACTAGAATTATTCTTTGCAACCACAAGGTGTCAGGACAACCTACTTGATAAGTTTCAGAAAACTCTATACTTCCTGGTTTGTATAGTGTGATGCAGAAAAAAAAGTCTTAACCTTTAGAGTAGCAGGCATACGATATACAATACATTACACTATGCTAAAGTCTAATAATATCAATAATTAATCGATTCCCCAAGAATTTCCTTATTCAGGTATTTGTCTCAAAAATGTGTTCAATTAAGAATGTATTTTTTTAAAGCATATTTTGGCTCTGTTTTTAATATTTTAAAATGTTAAGCTTCCAAAGAAATTTACAATTAAATCTGGAATTCATGGAAAAAGTAATGTGTGAATCCAATAGATATTCCAGCATATATAATCTATAGCATAGATGAGCATATTGTGAGACTGGTTGAAAACTTTCCACAAACAATATAAAATACTCTTATTTTGATTTATGTTTGACTAAAATACTTTTTGTTCTCGTATCGTGTGCATTTGACATATTAAGCGCCCAACTTTTGATCAGTCTAGAAAAAAATAAGGAAACATGACAAGTGGTCTACTGCTCCACCAGGACTTAAAAATATTGGCTCCCGTGTCATGGATTTCTCGATGTGGGAAACATGAGAAACTCCCATATGTCCCATATGGACCTCTAAACTGGAAGGTTTTATTTTATATTATATGCATATATCATTTATAAAGCAGTTCTGTTCTATGTTATCTAATGGAAATTTGCTAACCAGCTACTCAATAGGTGGCGCAATACACTGCCCTAACCACAACCATAGAGTGGCCAGGCATTGATGACCTACTGGGGAAATGCCCAGAAAGAGTGATTTTAGGACTGTAATAAACTGCTCCAGTGTTAAATAAACATCACTTTTATCAGTCAGAAATAGCCTATGATAGGCTCCTTAAGCGTCCTCTCTGATTTGTTTTCTTATTTCCCCAATCTAGCCTAGGCTTTAAGTATGCTTAAGTCCTGGACTAAATATTTATGATTATGTATAAAAAGAGAGCAGGCCTTAAATGCAAGATGTCCCAAGTTTGAGATTTTACAAGTTTGCAGACTATTTCCTTTGCAGACGCAGATTCCTCCTCCAGGGCTGTTGATCTGGTGGTCAAACTTGGCCTTGCTGGAAGCTCTATCTATACAGATGCTGCAGACTGGCACAATTGACAGTAGCAGCAGACCGTGTTTTGTTACAGAAAAACTATACATTGAATAATATGCCAAATTAATCAAAGGGAAATTGAGGTCCCATGTTTAAAATATGCTCTTTTGAAGAAACTGAATTGAAATTGGGTAAAATTATTTTGAAAAGTAAATTGCAAAAATAGCATATAATATATGAACTATTCTATCTAGTTATGATGACTTGGGGCAGCTGATTAGTTGTATGTTTGTTATGCTTTGTCAGTGGGTAAAGCAGCGTGGACATCGCCATTCTTTTAATTAATTTTTGTTTTCATAAGAAGCATTTGAAACTCTGTGCTTATACACGGTTCATACCCTTTTTTAATGTAAATGAACAAACGCAGCAAGGCTCAGCCCCACATAATTACATGTTATAATACTGGTTCCGATAAGAGTAATGTTTAATTTACAGTCTAAGCAACACCCTTAAGTTCTCTGCTCAACATAAACAGAGTGAGTGCAGTAGAGGTTACGGGGCGTCAACAAATGAATGACATAATTTCAAAGAATCCTTCACACATTAATAAACACAGAAATACCTATATTAATCAGGAAAATGAGCAACTGTGTGAAGGTATAAAGTCAATATGATGTTAACTTGATTAATGCCTGAAGGATCATATAGGGAACCTCATATAAATAGGCTTGCTAAGAAACCATACAAAAAGGGTACAAACTGTGAGGATTATCAAGAAAATCAGCTAGTCCAAAAGATCAGTAATTTCTATGTCCTATAAATAACTCCACCTAGACTAGATGTGAAGTATGTTAAGAAATGATGGTTATTAAACTTTACAGTAGGATATCTATTTCTTGAAATTATTTAGATTAATTATATGTGTTCTTGCACTGAACCAAAAATGGGATACAGTGCTAATCAGTAATGGGAAAATAGATCAATTAAATTGTGGAAACAAGTATTGTGACATCAGTTTCGGATGTTATACAAAAGGTGTATCAGGCCTATTGTTCTAAGGTCTCCCTGGAATATGTCAGTCCATTATAAAAAAAGGTGACATGTTCAGGACTTTTGAGGATTGTTGAAATGTTGGGGGGGGGGGGGGCTGGATTAACATGGACTGGTATTGCCCTGTTGGTGGTCATTATTGCCTGAAATATGATTGTAATGTTAAGTACGAGAATCCCCATAGCAAGTTTAGTATCTAAATGCTACATTTCCCCCAGGGAGTTGTATAAAATGATTACTGGGATCTCTGGGGAAAGACGGGTCCAGCCATGGGGTACCTGATTGTGAAATAGAAAATTTTCAGCAGTTTAAATGTTGGCCCTATACAGGTAGGTAAGGGGGGAGATGCACAAGATCACCCCGGCCATTTGGCTTTCCCCCGTGCCAGGGGAGAGACTAACATGAAACAGACATGTCAATTATCCCTTCCAAGGTAATTGGAGATCAAAGGGCCTAACAATCTAGAGAAAGGCAAATGAGACAGGCTGCAATGAGGTCCCGAAGCACGTAGATGGACTGTGGGGTTTGAAGAAAATACAATTTAAACGGCCCACCACCAAACTGGAAAAACATGCAAAAACATACAAATATGCCTCAAATTCACTTACACACACACAGCACAGAGGGAGAGCCAAGGAACAGGTGAGTTTGCAAGTTAATTTGAGGCACATTTTGCCTTTTTTCCCGAATGAAAATCGCTGAAGCGGGAAAAAAAATGGCTGCAGAAAAAACGTAAGCATGACAAAAACGAGGCCAAAGGACGTAAATACGAGCCGTAAGCACTAAGACTTAACGCAAACCTGTAACACTGAACCCAAGACAGTAACACTTAACCCAAGGCAGTAGGTCCCTAAACTACACAGGAATATAAAGTACACCGGGGGAGAGGCTTGGGGGGTCGCCATGAGCGCCAAGGGGATCATTGCAAAGCAGGAAATGTGCTGCTTGGCAAAAATGTCAATCAGCAGAGAAGCCGCTCATTGCAGGGCTCCTGATGAGGACCAAAGGCACTCATCACAGGCCTGTAAAGTAGATGGGGAAGAGGCTTGCAATGAGCGCCAAAGACGCTCAGCGTGGAGCTCATGATGAGCCCCGATGGTGCTCAGAGGGGCCATTTTGTTGCAAACAGCATTGCCAGGCTTTAAATTTTATTACCGTGAAGCAAACAACAAATAGGACATAATAACAGAAAAAGTCAACGTGCATAACTATTAACCCCCCTAAAGTCAATACTTTGCAAAACCACCTTTTGCGGCAATCACAGCTCCAAGTCGCTTTGGATAAGTCTCTATTCACCCCCCTAAAGTCAATACTTTGTAGAGCCACCTTTTGCGGCAATCACAGCTCCTGCGCGTCACGTCACAAGCGCGTCACGTCATTAGAATATTCCTGTCAGTTCACTGCCGAAGACATGCTGCAGGGGGAGAAATGAGCAGGCAGCTCATGTGATTACAATAACAAGTAAGGAGGCAGGGGGATAGGGACTGGAGAGGGGGAAGTAAGAAGGAGGTTAGGGGAAAGGAGGAGGATGATCAGGGAGGGAGGAGGAGGAAGATGATCAAGGGGAAGGAGGATGGAAGACGAATGGTTTGCTGAGGGGGCCCAGGCAATTTTGGCAGCACTGGGCCCTGTGCAGTAAACCCGAGCGTGGCTCGGGGTTACTGAGTTAGGAAGAGTATATTAACCCCCGAGCCACGCTAGGGATTACTGCTTAAGCGGTTAAACCACTGAAGTGTGTTTGGGGTCATTGTCCTGCTTGAAGGTGATGCTCTGTCCTAGCCTCAAATCACGCACAGAGTGGGACAGGTTTTGCTCAAGAATATCCCTGTATTTAGCACCATCCATCTTTCCCTCAACTCTGACCAGTTTCCCAGTACCAGCCGCTGAAAAACATCCCCCCAGCATGATGCTGCCATCACCATGTTTCACTGTGGGGATGGTGTTCTTTGGGTGATGTGATGTGTTGGGTTTGCGCCAAACATTGAGTTTTCTTTGATGGCCGAAAAGTACAATTTTAGTCTCATCAGACCAGAGTACCTTCCTCCATACATTTTGGCAGTCTCCCACATGCCTTTTCTCAAACTCAGGTGCCATTTTGTTTTTTGCTGAAAGTAATGGCTTTCTTCAGGCCATAAAGCCGAACTCTATGGAGTGTATGGCTTATTGTCGTCCAATGTACAGATACTCCAGTCTCTGCTGTGGAACTCTGCAGCTCCTCCAGGGTTACCTTAGGTCTCTGTGCTGCCTCCCTGATTAATGCCCTCCTTGCCTGGTCCGTGAGTTTTGGTGGGCGGCCATCTCTTGGCAGGTTTGCTGTTGAGCCATGTTCTCTCCATTTGGTTATGATAGATTTGATGGTACTCCTGGGGATCATCAACGATTTGGATATTTTTTTTATAACCTAACCCTGACTTGTACTTCTCAACAACATTGTCCCTTACTTGTTTGGAGAGTTCCTTGGTCTTTATGGCAATGTTTGGTTAGTGGTGCCTCTTGCTTAGGTGTTGCAGCCTCTGGGGCCTTTCAAAAAAAGTGTGTATATGTGATGACAGATCATGTGACACTTAGATTGCAAACAGGTGGACATCATTTCACTAATTATGTGACTTCTGAAGGTAATTGGTTGCACCAGAGCTTTTTATGGACTTTATAACAAAGGGGGTGAATACATACGCCCATGCCAATTTTCTGTTTTCTATTTCTAAAAAATAGTTTTATGTATATATTTTTCTCATTTCACTCAACCGATTTAGACTATTATGTTATGATCCATCACATAAAATTCAGATTAACAAAACATTAAACTTAAGTCTGTAATGTAACAAAATAGGTAAAAATTCAAGGGGGTGAACACTTTTGCAAGGCACTGTATATATGTGATAGAATCCATAGTGAAGAGAGGATTCATTATTTATATAGCATAAGATATCTGGAGGATATATATGTGCCATAGTCCATAGTAAAGAAATGGCTGTCCTGATCCTGTACAATTAATGAACTGTGTATATGCTCCTAAAAGAAAAGGGAGGAATGAATGTTATCAGTTCAAGTTTAAACATTCACCCATTAAACCTGTTATGAAGTTTCTACAGCAATAAAAGCAGTTTCTGAGTTTTTATAAAGCTGATCCTGTGTTTATATTTTTATATACTGCATCTGAGTAAGGACATTTTAGAGACATCTGCTGTCTTGGTGAAGGGATTTGAAGAACCAATGTATTTGCTGGGTAGATTTGGCCATAACAGCTTTATCAAGCCCAACTAAAGAAAGCAGATCGCCACAGAAAGAAAGGAGACTATTTTATCCTTGATAGAGGTGCAAAAAAAAGAGAGCTTGGGGAGTGGCTAAGAGAATGTTTTTGTTTGTGACCTTGATAAATATGAGTTGTCCTTGCTAATGAAGAGTGTTCAGTCTGGATATACATAATGTAAGTGTAGTATTCATTCTGAGTAAGGGATAACCTTATGCATTGTGGTTATTGATGCTGCATCTGATTGACTAGAGTTACAGCCAGTGACTCTGCAGTCCTGCTATCTTGGTTCCAGTGGTTCCTTGGTCCTGTGTGGTGATTAAATAATGGTCTGGGTGTATCCTGCTTTCAGGGGTATCTACAATAACCCACACAAGCCGTTGGGTGGGTCAGGGCCAGGTTCTGTCCGAGCCCAAATGAAGAAGCAGTCGTTACAAATGGTTAATAAGATCAGTCTACTTTCAGTTGAGTTTTACCTATATAAATGTACCGTGTGTGTTTATTCTTGTATATCTATTTTCTTTGCTATTTTTTATCTTTCAGTTTATATAAAAGAAAAAATTTAGTGCTGTAGCATTACAGCCTTAGTGCACTTTCAGTAACGGGAATCTATGTATTTTGGAGAATGACGGCATTCTTAAAAGGCCACATAATTAAGAAAATATGTTGCATTAGTAGAGTATTTACCAAACTTATAACACTTTTTGGTTAAGTCATAATCATAAAATCATTGCCTATTATTAATTGTCAGAAAGTCCCTATATATAGAAATACAATGCTGTTATTTGATAGAAATATGAGTAGAATTATGTGAATTTGATGTGAATAGGAATCAGGGAACATCCGTTCTGAGTATTATGGGCCATCTTTGAAAAACCTTAAGTCAAGTTTGTTAAAGCAATGAGAAATCCAGGATGATTTAATTGAATTTAATTGAAGTTAATTTAATTGAAGTTATTCTTGCCTTTGATTTTGAATATAAGATACTATTTTTTTTTTTTTCTCTTTTTGTTTTCCCTGATCTGGTAAAAAAATGTTGTTGGCTTTCTTAGACAGAAATATACACCAAGCTTACTTGAATGTTCTTTTAACCTCATTATATTTTTTTATTTTAACGCTATCAAATCATACCCATTGTTTTTTCAAAATATATTACAATTCTAAAGGGTGTTAAAAAGACATTATTAACCATATGAATGCATTGTTCTTGACACATCTGCCAAATATGGATTTGTGCAGTGCTGTAAACTGGTTACAGAAAATAGACTATATTTACCGGATACGGACACAAAACATGATGAGAGCCTTCGCCAGCAGAAATTACAAACTAGGAGGCATGGGATATATGTGAGAGCAAGAATAAACACATTCAAAGGGACAAGTCTCTGACTCCTATCTGAGCAATGCCCCCTCAAAGAAAGAATTTTTGGCCCACATACCTACCTTGTCCCATTAGATATGCATTTCTGTTTGATTAAACTCCCATTTGGGCTTCAATAATGTAGTTCTACTATGCTGATATAATGGATAAATATTGCAATTAAAATATCAGCGTTCTTGTTCAGCAAGGATATAATGGGGGGGAAATACTCTCATTGTACTCATAAATCTTTGTGTTAACAAAGTGATTCATGCCTTATCATATTCAAGTGTGCTAAAAGGTAATTTATGTGGAATGAATTTACAATAAAGTTTACAATTTTTGAAACATAAGTTTTAACCAAGTGCTATTACAACTAACTAAAACAACAACAAAAATTTCCACATGGACCAATCTAAATGTAACTCTGTTTATAAAATGTAACCTTTGATGAAATAATTTAAAAGATAATACATTAAAATAAACATGAGCCTCATTCATTTCGGGCGATCCGGGCTTCGGAAATGTAGCCCGCAAGTTATTTGGCTATTCAATTGGCTTCTTTTTGCAGGCTCCAATCGGCTATCTGGCTCCGGCCTTCGATTCACTGCAATGGTTCACATCAAAAGTTAAGGCCTCTCCAAGCCTTTGATCTTTCACGGCCACAAGAGATGCGAATGCTAAAATCGCAAATCGATATTCAATTGCTCCGATTCCCCCTCGCTAACCACTCCGTCAAGGCCGCAAATGGCAAAAGTCGAACCATAAGTCGCAAAGGGCTTAATGACATGTCCGGAGCACTGTAAATGCACATATACACACACTACTGTACTTCAATTAAAAGGGAAAGTGCTGTTAGGTCTTAGAATTAATAGCACAACATTCTCAAGCTCACACATCAGCCAAATAAAATACTTTCTTTCATGTTTGATTTTCGTGTTATATCAATCCCGGCAATCAATGTGTTAATACATATAATGAAACTCGCATGTAATAGAATATCATATTTATGGTTGTATCAATATTGCAATATTTCAGGAATGTGGGTCAGATCGTAACTCATAATTGATGCCCGTAAGGCTTTGAAATCCAAACTCCATTTTCCATTGATGTAATAATGACGATCTCTGTTTCTATTGGCTGTTTCTATCTCAGGAGTTACGGCCATGGTTAATTGATCTGTTCAAGCTCGCAAGTGCTACATATGATGGCATGGTTTCCGAATAGCACCATAACTTGCGAGCGCTGCAGGCCTGCAGGAGGCCTGCCAACATGTGGCCTATACCTTCATAACTTGCGCTTCTGAATTGAATGAGGCTCATAGTATTTATATGTATTTACTTTTATGTGCTTTGATTTTAGTCAGTCAAACAGAATTTATAATCCATTCTCTGCAGCTTCTGAAGACAGATTCTCTAGTACTGGCTTTGTAGTGTCTAATATTAGTCAATCAGGGGCAAACTCTCAGTACCATCGTATCCGTTACCATCTAAATATAGAAATCACATGCAGGGTATTAGAATATACTCATTCTACCTTCGCAACAAAGGGGTGAGTTAGAGAAATGGTGTTTGAATACTATTAAGTGCTTTTCAACAATTTGCTTTGTAGTCTGGGCTCTGAGTTCCAATTTGCATTGACAATTGAAAATATTTAAAGAAACTGACACAATGACGCATTATTTACACAATGCAAACAAATCACAACTGAAAAGCAGCCACGGTTTTACTTTATTTTACATACGTTGCTCACATATTTTACTCTTATGTAAAATATATAATGTCATAAAAATCCTAGTATAATTAGGGCATTATTAGATAGCGACATCGTCATCTATTCTTTAATTTAAAAAAATAAGTTCTGATGATTCTGCTGGACTTTTTTTCAGAAATTTCGATTTTCTCAAAACATTTGAATGGCTTACACCACTGCTAATGTTATTTTTTTAAGTAGTCCACAAACTACAGTGGTCTCTTAACACCATCCAGTAGGATAATTATCTTAATTAAAAAAACTACTGTACTTGACTAAATCTTCATACTGTAAACAACATGTTTGGAGAGCTCGCCCACGCGAGAAGTGAAGAACACATATCTCACTGTCTACTCTATTGTTGTTGTATAGTCGTTCAGTCGTGCCCGACTCTCCATGACCCTATGGACCTCAGCACACCAGGCACATCTTGTGCCTTGTTGTGCTCATCTATATGGTTTTCTTGGCAAAGATACTGGATTGGGTTGTTAGTTCATTTTCCGAGGAACCTCAGTTTGTTTGACCTCTCTGCTATGACCTGCTCATCATGGATATTCCTACATGATTTAGTTCACAGCTTCATTGAAGTACACAATCCCCTTCACAATGACAATGTAGCGATCCAGAAGGGGGTGTCTACTATACACAGCAGTTAACTTCCAGAATTCCATCTCAGGCCAGATACTTATTCAATTTGCAACAGTTACAGAGGGATTCACTTAAACAAGGCCTCAACTACCTGGCCGAAAGCCTAAACTGTAAACCATGCACCCATGAGTAGCATTTCAGAGTGTGATCATGATCAATTAAGCAAGGCCGTAACTGCCGATTTAGAAACGGCCAATAGTAAATGAGACCGTCATCATGACATCATTAAAACATGGAGGTTAAACGTCAATCAATTAAAAGAGAGGACTGAGAGGGAGAAGGAAAGAGAGAGCGAGGGAGAAGGAGAGAGAGGGGAATGGAGAAGGAGAGGGCGGGAGAAGGAGAGAGAAGGGACAGAAAGAAGGGAGGGATATATAAATGTACATATGAGGAATCCATTTTTTATTTTTTCTGTGCCGTGCCCTCCCGGGTCCCCCTTTGGTGCCAACAACATACATTATATATATATATATATATATATATATACCTGTTCTTCAGACTTGCTGCTGATAAGAATACTGGGAAGTTAGGTAGCGTCTTTACCATGAGGAAATAAACAATATACCTAAATGTCTAAAGCTTGTCGGGAGATCATTTCAGCTAAAATTTTGTGTCTCAAGTGTTATTCATTGATCTGCTGCAATCATAACTGGATAAGTAAGGGACATGGAGAAAACTGAGAGGTGAATGGGAACAAAACAAGGTGGAAGAGAAAAAAAGAGAGTGAAAGTAGTAGGGAAAAAGAATAAAGGATAAATAAAGAAGTTAAAATGGAAGAAGAGAGAGAAATAAATGAGGTATGTGAAAGTGGAAAAGAGGGTAAAATGAGGAGGAAATAGAGGGGAAATGTTCACTATTTTGAAAATCTGTCCTATTAGTACAAGGGCGTAAATGCCTTGCTTACACTGCTATCTGATCCAAAATGTGTTGGGGTAAGGTAAGGTGAGTTGCAAAACGTTGTAATTTTTAATACGTTTGATAATGCTTATATTCAATGTATTTATTGAAATATGAGTGCCTAGAACAGTGGTGGCGAACCTATGGCACGCGTGCCACAGGTGGCACGCCGTGCCCCTTCTGTGGGCACGCGGCCATAGGTCGCCGGCAGCATGCTGGGTCTGCTCATCGTGCGCGAGCACGGCGCCTGAGCGCTCTCCCGTCACTTAAAAAAGGAAGGGCTGTGCTAGCATGCACGCGCGGCGCAGGCGAACAGACTCTCCTCGAGATCCGCAGGGGGAGAGGCAAGGGGAAGGTAAGAGTTATGGGGCAGGGGAGAGACAAGGGAGAGGGGGAGAGAGAAGGGGAGAGACAAGAGTGGAGGGAGAGACAATGGTGTAGGGAGCCAATGGGGAGTTGGACAGATAAGGGAGAAGGGGAGAGACAATGGAGAAGGGGGAGACAAGGGGAAGTGGAGAGACAAGAGGGGAAAGAGAAGGGTGGGGGATACAAGTTAGAAGGGGAGAGAGAAGGGGGAAGACAGTGGAGAATGGGAAAGAGAAGTGTGGGAGAGAGATAGAAGGGTGTGGGAGACAAGGGAGAATGGGAGAGACAAGGTTGGGTGAAACAAGGGGGTAGAGAGAGCAGGGTGGGAGAGACAAGGGTAATGGGAGACACAAGGGGAAGGGGAGAGACAAGGGGGGAGACAATGGGGAGGGGAGAGACAAGGGGGAGAGAGAGTGAATTGTGGGAGAGACAATAGTGAAGTACAAGGAGAGACAAGGGTGGGGGTAGAGACAAGAGTGAAGGAGATACAAGGGTGGGGGAGAGATAAGCAGAGAAAGAGGGAGGGAGGGAGGAAGAAAGGAGAGCAGAGAGAAGGGAGGATGGAGAGAAAGAAAACAGGGAGAGGCAGAAGGGAAAGGAAGAAGTAAGATAGTGAGATGGGAGAGAAGGTAGAGGCACATGAGAGGAAGGGAGAGGAGAGAGAAAGGAAGAGGGAGATGCAAAAGGGAGAGGTAGAGAAGGGAGAGTGAGAGAAGGGAGGAGTGAGAAAGAGGGGAGAGGCAAAAGGGAGAGCTAGAGAATGGAAAGAAAGGAGGAGGGAGAGACACAGGGAAGGAAAGAGACAAGGGGGGGGGTAGAGGCAAAGGAGAAAACAGAGACAATTGTGAGCGGTACAAGAGAGGAGAAATAAGGGTGGGAGAGAGAGAAGGATGGAGGGAAGAGACAAGGGAGAAGGGGAGATACAGGGGTGGTGGAAGACAAGGAGGAAGGGGAGAGACAAGGGGAGGAGAGAGAGAAGGGTGTATGATCCAAGGGGGGGGGAGACAAGGGAGAAAGGAAGAGACAAGGCTGGAGGGAGAGACAAGGGGGAGGGGAGAGACAAGAGGCGGGAGAGGGAAAAATGGGGGAAGAGACAAGGGGGAAGGGGAGATACAAGGGTGGGGGAGAGACAAGGGGGAAGGGGAGACATAAATGGCAGGGGAGAGACAAGGGAGAATGGGAGAGAGAGAAGGGTGTAAGAGACAAGGGGGAGTGAGAAAGTGAGAGACAAGAGTGGAGGGAGAGACAATGATGTGGGGAGACAAGAGGGAGTGGTAGTCAAGAGAGAAAGGGAGAGACAAGGGAGAAGGGGGCGACAAGGGGAAGCGGGCATATGCATTAAGGGAGCAATGTATAAAATTGCTATTTTTGGATTAAAAGAGTGAGGTGCATTGTATTCTCATTTGCATGGCCCTGCCTTTTAGACATGTGAATGGGCTTATTAATGTACTATTAATTTCCTCTCTCTAAAAATGTATATATATATATATATATATACATACAGTGTGGGGGGGGGGGGGGGGGAAATTATTTGATCCCCTTCGGATTTTTTTTGTCCATGACAAAGAAATGATCAGTCTATAATTTTATCAAAAATGACGGGAATACAATTGTAAGGCTGGCAATGCTGTTTGCCACATAATGTGAGGCTTTTGCTCCTCTGAGCACCATTTGCGTGGCGCGCACTAACTGCCATTTGTTTTATTTTCAACGTTCTGCGTTCCTGTCGTTGTTCGTCTAAGACTCAGTATTCAGGTTTAATTGCCGTGTTGGCACTTAGAGGGAAAAAAAGTTGGCATGTATTGCGGTTTGGGCACTCGGGCTCAAAAAGGTTCGCCATCACTGGACTAGAACATAGATTAATTGTAAGCAAACTAGCTCTGTTTATAGCAAAAAGATGCTTTTTTATGACACTTTTCAGTTGATGACATTGAATATTTAACTTGCAGAAGCAGATAAAAAGAAACAAAAAATGTGTCTCCCATTATAGCTAGGCAATTACTTAGGCTGTATGTATGTGTTTTGCTTAAAAAACATTGTGCCTGTTATCTAGAAAAGTTTTTCAAAAGAGTGTATTGTAGATATGGTGGTCCGGTGACATTTTAATAGTCCTTATCTTATAGTAATTATTCCCATTCTTATTTGCACACTGTGGAGATTTAGCAAAATGAAAATGTTTACGGTAGATTGTTATCTCCATGCTAACACTTATTAAGAAAGAGCTCAAAGAACTAATGTATTAGGTTCATTTAGCATTGTATTTCAGTTTCTTTTTTAAAGTCTTACTGTATAAAAAAATAGATTCTGAGCTTAAACGGTATCCTGTGTCTGCCTTGTATTGTCTAATATATATTTTTGGAAATCTACCGTATATACAATACAAATAAATACATTACATGTTTGTGATTACATTTATATTGTGCATTTGGATGTGTAAAATGCAAGATACTTATTTTTTTGTTTATAATTGACTAAATTAGGGGCTTTCAATAGGCGGACCTGGATCTGAATCAGTCCCTTTTCTCTCTAACTTCATTGTATTATTAAATATATATATATATACTAGCAACTTGCCCGTCAAAAAATCTTCGGCGCTCCTTGCAAGCTTCTCCCCTTGTGTAATTTTGCTCCTCTGAGCACCCTTGGAGCTGATTGTGAGCTCCACGCTGAGCGCCTTTGGCAAAGCGAGTCTCTCCTCTGCTGATTTATTTTTTTATCTACATTTTTTTTAAATAATAATTAAATAATTAAATAATAAATTAATATACTTTACCTATTTCTAATAAATATATCCAGGAATCAATATGCTGAAGAGCTAACAATCGCTGTTGTTTTTCCAGCAGCATACAATGTACATTTGGACTGTTGGAAATCTGAGGAGAAAGTGTCCGCAATGTGACAAGTGTGCAGTGTAAATAGGCTGCGTGCGTGAGGCTAAACTGTTTGTTTAGTTGTGTAAAGCGGCATTTTAGAATGGTAATGTTATTAGTTGTAAGGTAGTGTTGTAAAATGGCGACAATTGTCTATGTGTTAGGCGGGTCTCGAGCATTTTCCGTCCTTCCTAATAGTGTATTTTGTACCTTGTACGTTCCTTGCTAAAAGTCGTATGTGCCTGGCGGTGTTTTTAGTGTTTAGGGTAGGTGGAGCCTCATTTTTGTTTTTTTCTTCGGACATTTTTTCTCTTGCTTAGGAGATTTTCGTGTGGCGAAACTCTGCAAATTCGCAACTTCACTCCAGACGTCCTGGCTGTCCCCCCGTGCTTTATGTGATGTATTTGGTATTTTCTATTTTCTATTTTAGTTATAGTTTTTTGATGTGTGGGGGTCAGCCGTTAAGTTCGTATTTTTTGCGGGTCGTATTTTTTTTTCTCTAAGTGGCGGTTTAATTTTCCAAGTGTTACGGTCCGTAATTTTTCATGCAATTTTTTTTTTAAGTGCTACGGGTCTCACACTGGGAATTGTGTATTTGAGTTTTCTGTTGTTCTGTAGTCCCAGAGGTCGTAAGTATGATAGTTTATGCGTACGGCGCTCATCTCCACCAGCGCAGTGAGCGCCTTTGGCGCTTTCTGCCTAAGTCATACGGGGTCGCTTAGCCGATTTCAGACCTCCCAAAAAACGCCAATTACTCATCAAATTAGCTTGCAACCTCACTTACAGGCACCCTGCCTCTTCCCTTGTGCTGTGTGTGAGGTTGTAAGTAAATAATTTAATTAATTGGGGTCTTCTGGCAGTCTTCCGATGGCTTCCGAGTTCCGGGCTTGAAAAAAAAATTGTCCGTTAAAGTCAGAATTTTTTAAAAGTCTTGCATGCCTTGCTATGAGCCCCAAAGGTCTGTGGCATTTGGAGCTTTTCGCAGGCATCATCATGAGCTCTTTTGGCCTTCGGCGCTCATTGCCAGCCTTTTTCAAAGTGTTGTGGCCTCGCGATGAGCGCCTTTGGTATTTTAAGGAAAAACTGAATTTTAGAAGACTTCACTTTGTCTAGTTCTATCACATGCTAATAGCTGGAGCCTTAGGGTGTTTTATTTGTAGATAGCTGAAGTTGAGTGGGTAAAGAGGGGAAGAAAGAGTGATGAGAGAGACTTATTATATATACTTATTATATAATTGTATCTTAGATTTTGATGCCTAACCCCCTACAATGCTCAGAAACATGACATTTGCAACAATAACTGCAAGTCCCACTCCTCCAGAAATGTAAACACCTCTCTTACACACATAACCTTCACCAAAGTATCACAGGTGCCTCCAAGATACAGCAGAGGCATCAACATATTAATTAAAACTACCCTTATTATTTGTCTTCCTTTCTTATGTTCTTGGTCAGACTCAAAGTTTTCAAATGTATATATTTGTCATTGTAGCATGGTTCCAGTATTGATACAACATGACTTACACATGAAGAAACATTGAAATGTGCATTATATGGGATAGGTTGGACTAAATTATGCTATACGGATAGTATTTTGGTGGTTTACGACAGGCAGAACATTAGTAGTGGGTGTCCAGTGGAGGCATGAGAAGTAACCAGCAGGTGAATTCTCTAATTATGCTCATACCTAATTGCCCAGCTGCAAAGTATCGTTGGAACTTTTTAAATGTTGGTAATTATGATGACTACACATAAAAAAGTTACACAATTAAAGACTGTCATTTATTTAATTTCTAAAACATGTCCCAATATCAGGTGTAGTGCATGTTGTGCACATGACTCCATAACAGCCATTTAAGTTTGGCACGCATATCATCCTTATCTTATACCAATTATTTCCGCATGGCATTCTTGTTTGTGTATGGTAGAGGTTTATATAGCAAAAGTATAATGTTACTGCAGGTTGTAATCTCCATAATCACATGTATAAAAGAGAATGTAGATTACTATTGGAATTAGATACTTTATTCAGGGTTTGTACTTTATTTTTTAAAGGCTAAATACATAAAGAAATAGGTTCTGTAATCTGCATAAAGGAACTGTGCTTTTAAAAGTAATGCTTGGAATGCTTGTAAATAGACTATTAAATATTATAGGTAGTTTAAAATAAATAATGTTGTTGATATTTAGTCGCTCAGTTATGTCTCACTCTATGGGACCCTATGGACAGCAGCTAGCCAGGCACATCTGTCAGCCCCTCTGACCTCTTTCAAGCGTATGTTCATTGCTTTAATAACTTCATTTATCCTTCTACGCCTCTACTATCCCCTTGTTTTTATGTCTTCAATCTTTCCAGCATCAATCTTCTCTAGGGAATCCTATCGTCTCATGATATGGCTAAAGTATTTGAGTTTTATCCTCGGGCTCAAACCTTCCAGTAAACAGTTTAGCTTGATTTCCTGTAGTATTGATTTATTGGATCTTATTGCAATCCAAGGAATTATAAGAAACACCAAAATTTAAAGGTATCAATTCTATGGCACTCAGCTTTCTTTGTTGTCCATCCATCATATCTTTATGTCACTACTGAGAATACCATAGTTCTAACTATGTTAATATTTGTTGATAGTATAATATCTTTACTTTGTAACAGCTAGTCCAGACTTGCCGTTGCTTTCCTCCCAAAAAGCAAACATATTTTAATTTCATGGCTATAGTCACCATCTGCAGAGATCTTGGAGTTCAGGAAAATAAAATCTGTCACCAACTCCACTTCTTCCCCATCTATTTGCCAGGAACTGAGATTGCTGCTTGCCATGATCTTTGTCTTTTTAAGATTGAGCAGCAGATCAACTTTTGCACTCTCATCAATAGAGATTTTAGTTCCTCCTCACTTTCAGCAATTGGAGTAGTATCAGTTGCATATCTGAGGTTGTTGATATTTCTCCCAGTAATATCAATTCTCTCTTTGTATTCAACCAGTCTGAATTTATGCATGAAGTATAAGCTGAATAAATAAGATGACAATGTATAGCCTTGTCACACTAGTTTTCCTGTATCTTGAACTATTTGGTTGTTCCAATGTGTTTCTGACAGTGGCTTCTTGGTACACATACAGATTTCTCGGGAGGAGGATGAGATGGTCTGGTTTCCCAATCTCTTTAAGAACCTGCTTTAAAATAGTCTATGAAACAGAGATATAGGCTTTTCTGGAACTCTCTTGCTTATCCAACAGACATTGGCAATTTGATCTCTTGTGCACTTACGTCTGTGGAACCCGGCTTGTACATTTGGTCGTTTTTGGTTCATATATCATTGGAGCCATGCTTGCAGGAAAAATTAGTGCAATCGTTTTATAATTTGAGATTCTTTAACATTGCTTTTTCTTGAAATTTGGATCTGGACTGACCTTTTCCAGTCTATTGAACATTTATTTTCCAAATCTGTTGGTATAATGCAAACAACACTGTCACAGCATCATGTTTTAGGATTTTAAACAGTTGAGCTGGGATTTCATCAACTTATTGAGCCTTGTTATCAGCAAGGCTTCCTAGGGCCCATGTCACTTAACTTTCCAAGATGCCTAGTTCAATCTCATTGCACTAATTATTGAGGTTATCAATGCTGTTAAGATACTTCTGTATACAATTTCTGCCATGACTCATTTATCTGATTTGCTTTTGTTAAGCCCTACCATTTTTGTCTTTTATCACACCCACTTTGGCATGAAATCTCCAATTTTCTTGAAGATATCTCTTTACTATCCCACTCTTTTACCTTCTATTTCTTTAAATCATTTATTAAAGAATCCTCATCAGATATATACCTTCTTAGTTCTCTTTTTTGGGAGATTATAAATAAGTTTAATATATATATATTTTTTACTTTTGACTGTGTCAGCTTTCAGCTCAAGGAGAGCTGCTTATCTCCATCTACCTGTTTCCGAGGTCAGGGGTGTTACCAGCTCTGCCTTTAAGCTGGACTAGAAAAAGGCTGGCAGTCAAAATCTGGTTCAGATTGAGCATGCTCAGTAAAGGGAGGGGGCTATTATGGCTCATGCACTGTCACTGTACTGGACTTATGAGGGAACTGCAAGCAGGTTACAATGTAGCTCATACCTCTGGGTAGGCCATGAGGGCAAGGCTTATGTCATGGGGTGGAGCCAGTGACATCATAGCCCAGCTTCCAAGCTTCATGATGAATCAAACACAGGCAGAACTGGCCACTCTCCCAGGAATGGATTGAAAGGCAGCTCCGCTTGAGGAGAAAACAAACAACTTAAAAAGTAAGAAAAATATAATTTTTTTTTTGTTTTAAATTGCATACTGTTTTTAACAGTTTATGACCAAAAAACAAACATATGAGCTTGTAAGTGCACTACAGTGGTCATTAAAATTGTTACATGTTTTTGCTATGTTTTGTCTAATGGGTTCATGGAAGCCTAATATTAAAAAACATATAATTACATTTCATGTTCGGATTTATTTTCTATGCATGGAAGTGTAACTAGAAAAAGTGCAACCACAATAATTGTTTTGTCTATTTTGTACTAACTGTAGATCTGATCCAACTGGAATTATAAATGAATAGATTGAAATTTACCTACAATGGGTTGATTTCTTGCCACACCACAGGCATTGCCCAACAGGTGGAGTAGCTTTACATATGTGACCTGCCATATTGATATTCCCACCATACAAGCTACTGGCGTAGTCTAAAATTATTTTACTATTAAATTACCTATATATGCATCGAGTGTAATATGCTAAGTATTCTATTGTGAAATTTTGAGTCCATATCAAGGAAGAGGATTCAGGAATAATATATAACTAGCGACTTGCTCGTCAAAAAAGACGGCAATAAAATGTTAAGGTTGGCAATGCTGTTTCGTACCCAATGTTCTTGTTTTCAGCCCTGACAGTATGATAAACATTTTATTTTGTTTTTTTTGGTAAATGCCACCTATTTTTTATTTTTTTATTGTTATTACCTGTGTTTTTCCAAATCATATATCAAATGTTGCAAAAAATGCAACAATGAATTAAATTATTAGTCACTGTTTTTATTGTTATAAAATTCAACTTATATCTGTAACCAAGTCACAAGTCCCTGCTTTTTTTAAATGTTTAACATTTTTTATTGTAACATATACATGAATATTAGACTAATGTGTAAACTTATTTTCAATATTGAATCCAGAGGAAGGCAAACAGTAAAAATCCAAGTGAAACTTAGCCAATTGTTTCAAATGTGGGGAAAAAATTAATTCCTTCCTGACCCCAGATACTGGTGATCGGATTACTCCCTGGATTAATATTATCTCTGTAATTTTGCAGTAACAGTGCAAAACCACCAAATACATACAATGAAAACCAAGTGCTAATGTATTGTAACGTATACATGAATCTTACAATAATGTTGAAACTTCTTTTTCAACCATATTTGTCTGATTTTCAATATTGAACCCAAAGGAAGGCAAACAGTAAAAACCAAGTGAAACTTAACCAATTGTCAGAAATTTGGGAAAAAAATTAAATCAGACAGAACCAAATCTGCACTGCAATAGTTTTTTTGAGGTGCATTGATTAATTTTAAAATGTCGTTATTTAGATTTAAGGCATCTCTGTTTTTGGATGTTAATATTTCATTGTTGTTAATGTCTGAGTAATCCTCGTTATTGATAGTATTGAAGTAGGTTGCAGATATTAATGATTCTTTGCAAATCATTTCTGATGGAATTTCAACAGTATCATCAGGTAGATTATTTATTTTTGTATGTTTTCCTTCTCTAATTTGAATGAGCCAATTATTGCATTAATTTTGGCCTTCAGATCTCATATTTTGTTCTAATTTAAGGTGTGTAAATATTTTCCAGAGTTTACTTGTCTTTATACATGTTTCTACTATGTCCGTCCTATTTCCATGTGGCACAACAGGTAATGTTTGCCTAAAGTTTCCACCTAGCAACATCCCCTTTCCCCCAAAAAGCAATTCTGTAGCCATGACTTCTTTCAACAAAGGATCAATACATTGCAGGGCAGGACACAACATCATTGTTGCCTCATCTATTATAATTAATTTTGTTTTTCTTAGTTTTGTAGCTTGTAGTGATGTCATTCTGATATTGGACACTGATGTTTCTAAAATAGGAACTGGAAGTTTAAATCCACTGTGTACAGTTCTACCCCCTTTTATCAATAGTGCCGCAATTCCAGTTGTTGCAAAGGGCATAGCTATTTCTCCTTGAGATTGAATGAAACTCATCAATAAATTATATAGATAAGTTTTGTCAGATCCGCCAGGGCCATCTAGGTAAAAATAATGCTCTTTGAGCATATTGTCATTTATAGTATTTTTGATTGTGTTAAATGCTTTCAATTGCATTGTATTTAAAGTTGCTATTTTTTCTACGTTTTTTTTTGGTTTTCAATGTTAGCATCATAGTCTTGAAAGCTTATTTCATCTATTAGTCCTGGATCAGGCAGATTAAAATTAGCACAATTCAATCCATGACCAAGAAAGACTTCTTGAATTTCCATCAATGCCTTTAATTCAGCAATTGTTTCATTGTAACATTTCATAAAGTCTTCACACAAATGTAATTTACCTTTTTCCAATAAACCAAATGCATCCGATACATTACAAAATATGCAAATTAATGCAAACTGTTCTCTCATCTGCTTTGGCATCTGACATAAGTGCTGCTTCTCCCAGACACCTCTCCCATTCTGTATCATCTGCTATGAAGTTTTGATGTCTTGCAGCTAATTGAAAGGTATCATAAACTATGTAATTCACTGTGCGTAAATGTTCATAACTTTCTGCACCAGGAACATTATGTTTTTTACTTTGTCTTTTTTTTGTAGCACCCTCATGCTCAGTTTGTCCTTTTGTAGTCATTTTTCTTTTATTGGCAAGCCTCTGACGGTCTTCTTCTCTTAATTTCTCCATCTTTGCTTCCCCTTCCCTTGACTTTTTTCTTTTCTGTTCTTGTATTTTTTCTGCGTGGTCCGTCATTGTAATTATAAAAAGAGATGTTTTAGTTTCTATTTTAATCTTTTCTTATATACTGTAGGAAACCATGGCAATTAGGACATTACTATTAATATATATTTTTTTGTTATTACCTGAAGTGGTAATGGATGAAGTTCTTTTCCACTTTGTGACTGTCTTTGACTTGTGGCCTTTTATTTCTTTAAATCTGTAAAACATATTGTGATTTTTTATTGTACATATTGTTTTTAATTGTCCTCAATGCAAAACATAAAGAGCTAATCATGTTTTCATAAATAAGGGCAGCATAAAAATGTAAGTTTGATGTACCTGTAATGTTGAATTAATTGCAGATGAAATGCTGCAGAGCTCACAGGCTGTGTTCATGCAGGTCCAGTATTCACACAGATCAAAAAATTATAAAATAACATGAAAATAATTTAAAAGTATTTCTTCATGAATTGGCTGTGCTATTTCTTTTCTTGCGACATTCTTTATGCAACTGTGAATGAATGTGTATTATTTATCATAATGAATTGCTTATTCAATTTTTCCATTCTATGCAATTCTATTTTATTGTTATTATTGGTAAATGTAAATAGCTAAGCATCACATATACAGTATAGTTGTGGACTAATAAGGCTGTTTGGAACGCCTATGCTGTTGGTAACGCAGTTGGACCTCGCAAAGCGAAGTGAGCCATCGGTTCCGTCACACATGCGAGCCTCGCAAAGTGAGGCGAGGCAGCCACCCAGCACTTAGGCTGCAAAGAGCGCGAGGCTCGCCAGCAGCGCAGCACTGTTCGAGCGCATAACTCTAAAAACTCACAAAAACAGCACTAAACTTGCAGGTTAACCAACCCTGAAATAATTGTCCCGTACAGTAGGCAAGAGAAAAGGCTCACAATGAGCGCCTCAAAGGTGCTCAGAGGACCAAAAGCCTCACATTGTGTGGCAAACAGCATTGCTAGCCTTACAATTTTAATCCTGTCATTTTTGACCGGCAAGTTTCTAGTCCAATAATAAATGATGACATTGTAAAATATGCAACTTATATTTGAGCAGCATATTTTGTGTTAATGCAATAATGAATTACTAAAATCTGTTTAAAGCAAATCCTCTTTTAACTAATGTGTGTCCTTAAATGCCGTCCTGGTAAAATGTATTACTTAATGTATTTTTTATTTTATTAATTGCTTCAATTAATTGATTAATCTATAAATATATTCTATTTGATTGCCATTCATGCAAAACCCAAAGAGTTAAAAATGTATCTATTCATCAATCAGGGCAGTGTTTAAATAATGAAAATTACATTTTTCCTATTTTTTTTTAAATATTTAATTAATCAATCAATTATTATCTATAAAGTAAATTATATTTTAACTAATGTGTGTCCCTAAATGCCGTCCTTATTTTTTTTAATGAATTGATTCAATTAATTAATTAATCTATAATTGTATTATGTTTAATTGTCATTCATGCAAAAGCTAAAGAGCTAAGAATCTATGTATTGATCAATGAGGGCAGTCTTAAATAACAAAAATTGCATTTTTTTTTTATTATTATTAATCAATTAATCAATTAATATACTTTACATATTTATCAGTAATATCCAGCAATAAATATGCTAAAGCACTAACAATCTCTTTGGATTTTTTGGCCGCAGAAAATGTACAGTGAGACTGTTCATCACCTGAGGAGAAAGTGTCAGCAATGTGGCAAGTGTGCAGTGTAAATAGGCTGCAGTCATGAAGCAGAACCATTATCTTCAGCGGGAAACTTCGCCATTTTAAATTTGTAATGTTATTTGCAATTTAGTGTGTTGTGGAGTGTAAAATGGAGTGTAAAATGTTCTCGGTGCCTCGCAGGTAAGTAACGGAATTGGTGATCGTGTATTTTGTAAGTCCTATGTTTTTCACCGGCTTTATGTAAACTTTACGTGTTTCAGCCTCGTTTTCATTGTGTTTTCGATCTTTTACGTTTATTCGGCTGCTATTCTTGGCTCCCCGCCTGTGCTTTGGCTCTTTCTACTGACGCGTAAAGTATTGCGTGCCTTGGGGCGTTCATTGCATCTAAGTCCTGTGGGCCTTGCAATGAGCGCCTGCTGCGCTCATCTCCACCCCTGCAATGAGCGCCTTTGGCTCTCATGCAGCTAAATCCTGCTGGCCTCACAATGAGCGCCTGTGGCGCTCATCTCGACCTCTGCAATGAGCCCCTTCGGCGCTCATTGCAGCTGTCCCGCGGGCCTCCACACTCGCAACTGTGTCCCTCGCTTTGCAAGGGCCGCAGTTGGGGCCTGCAATGAGCGTTTTTGGCGCTCATTGCAGCTAAGTCCCGCGGGCCTCCACCCCTGCAACTTATATTTGAGCAGGTTATTTTAATGCAATAATGAATGACTAAAATCTGTTTAAAGAAAATTTATAATATTGCGGTTCTGGTATATTACTTAATGTATTTTTTTATTAATTGCTTCAATTAATTGATACATCTATAAATCTTTTCTCTTTAATTGTCATTCAAGCAAAATCTAAAGAGGTAGGAATTAGAGATGTCGCGAATAGTTCGCCGGCGGACTGTTCCCGGCGAACATAGCATGTTCGAGTTCGCGCGAACTGCGAACATATGCGATGTTCGATCCGCCCCCTATACTTTATCATTGAGCAAACTTTGACCCTGCACCTCACAGTCAGCAGACACATTCCAGCCAATCAGCATCATACCCTGCCTTCCAGACCCTTCTACCACATGGACAGCAGCCATTTTGGAATCATAACTAACTTGCAGTCTTACTGAGAGGAAGGAGAGTGTAGGTGATGCTGATTGAATAGGGAAATCAATAGCTAGGCAAGTTTACTCAGTGTCCAGTGCAGTGCTGAAGGACTCATCAGATCTCTGCTGTAAACACAGCACGCCCAAAAAACCCTTTTTAGGGCTATACCATCATTTTTTTTTGTTTGTTTTTTTCTGTCTAATCTAACTTCATTTGCCCCTGCTAGCAAGTGTGTGTGTGTCAGGCTCACAACTTATACTGTGTGTTCACAGTGCAACCAATACAATCTTGTTTACTAGTTCTTTACTACTATCTACTTTTGTTAAATCTTAGTTCATTTGCCTGACCGCCAATCTAAGTTCATTTGCCTGACCGCTAGCCAGTGTGTGTGTCAGGCTTACCAGTATTGTGCCAAGTTCAACCAATCCAATCTAGTGGTGTACCAGCAGTTTACATTTAAAAAAACAATAATTTTATTTTCTTAAATCTAAGTTCATTTGCCTGACCGCCAATCTAAGTTCATTTGCCTGACCGCTAGCCAGTGTGTGTGTCAGGCTTACAAGTACTGTGCCAAATTCAACCAATCCAATCTAGTGGTGTACCAGCAGTTTACATTTAAAAAAACAATAATTTTATTTTCTTAAATCTAAGTTCATTTGCCTGACCGCCAATCTAAGTTCATTTGCCTGACCGCTAGCCAGTGTGTGTGTCAAGCTTACAAGTACTGTGCCAAGTTCAACCAATCCAATCTAGTTGGGGTACCAGCAGTCTACATTTAATAAACCAATAATTTTATTTTCTTAAATCTAAGTTAATTTGCCTGACAGCCAATCTAAGTTCATTTGCCTGACCGCTAGCCAGTGTGTGTGTCCTGCTTACAAGTACTGTGCAAGAGAGCATGTTGTGTGCATGCTTGAGCTCCAAACAAAAGGCTTTTTAGGGTCTTAGTCCCTCAAATACAAGTTTTATTTTAACACCTTTCTGTTTATAAGCACTTTGTGCACGGTGTTGTTAATTTTTGGGAGTTTTTGTGGTATTTTTCTTAGTTTAATTTAAGTTTTAGTTTTCTGGGAGCCAGGCTCAGCCCTCTATCCCAGGAGAGTGAGCTGTCTCCTGGATACTTTGCCACACCCCTCCCTTAGCACTACACCTTCACTCCTGGAGCTTTGTTACTTTGACTTTTTTTTCTTTTAAAAAGTTTATTAGGTTTTGTTGAAGTTTTGTTTGTTTGGTGTTGGGTTTTATGTTTTGGGGGAGAGAAGACAAGTAACATCTTTGTAGGCAGTGGGGGGAAAACAATTAGATTTTTTGTTGTTAAGGCTTTTTTTTAACATCTGACACAGAGACACAGAGGGGTTAAAAAGCCTCTGTGTTCTCTGTGTTGTTGCAATTAGTCACCTTGCAACAGACCATTAACCCTTCCACTGCCAAGCATCACCTCTCTCTCTCCCTTAGTTTTGTCTCCCTTAGTTTTGTCTTTTTGTTTCTTTTTCCCACTTTTATATTTAAAAAAAAAGAAAACAGTAAAAAATCATAAAACAAAAAATAAAAATAAATAAAACAAATAAACTAAAAAAAAAAGGGTCTAAACATGAGGGATAAGACCATTAAGAAGCCTCAGGGGTCAAAAGGGGGAATAATGGCCCCTGAAAATCCTAGCTGCAGCACTGCACAGCATAGGCCCCAGGCAGTTAAGGCAGCCCCAGCTCCTGGTGGTTCTGCCAGCAGACCTACCCCTGTGGCTAATACCTGGTCACAGGTGGTTTCTGCTGGCCCCAGTAATACCACCGCTGGGGCTGAGGGGCAGATCACCAGGAAGCATGGGGTTAAATGTCAGATGTCTGGGGTCTACAGCATTGATATCTATCTGCGTGCTGCAGCTAATGTCATCAGCCCCTCTGTTATAGTAGCAGCCAGCAAAATGTACGGGAAAGCAGTTTTTTTTACCCGTACTCTGGCTGCTGCACACATTCTTATACAGAGAGGCATCACAGTGGGGGGATTATATGTCCCAATAGAACCCCTGGAAGGGTTGGGCACAAAAGTAACACTCTCTAATGTGCCCCCCTTCCTACCAGACTCCCTCCTGCGCCCCCACCTGCTAACCCTAGGGGAAGTAAAAACACCATTTATAAAAATTCCCCTGGGGTGCAGAGAGAGCACTTCGTCATGTGCTCTCTTTCAAGAGGCAGGTACAAATGTGCCTGCCTCAGGGCGCAGAAAACATAGAGGGGTCTTTTGGGGTTCCATTTGAGGGGGTGCTGTACAGGATTTTTTACAGCACTACGGAGGTGCAGTGCTATCATTGCAAAGGGTTGGGGCATACACGTAGGAATTGTCCTAATGTAAAGCATCATGCCCCAGCCCCAGCAAATGGCACCTCCGTCAGTACGGCACCCATCCCCGCTGAGCCCATAACAGCGGGGACCTCAAGGGTCATAGCCCCCCCACAGAGCTCAGGCAAGGAGGCCGTTCCTCAAGCCACCACCACGGCCTCCAAACCCCCTTCTTCCCCAAAAAAGCCATCTGTGTCTGTGGTCTCCAGCAAGACTGCAGACACGGGGAAAAAGGGGAAGAATGTCACCGGTCCTCCCAGTGTCACAGCTGCATCTCCCAAGTCCCAATCTGCCCCCACCATAATTACATCAGTTAGTGTGGGGGCACAGTGTAAGCAGAGGGATAATAAGCCCTCTGCAGGGGAGGCAGCTAGTGGCAGCTCCTCTTCCAGGAGTGACGTCCCCAGGAAGAGGAAGCATAAAACCAACAGGGAGGTTGCTGATAAGTGGGAAGTGCTATATAGTGGAGCACCTCCCTCTAAAAGCAAGAAGAGGAACAAAACATCTCCTCCTCATCCGGTGACATTGTCTGGCCCAGTTATTAAGCTCAGCCAGCCGGTGCCAGACCACACATCTCTCTCTCCAGACCCTATAGGGGTTAATGTGGAAAAGGGTCTGGAGGAAAAGCAGGGGCAAGAGGGTCTCCCAAGTGAGGCAGGGGTAGACAAGAAAGATCAGGTTCTGCCTCTGGCCTTTGAGGGGGGACCCAACAAAGCCCCTGCTGAATGGGTAGTCAGTGTCCCTGAGGTGCTGAGCTTCAAGGGCACCAGTCAGTCTCCTCCTCCAGTGTCACTCTCTAGTGACGTACCTCGGGCTTTGTTAGAGCCCCAGGCCGAGTCACTACTGGAGGGGGGGAATATAGGCATGACCCCCATTCAGGACCCCATGGATTTGTCTGTCAGGGGGGATGTGGCACAAGGGGAAGTGGAAATGGGGGAGGGTGATAAAACAGGTTTTCCTGTTAACATCATGGGAGAGCCTGTCTACCCTCCTCAGCCGTCCACTGACCCTAACATCGGTGCCATCCAAGCGGAGCAAGCAGCGGTGGAACTGGCAGAGGAGGCATATAAAGCCTCCAAGGCTTCCATTAAGGAAGCCATGCCAGCCACTGCTGTCCAGCCAGCTACCCCTGAATGCACTCCTGAAGCTACAGGGGTGCAGCAGCAATCCAAGGGTCCATTATTTACCTTGAAGGGTGCTAAAGGGACTCCTTCTGTATCATCTAAGAGGGGGTCCCTGAGAATAAAGCTGAGGAAACTGACTCCAGCCGGGGAGGATGGAGTAAAAGCCCTCAGCCAAGAGGAGCCCAGGGGTGACCCACTAGAAGGAACATCAGATTCTGGGTGGGTTATCCCTGTCAAGGAAATAGATCTATTCCTTGAGAGCACCCTTCATGGACAAAAGAAAAGGAAGGTGCGGCTGGCCTTGGAGAGGTGGAAGAATATGTCGTTTATTCTCCACTCTCTCCAGCAATATCTAGTGGTCAGCACTAGGGCCAAGAATTCTGGGACTGCGGAGCATCTCCGCGTCCGGAAATTCTATAAAATGTGCGTGTCCTATCAGCAGTCTCAAGGGTCTGAGGAACGCACAATTCCTGACACGCAGTAATGGCTTTGCACATCAGCACGCTAAATACCAATGGCTGTCAAGACAGTTTCCGCAGGTTCCAGGTACTCTCCTATTTATATCAGGGAGGGTACTCTGTGAGCTTCCTGCAGGAAACTCACACCACTCCAGAGGCTGAGGCCTCGTGGCAACTGGAGTGGAGAGGCAGGGTCTTCTTCAGCCACTTCACATCGGCGTCATGTGGAGTGGTGACCCTGTTCTCAGAGTCTTTTCAGCCAGAGCTGCTGCTTGTGAAAGCTGTTATCCCAGGCCGTCTAATCCACCTCCGGGTCCGAGAGCAGGGTAGCATCATTAACCTAGTTAATATATATGCCCCTGCTGGAGGGCTCGAGAGAGTGAGGTTCCTCGCCAGACTGTCCCAGTTTTTGGAGACGGTTGACGCAGATGAGTGTTTGGTACTCGGGGGTGATTTCAACTGCACCCTCGACGCTCTGGACCGGAATAGTCCAGAGCCGTACCCGCCTTCTGCGTCAGCCCTGCGGGAGATCATCGCCCGCTTCTCCCTGGAGGACATCTGGCGAGAGCAGAACCCAGGGGCATCAGACGGTTTCACCTACGTCAGGGTGAGAGCCGGTCTGGTGTCCCACTCCCGGATCGACAGACTATATATATCTAGTCACTATATGTCACGAGTCGGTTCTTGTGCCATTAGGCTGGCTCCGTTCACAGACCACAACTGTGTGTCTGTGACAGTGGCGCTAACGCCAACAGCGCCACGAGCCGCCTATTGGCACTTCAACAATGCTTTGTTGAAGGACCAGGGGCTCGTGACATTGATCCGGGAGTTTTGGACGGACTGGAGGGGTTGCAAGGGGGACTTTGCCACGTTAAAACTGTGGTGGGACGTGGGCAAGGTTCATTTGCGACTTCTGTGTCAGGAATATACCAAGGGTGCGAGTGGGCAGCGCAAAGCTGAGTTGGAGTCACTCCGGGGGGAGGTACTCCATCTGGAGCAGAGGCTGTTCACTTGTAGGGACCAATCCCTGCAGAGCGAGTATGTAGAGAGGAAGGGTGTCCTCTGTGACCTGGAACGACACCAGGCCAAGGGGGCATACGTGCGCAGCCGCTTAGGTTTTCTCAAAGATCTAGACCGCGGCTCGCGCCTCTTCTACTCACTGGAGAAAAAGGGGGGTAACAGTAGGCACATCACCTGTCTTCTAGATGAAGACGGTGCCCCCCTTACAGATCCGGAGAGTATCCGGGATAGAGCCCGGAACTTTTATAAAGATCTTTACTCTCCGGATCCCATTTCTCCAGACGCCTGCAGGGTGCTATGGGAGGGGCTCCCCACAGTCAGTGAGGGTGTAAGAGAGCGGCTTGATATACCACTATCTTTTCAAGAGCTCTCTGAAGCCCTCCGTGCCATGTCCTGTGAAAAGTCTCCAGGACTGGACGGACTGACTGTAGAGTTTTTCCAATTTTTCTGGGAGACTCTGGGACCTGATTTCCATCTGGTCCTTGGGGAAGCCCTGGAGACCGGGGAGATGCCCCTGTCTTGTCGCAGGGCAGTACTTGCCCTGCTGCCCAAAAAGGGGGATCTCCGGCTTATTAAGAACTGGCGACCGGTCTCTCTGCTCAGCACGGACTACAAGATTGTAGCTAAAGCCATCTCGCTTAGACTTGGGTCTGTGCTGGCAGAATTGGTTCACCCTGACCAGTCCTATGCGATCCCGGGCCGGACTATCTTTGATAGTATCTTTCTGGTCCGGGATCTATTGCATTATTCTCGCAGGACTGGTCTGTCACTCGCCTTTCTCTCTTTAGATCAAGAGAAGGCGTTTGACAGGGTGGACCATGGTTACCTCATAGCCACTCTGCAAGCGTGCGGCTTTGGCCCACAGTTTGTGGGCTTTATAAGAACGCTGTACGCCTCTGCAGAGTGTTTACTTAAAATCAATTGGTCCATAACAGCACCTTTGGTATTTGGACGAGGGGTGCGTCAAGGATGTCCCTTGTCTGGACAGTTATATGCACTGGCCATTGAGCCTTTCCTCTGCCTACTGAGGAAAAGGCTCACAGGGCTGGTGCTAAAAGATCCAGACATGCGGATTGTCCTTTCAGCTTATGCTGACGATGTGCTCCTTGTGGCCCAGGATCCAGTTGATCTTGAGCTGGCAAAACAGTGCCAGGAGGTATATTCAGCTGCCTCCTCCGCTCAGATCAACTGGTCCAAATGCACAGGCCTTTTAGAGGGTAATTTACAGGTGGACTCTTTGCCTCCCACGTTTCGTGACATCACGTGGGAGGCAGATGTCATTAAATATCTGGGGGTCTACCTGTCCGCTGCGGACGCTTCCGTCCCAGACAACTGGAGGGAGTTAGAGGGCAGTGTCCTCTCTCGTCTGGGACGATGGAGGGGTCTAGCAAAAATGCTTTCCCTTAGGGGGCGGACTCTAGTGGTGAATCAGCTGGTGGCTTCTCAGATCTGGCACCGGCTGATTTGTCTGAGTCCGACCCCCGAGTTTGTCACCAATATCCAGAGGAATTTGTTAGATTTCCTCTGGATGGGAAGGCATTGGGTCTCTGCAGGGGTGGCAAGTCTGCCTTTGGTGGAGGGTGGACAGGGAGTAGTTTGTGTGTGCTCCCAGTTGTCCACCTTCCGCCTTCAGTACCTGCAGAGATACCTATATGCAGATCCCTCTCCGCAGTGGTGCGCACTGGCATCCAGCTTTTATCGCCAGCTGCGCAACCTGGGGTATGACCGGCAATTATTTCTGATCAGGCCCGAGGGGTTTGGGAGAGACCTCTCTGTGTTGCCGGCATACTACCAGGAAACCCTCAAGGCCTGGAGCATGGTCTCCGTGACCAGGCAGGGCGTGCCTTTGGGGGATGAAATATTCACAGAGCCCCTGCTATTTAATGCAGCAGTGGGGGCTCCAATGTTACAGTCCCCCAGTATCATCCGCCGCCTTAGTCATGCACGGATGACCCGAGTCGGGGATCTCCTGGAATACGGGCGTTCTGATTGGGTGTCACCCCAGGAGCTTGCGCTCCGTTTGGGATATGTGACGCCCAAAGTCTCAGGGCGCTTGCTCCAGGAGATTAGAGATGCCATCTCCCCCGACTCGCGCACCTTCCTTCGCGGGGCTTTGCAGGCCGGAGTGCCACATGCACCTTTCAACACCCCTTCTCCGGCTGTTTGCATTGGACACAAGCCCCGTGTTTCCCCTCAGGCTCCTCCTGTCCCTCAACCTCGAGAGGTTGGGGACATACCCTCGGCATGCTTTCGCGGCATGCCGAGGAAGAGCTTATATTCTCTCGTGCTCCATACAGTGCACTTCCTTGCCCTCGTGACCCGTCCCGATACCATCTGGAGGCGGGTCCTACCAGCTGACGAGGGCAAGAGGCCCCGGTGGAGGGAACTTTATTCTGATTTAGTTCCACGACCCACCGGGGACTTGAGTTGGAGAGTGCTCCATGGTGCACTGAGCACGGGAGAGTACTTAGCTAAATTCACGGACTCTCCCTCCACTTGTCCATTCTGTGGCAAGGGAGAGTCCGTGTATCATGTTTATTTTAGTTGCGCCAGACTGCAGCCCCTCTTGTCACTCTTGAGGGGCCTCCTCCTGCAGTTCTGGCTGCATTTCTCCCCTCACATTTTTATTTTTGGGCGCCCAGTGTCCCGGGGCAATAAGGCCAGGGACCTCCTCGTCAACCTGCTCCTGGCATTAGCCAAGTTGGCTATATATAAGTCCAGGAAGCAGTGTTTGATAGGGGGGGTTCCCTTGTCACCTGAGGCCATGTTCCGGGTGCTGGTGCGCTCCCGTATCCGGGCAGAGTACCACCTGGCTTTGTCTACTGGGGGAATGGATAAGTTTGTCTCCCAGTGGGCTGTAGATGGTGTGCTCTGCTCGGTATCCCCCCATCCGGTTTCTTTTTCTTTCAACCTCCTAATATGATTTTTATTTAGTTTACAGAAAATGTTTTCTCATGATTTTAAAATACACTGTGCCAAGTTCAACCAATCCAATCTAGTTGGGGTACCAGCAGTCTACATTTAATAAACCAATAATTTTATTTTCTTAAATCTAAGTTAATTTGCCTGACAGCCAATCTAAGTTCATTTGCCTGACCGCTAGCCAGTGTGTGTGTCCTGCTTACAAGTACTGTGCAAGAGAGCATGTTGTGTGCATGCTTGAGCTCCAAACAAAAGGCTTTTTAGGGTCTTAGTCCCTCAAATACAAGTTTTATTTTAACACCTTTCTGTTTATAAGCACTTTGTGCACGGTGTTGTTAATTTTTGGGAGTTTTTGTGGTATTTTTCTTAGTTTAATTTAAGTTTTAGTTTTCTGGGAGCCAGGCTCAGCCCTCTATCCCAGGAGAGTGAGCTGTCTCCTGGATACTTTGCCACACCCCTCCCTTAGCACTACACCTTCACTCCTGGAGCTTTGTTACTTTGACTTTTTTTTCTTTTAAAAAGTTTATTAGGTTTTGTTGAAGTTTTGTTTGTTTGGTGTTGGGTTTTATGTTTTGGGGGAGAGAAGACAAGTAACATCTTTGTAGGCAGTGGGGGGGAAAACAATTAGAAAAGGCTTTTTTTTTTTTTTTTTTTTTTTTAACATCTGACACAGAGACACAGAGGGGTTAAAAAGCCTCTGTGTTCTCTGTGTTGTTGCAATTAGCAACACATTGCAACAGGCCATTAACCCTTCCACTGCCAAACATCATATCTCTCTCTCCCTTAGTTTTGTCTTTTTGTTTCTTTTTCACACTTATATATTTTAAAAAAGAAAACAATAGAAAATCATAAAACAAAAAATAAAAATAAATAAAACAAATAAACTAAAAAAAAAAAGGGTCTAAACATGAGGGATAAGACCATTAAGAAGCCTCAGGGGTCAAAAGGGGGAATAATGGCCCCTGAAAATCCTAGCTGCAGCACTGCAGAGCATAGGCCCCAGGCAGTTAAGGCAGCCCCAGCTCCTGGTGGTTCTGCCAGCAGACCTACCCCTGTGGCTAATACCTGGTCACAGGTGGTTTCTGCTGGCCCCAGTAATACCACCGCTGGGGCTGAGGGGCAGATCACCAGGAAGCATGGGGTTAAATGTCAGATGTCTGGGGTCTACAGCATTGATATCTATCTGCGTGCTGCAGCTAATGTCATCAGCCCCTCTGTTATAGTAGCAGCCAGCAAAATGTACGGGAAAGCAGTTTTTTTTTTACCCGTACTCTGGCTGCTGCACACATTCTTATACAGAGAGGCATCACAGTGGGGGGATTATATGTCCCAATAGAACCCCTGGAAGGGTTGGGCACAAAAGTAACACTCTCTAATGTGCCCCCCTTCCTACCAGACTCCCTCCTGCGCCCCCACCTGCTAACCCTAGGGGAAGTAAAAACACCATTTATAAAAATTCCCCTGGGGTGCAGAGAGAGAGCACTTCGTCATGTGCTCTCTTTCAAGAGGCAGGTACAAATGTGCCTGCCTCAGGGCGCAGAAAACATAGAGGGGTCTTTTGGGGTTCCATTTGAGGGGGTGCTGTACAGGATTTTTTACAGCACTACGGAGGTGCAGTGCTATCATTGCAAAGGGTTGGGGCATACACGTAGGAATTGTCCTAATGTAAAGCATCATGCCCCAGCCCCAGCAAATGGCACCTCCGTCAGTACGGCACCCATCCCCGCTGAGCCCATAACAGCGGGGACCTCAAGGGTCATAGCCCCCCCACAGAGCTCAGGCAAGGAGGCCGTTCCTCAAGCCACCACCACGGCCTCCAAACCCCCTTCTTCCCCAAAAAAGCCATCTGTGTCTGTGGTCTCCAGCAAGACTGCAGACACGGGGAAAAAGGGGAAGAATGTCACCGGTCCTCCCAGTGTCACAGCTGCATCTCCCAAGTCCCAATCTGCCCCCACCATAATTACATCAGTTAGTGTGGGGGCACAGTGTAAGCAGAGGGATAATAAGCCCTCTGCAGGGGAGGCAGCTAGTGGCAGCTCCTCTTCCAGGAGTGAGGTCCCCAGGAAGAGGAAGCATAAAACCAACAGGGAGGTTGCTGTTAAGTGGGAAGTGCTCTATAGTGGAGCACCTCCCTCTAAAAGCAAGAAGAGGAACAAAACATCTCCTCCTCATCTGGTGACATTGTCTGGCCCAGTTATTAAGCTCAGCCAGCCGGTGCCAGACCACACATCTCTCTCTCCAGACCCTATAGGGGTTAATGTGGAAAAGGGTCTGGAGGAAAAGCAGGGGCAAGAGGGTCTCCCAAGTGAGGCAGGGGTAGACAAGAAAGATCAGGTTCTGCCTCTGGCCTTTGAGGGGGGACCCAACAAAGCCCCTGCTGAATGGGTAGTCAGTGTCCCTGAGGTGCTGAGCTTCAAGGGCACCAGTCAGTCTCCTCCTCCAGTGTCACTCTCTAGTGACGTACCTCGGGCTTTGTTAGAGCCCCAGGCCGAGTCACTACTGGAGGGGGGGAATATAGGCATGACCCCCATTCAGGACCCCATGGATTTGTCTGTCAGGGGGGATGTGGCACAAGGGGAAGTGGAAATGGGGGAGGGTGATAAAACAGGTTTTCCTGTTAACATCATGGGAGAGCCTGTCTACCCTCCTCAGCCGTCCACTGACCCTAACATCGGTGCCATCCAAGCGGAGCAAGCAGCGGTGGAACTGGCAGAGGAGGCATATAAAGCCTCCAAGGCTTCCATTAAGGAAGCCATGCCAGCCACTGCTGTCCAGCCAGCTACCCCTGAATGCACTCCTGAAGCTACAGGGGTGCAGCAGCAATCCAAGGGTCCATTATTTACCTTGAAGGGTGCTAAAGGGACTCCTTCTGTATCATCTAAGAGGGGGTCCCTGAGAATAAAGCTGAGGAAACTGACTCCAGCCGGGGAGGATGGAGTAAAAGCCCTCAGCCAAGAGGAGCCCAGGGGTGACCCACTAGAAGGAACATCAGATTCTGGGTGGGTTATCCCTGTCAAGGAAATAGATCTATTCCTTGAGAGCACCCTTCATGGACAAAAGAAAAGGAAGGTGCGGCTGGCCTTGGAGAGGTGGAAGAATATGTCGTTTATTCTCCACTCTCTCCAGCAATATCTAGTGGTCAGCACTAGGGCCAAGAATTCTGGTACTGCGGAGCATCTCCGCGTCCGGAAATTCTATAAAATGTGCGTGTCCTATCAGCAGTCTCAAGGGTCTGAGGAACGCACAATTCCTGACACGCAGTAATGGCTTTGCACATCAGCACGCTAAATACCAATGGCTGTCAAGACAGTTTCCGCAGGTTCCAGGTACTCTCCTATTTATATCAGGGAGGGTACTCTGTGAGCTTCCTGCAGGAAACTCACACCACTCCAGAGGCTGAGGCCTCGTGGCAACTGGAGTGGAGAGGCAGGGTCTTCTTCAGCCACTTCACATCGGCGTCATGTGGAGTGGTGACCCTGTTCTCAGAGTCTTTTCAGCCAGAGCTGCTGCTTGTGAAAGCTATTATCCCAGGCCGTCTAATCCACCTCCGGGTCCGAGAGCAGGGTAGCATCATTAACCTAGTTAATATATATGCCCCTGCTGGAGGGCTCGAGAGAGTGAGGTTCCTCGCCAGACTGTCCCAGTTTTTGGAGACGGTTGACGCAGATGAGTGTTTGGTACTCGGGGGTGATTTCAACTGCACCCTCGACGCTCTGGACCGGAATAGTCCAGAGCCGTACCCGCCTTCTGCGTCAGCCCTGCGGGAGATCATCGCCCGCTTCTCCCTGGAGGACATCTGGCGAGAGCAGAACCCAGGGGCATCAGACGGTTTCACCTACGTCAGGGTGAGAGCCGGTCTGGTGTCCCACTCCCGGATCGACAGACTATATATATCTAGTCACTATATGTCACGAGTCGGTTCTTGTGCCATTAGGCTGGCTCCGTTCACAGACCACAACTGTGTGTCTGTGACAGTGGCGCTAACGCCAACAGCGCCACGAGCCGCCTATTGGCACTTCAACAATGCTTTGTTGAAGGACCAGGGGCTCGTGACATTGATCCGGGAGTTTTGGACGGACTGGAGGGGTTGCAAGGGGGACTTTGCCACGTTAAAACTGTGGTGGGACGTGGGCAAGGTTCATTTGCGACTTCTGTGTCAGGAATATACCAAGGGTGCGAGTGGGCAGCGCGAAGCTGAGTTGGAGTCACTCCGGGGGGAGGTACTCCATCTGGAGCAGAGGCTGTTCACTTGTAGGGACCAATCCCTGCAGAGCGAGTATGTAGAGAGGAAGGGTGTCCTCTGTGACCTGGAACGACACCAGGCCAAGGGGGCATACGTGCGCAGCCGCTTAGGTTTTCTCAAAGATCTAGACCGCGGCTCGCGCCTCTTCTACTCACTGGAGAAAAAGGGGGGTAACAGTAGGCACATCACCTGTCTTCTAGATGAAGACGGTGCCCCCCTTACAGATCCGGAGAGTATCCGGGATAGAGCCCGGAACTTTTATAAAGATCTTTACTCTCCGGATCCCATTTCTCCAGACGCCTGCAGGGTGCTATGGGAGGGGCTCCCCACAGTCAGTGAGGGTGTAAGAGAGCGGCTTGATATACCACTATCTTTTCAAGAGCTCTCTGAAGCCCTCCGTGCCATGTCCTGTGAAAAGTCTCCAGGACTGGACGGACTGACTGTAGAGTTTTTCCAATTTTTCTGGGAGACTCTGGGACCTGATTTCCATCTGGTCCTTGGGGAAGCCCTGGAGACCGGGGAGATGCCCCTGTCTTGTCGCAGGGCAGTACTTGCCCTGCTGCCCAAAAAGGGGGATCTCCGGCTTATTAAGAACTGGCGACCGGTCTCTCTGCTCAGCACGGACTACAAGATTGTAGCTAAAGCCATCTCGCTTAGACTTGGGTCTGTGCTGGCAGAATTGGTTCACCCTGACCAGTCCTATGCGATCCCGGGCCGGACTATCTTTGATAGTATCTTTCTGGTCCGGGATCTATTGCATTATTCTCGCAGGACTGGTCTGTCACTCGCCTTTCTCTCTTTAGATCAAGAGAAGGCGTTTGACAGGGTGGACCATGGTTACCTCATAGCCACTCTGCAAGCGTACGGCTTTGGCCCACAGTTTGTGGGCTTTATTTTTCATAAAGTTTTTATTGACACATTCACAAGACAAGCACAATTGAAAACAAGGAGCGACACGCAGGTCCCCCACATTTTATGATTTTCATTGTATACATTTGTGCAGGCCCAAGATAAAGTACATATGTCAGTTCCATGTGTCACCCTCCTCCTTTTTCCTTTTTCTGTTATTAAGATAGTCTATGTATGCAACCTATAACAGGATAGGTAAGTTGCATGTGCTTAAATGCTCTATCTATGTCTCGCTTGTGTTAGATATCTTGCTATGGTTACTTATTTCAGACATTAAAACAATTTTAACTAACAAAAGTATAATATAACTTAACACAAATTAACGTGTGCCTATCAACATTACGTTTTACAGAAATTGTTAACTACCTTTCTTACCGTCCACATCCGGAGCGACCTCGAACGAGGTACCATGGAGAGCCCTGTCCCGGACCGTGCCAGCTATTATCTGCCTCCCCCTCTCAGTCAATGCGCTATTGTCAGTGTATCTGGAATGAGTGATCCGTCCCGTTCCAGTCACCCCATATTTCCTTATAAACAGCTACCGTATCGTTTAAAGTTGCCGTCATATGTTCAAATGTCATAATAAAATTGATTTTGTTAATGACTGAGTGAATATCTAGTGACTTCTTCTGCCAATTTCCTGCCAGACTGCTTTTAGCCGCCAACATAATAAATTGAAGCCACTTGTTTTGGTGAATACGTAAGTTTTGTACTGGAAGCCCTAGGAGACATGTTCCCATCTCGGGATGTATTTTTATTTTAAGTGTGTTAGAGGCCAGTTCTGCCACCTTGTGCCACAATGATTGAGCAATTGGGCAGTCCCACCAGATATGGCGGAAGGAACCTCCTGTGATACAACCTCTAAAACACTCAGGAGAGGTATTAGGGTCCATTTTGTGTAGCCTGTCTGGCGTGAAATAAGTTCTAAATAACACTTTGGCTGATGTTTCCATATGGCTAAAGTATCTGGAGCCCTTCGTCAGTTCCAGGCTAATTTTGGACCACCTACTCATGTCCCATTCTACTCCCATATCCTGTTCCCATTGCTTAACGTGCTTGGGCTTGCTAGCCATGTCTTTAGAGTTGGATATAGCGTACAATTCCCCTAATATTCCCCTAGTTAATGGGGCTTTATTACATATTAATGTGAACCAAGTTGAACTTGGCGGGCCCCATTTACGGAGTTTAGTGGTGACATTGTGGCAAATTTTGTTGTAGTTAAAGTGTTCTCTGGGTGGGAGATTATACAGTTCTATAAAACTCTCAGTATTTAGTACTGCTCCCTCTCTTACCCAGCTTCCAAACCTATCCAACTTCCGTGAGATCCACCATTCTTTGGAAAATGTACCCATCTCCTCAAGGGTGTTTGGGGAAGGGAGTGTAGTGGTTAGCAAAGAGATATTGGGGCTTAGTTTTCTACTACTGTTAGCTCTTTCCCATTCCCTCAGAGACAGGGCTATCATCGGGTTTTTTTGAGCCAGCTGTGAGGGCAACGGGGAAGAAGGGTCCCAAATAAGAGTATCCCATTTTAATGGTGCAATTTGGTGATTTTCTACAAAGACCCAGAGTGGCTGATGCTCTGCCGAATGTGCCGTTTGTGGGCTTTATAAGAACGCTGTACGCCTCTGCAGAGTGTTTACTTAAAATCAATTGGTCCCTAACAGCACCTTTGGTATTTGGACGAGGGGTGCGTCAAGGATGTCCCTTGTCTGGACAGTTATATGCACTGGCCATTGAGCCTTTCCTCTGCCTACTGAGGAAAAGGCTCACAGGGCTGGTGCTAAAAGATCCAGACATGCGGATTGTCCTTTCAGCTTATGCTGACGATGTGCTCCTCGTGGCCCAGGATCCAGTTGATCTTGAGCTGGCAAAACAGTGCCAGGAGGTATATTCAGCTGCCTCCTCCGCTCAGATCAACTGGTCCAAATGCACAGGCCTTTTAGAGGGTAATTTACAGGTGGACGTTTCGTGACATCACGTGGGAGGCAGATGTCATTCAATATCTGGGGGTCTACCTGTCCGCTGCGGACGCTTCCGTCCCAGACAACTGGAGGGAGTTAGAGGGCAGTGTCCTCTCTCGTCTGGGACGATGGAGGGGTCTAGCAAAAATGCTTTCCCTTAGGGGGCGGACTCTAGTGGTGAATCAGCTGGTGGCTTCTCAGATCTGGCACCGGCTGATTTGTCTGAGTCCGACCCCCGAGTTTGTCACCAATATCCAGAGGAATTTGTTAGATTTCCTCTGGATGGGAAGGCATTGGGTCTCTGCAGGGGTGGCAAGTCTGCCTTTGGTGGAGGGTGGACAGGGAGTAGTTTGTGTGTGCTCCCAGTTGTCCACCTTCCGCCTTCAGTACCTGCAGAGATACCTATATGCAGATCCCTCTCCGCAGTGGTGCGCACTGGCATCCAGCTTTTATCGCCAGTTGCGCAACCTGGGGTATGACCGGCAATTATTTCTGATCAGGCCCGAGGGGTTTGGGAGAGACCTCTCTGTGTTGCCGGCATACTACCAGGAAACCCTCAAGGCCTGGAGCATGGTCTCCGTGACCAGGCAGGGCGTGCCTTTGGGGGATGAAATATTCACAGAGCCCCTGCTATTTAATGCAGCAGTGGGGGCTCCAATGTTACAGTCCCCCTGTATCATCCGCCGCCTTAGTCATGCACGGATGACCCGAGTCGGGGATCTCCTGGAATACGGGCGTTCTGATTGGGTGTCACCCCAGGAGCTTGCGCTCCGTTTGGGATATGTGACGCCCAAAGTCTCAGGGCGCTTGCTCCAGGAGATTAGAGATCTCCCCCGACTCGCGCACCTTCCTTCGCGGGGCTTTGCAGGCCGGAGTGCCACATGCACCTTTCAACACCCCTTCTCCGGCTGTTTGCATTGGACACAAGCCCCGTGTTTCCCCTCAGGCTCCTCCTGTCCCCAACCTCTCGAGGTTGAGGGACATACCCTTGGCATGCTTTCGCGGCATGCCGAGGAAGAGCTTATATTCTCTCGTGCTCCATACAGTGCACTTCCTTGCCCTCGTGACCCGTCCCGATACCATCTGGAGGCGGGTCCTACCAGCTGACGAGGGCAAGAGGCCCCGGTGGAGGGAACTTTATTCTGATTTAGTTCCACGACCCACCGGGGACTTGAGTTGGAGAGTGCTCCATGGTGCACTGAGCACGGGAGAGTACTTAGCTAAATTCACGGACTCTCCCTCCACTTGTCCATTCTGTGGCAAGGGAGAGTCCGTGTATCATGTTTATTTTAGTTGCGCCAGACTGCAGCCCCTCTTGTCACTCTTGAGGGGCCTCCTCCTGCAGTTCTGGCTGCATTTCTCCCCTCATATTTTTATTTTTGGGCGCCCAGTGTCCCGGGGCAATAAGGCCAGGGACCTCCTCGTCAACCTGCTCCTGGCATTAGCCAAGTTGGCTATATATAAGTCCAGGAAGCAGTGTTTGATAGGGGGGGTTCCCTTGTCACCTGAGGCCATGTTCCGGGTGCTGGTGCGCTCCCGTATCCGGGCAGAGTACCACCTGGCTTTGTCTACTGGGGGAATGGATGAGTTTGTCTCCCAGTGGGCTGTAGATGGTGTGCTCTGCTCGGTATCCCCCCATCCGGTTTCTTTTTCTTTCAACCTCCTAATATGATTTTTATTTAGTTTACAGAAAATGTTTTCTCATAATTTTAAAATACACTGTGCCAAGTTTAACCAATCCAATCTAGTGGTGTACCAGCAGTTTACATTTAAAAAAACAATAATTTTATTTTCCTAAATCTAAGTTCATTTGCCTGACCGCCAATCTAAGTTCATTTGCCTGACCGCTAGCCAGTGTGTGTGTCAGGCTTACCAGTATTGTGCCAAGTTCAACCAATCCAATCTAGTTGGGGTACCAGCAGTCTACATTTAAAAAAACAACACTTTTTTTCTGTGTAATCTAATTTCATTTGCCTGCCTGCCAGCGTGTGTGTGTGTGGCTCACATCGTATACTGTGCCCACTTGTCCAGTCAGTGCCACCACTCATATCTGGTGTAACAGTCAGTAGTGCACATTTAAACAAAGAATACAATTTTGTCTGTAATACATTGAATAGTAGTTACTTGTCTGCAAGCGTCTGTGTCAGGCCTACAGCGTCTACTCTGCCAACTTCTGCAAGTGCACAGTGCCACTCATATCTGTTGTCACAGTAGCTTGCACGCATAGTACCAATCTGTCAAAACCTGTAATGATGAATGAGGTCTAGAGTAGCCTGGTTCCCTTATCCTCTACAGGTTGAGACCTAATGTTTGGGTGACTCCAGACCAACACATGAGTACAAGCAGCACACAAACTCAAAGCCGCCATCCTCCTCCTGGTCCAGCATCATCAGCCACATCAACCACTGCTGTCCTCCTTGCCCCCTCTCAACCATCCGCCACTCCGTCTCTCGCCTTGAGCAGTTCCTGCTCATCTGCCCATAGTCAGGTGCCTGTAAAGGACATGTTTGAGCGTAAGAAGCTAAAGTGCCCCAAACTTGAAGTGATACGACCAACCAAGCATCTTTTTCCATCTCCCGGTCCCAAAAATCTGGGCCTTATACATGTGCCCTGATAGGTGACGTATCAAGTATTAAACTGATAAGAGTAGTACTTACAAACACGCCACTCCTATCTGGTGGCACCTTTGATTGCACGTGCCGTGCCCCAAAATTGAAGTGATACGACCCATCAAGCATCTTTTTCCATCTCCCGGTTCTAAAAATCCAGACCTTATACACGCCCCCTGATAGGTGCTGTAACAGGTATTGAACTGATAAGAGTAGTACTTACAAACACGCCACTCCTATCTGGTGGCACCTTTGATTGCACGTGCTGTGCCCCAAAATTGAAGTGATACGACCAACCAAGCATCTTTTTCCATCTCCCGGTTCTAAAAATCCAGGCCTTATACACGCCCCCTGATAGGTGCTGTAACAGGTATTAAACTGATAAGAGTAGTACTTACAAACACGCCACTCCTATCTGGTGGCACCTTTGATTGCACGTGCCGTGCCCCAAAATTGAAGTGATACGACCAACCAAGCATCTTTTTCCATCTCCCGGTTCTAAAAATCCAGGCCTTATACACGCCCCCTGATAGGTGCTGTAACAGGTATTAAACTGATAAGAGTAGTACTACTTAACACACCTTATAATAATGCAGAGAGAGGCAACGCACTGAGAGGAGTCTGAAGAAGAGGAGTGAGAGGAGGAAGGTGGCTTTGAGGAGGTGGAAGACCAAACACAGCAGGCGTCCCAGGGGGCTTGTTGTCACCTTTCGGGGACCCTTGGTGGCTGGGTGGAGGAAGAGACCTTCAATGACATCAGTGAGGACAAGGAGCGGGACATGACTAGCTTGGTATCCAACCTTGTGCAAATGGGGAGTTTGCGGTTGTGCAAATGGACTGTTTGCGGTTGTTTGCGGTGCGTTAAACGGGGAGTTTGGTCTGTCACTGTGAAGCGGGCCTAACCCTTACACTTCCTGATCGATACAACATCATACCTGATGTTTTAAAGCACGTTATTTGAAACAATTTAGGAATGTTAGGTAATTTATGCCCTTTATTGCTTAAAACCAGACTCTGCATCAACTATGTAATTTTCCGTGGGAGTTTTGCCATGGATCCCCCTCCGGCATGCCACAGTCCAGGTGTTAGTCCCGTTGAAACAACTTTCCCATCACTATTGTGGCCAGAAAGTGTCCCAGTGGGTTTTAAAATCCGCCTGCCCATTGAAGTCTATGACGGTTCGCGAACATTTGCGGATGTTCGCGAACCGAAAATTTTATGTTCAGTTACGGGATTAGTCATTGTGTATTTTGTAAGTCCTGCATTTTCCGCTTGCTTTGTGTAAATTTTACGTGTTTCGGCTTTATCATTTTTTTTTATACATTTTTTTGTGTTTTGCCGGTAAAGTCCTAAATAATTGCGTGCTGGAAAGTATTGCGTGCCTCGGGCCTCATTGCAGCTTAGTCCTGCGGCCTCGCGATGAGCACCTATGGCGCTCATCTCCACACCTGCAATGAGCACCTTTGGCGCTTATGCAGCTAAGTCCCGCGGGCCTCGCGATGAGCGCCTGTTGCGCTCATCTACACCTCTGCAATGAGTGCCTTAGGCCCGCTTTTGTCCCGCGGACCTCTACCCCGGCAACAGCATCCCTCACTTCACGAGGGCCGCAATTGCTTGGCTCGCTATGCGAGCCCCGCAAGTGTGACAACAACTCACAGATTGACAACTATTATAGTTGATATCACATATATAGTTGTGAGCGTACGGGCCGTTGCTCACGCTTGCGGGCTCGCATAGCGAGCCCGCGGCCCTCGCATAGCAAGGGCTGCTGGCAAGGGCCTCAGTTGTTGGGATGGAGCAGCCACCTCCTCCCCACAATACCCCGCCGCTGGAGAGAGGGAGCAGAACTCCATGCCCCATTAGACCCATCAGACTACTTACATTCATTGGAGCATTTCAATTCACCTCCGCCATGTCTCCCCTGCCTGCACATTTTCTGCAGAGGCAGGGAGATTCAGAATTACGTCACATGCATGCAAAGTCATTCAGGAAGTCCCTGCCTCTGCAGAAAAATGCACAGGCAGGAGATGCATAGTGGTGGATAATTGAACAGCTTCAATGAATGTAATAAAAATGCAGAGAGAGGCAACGCAGAGAGAGGAGTCTGAAGAAGAGGAGTGAGAGGAGGAAGGTGGCTTTGAGGAGGTGGAAGACCAAACACAGCAGGCGTCCCAGTCTGATGGGTCTGACTGATAGTGATAGATCTGACTGATCGGGCCCATGGAGGCCTGGCCTTGGGGGACATGAAGGCTTAGCCTGGGGGGACATGGCATCATGGGCTGGAGGCCATAAACTAATAAAAAAAAATACATATATACAACAAAATGTGCACTGGGACATATATATATATATATATATATATATATATATATTTATATATATATATACAGTTGCTGGCATGGAGCGCCGATGGCGCTCCATGCCAGCAACTGCGACCCTCGCAAACTTCACGTCGCAACGCAAATAACACGACACACACATTACGACACTTGCAAACAACATACCACACACGTTCACACACATTACGGCCTCGCAACACTCGGACGCAACTCGCGAACATTACAAAATTAAAAACACACTACATACACACAGCACATATATAAAAAACTTACCTACAGCAACAGGGAGCATCCAGGACCTCAAAAATGCAACTTACACCTTCGTTTCAATCAAAATAAAAGAGTTTGGACAATAAAAAATTTGATATGCGACAGAAAAAATGGCCGCCGAACAAAACGAAAACGAGGCTACACACGCAAACACCATACGAGACACGTTACCAGACATTACGACCTCGCAAACATCGGACACAACACGCCGACATACAAACATTTCAAACCCAATAAATACACACACCACACACATAAAAAACTTACCTACAGCAAAAGGGAACCATCCAGCACCTCAAAAAAACAAGTTACACCTTCATTTAAATAAAAATAAAACACTTTAGACACTAATGAAATCGCTAAGCGAGAGTATAAATGGCCGTCGAAAAAAACGAAAACGAAGCTACAGCACTCTCAACACGTAAAACACCACAACACACTCGCAAAACAACACACGAAACTCGAAAAAAACATCACGAAGCACCGACGGATAATCCGCAAAGACGCATAACACAGATAACCGTCATTTTACGCTAATGCGGAAGTACACCACTACGCTAACGGTTTCGTCTCGCACACGCACACTCTTACACTGCACACATTCATCACGCTTACACAGCAGCTCCACACCACTAATTCTGCAGCAACATGAAAACAGATTGTCAGCTCTTCAACACAATGCTTCAAAATAGGTAAAGTATATTCATTTATTCATCTATTATATATTTTTGTATTACACACCAAACAGCATTAGCTACCTTACGATTTGATTGCTGTCATTTTTTGACGGGCAATTCGCTAGTAATGAATAAAGATGGTCATGTGCATTGCCATGATGAGAAAGAGGAGGACAGAAAGGAGGAGGGGAGACACACAGGGAAGGATGGGGAAGACACAGAGGAGAGGGGGGAGACACAGAGGAGAGGGGGGAGACACAGAGGAGAGGGGGGAGACACAGAGGAGGTGGGGAGACACAGGGGAATGAGAGGAAGGGGGAGAGACAAAGGGGAGTGTCAGAAGAGGGGGAGACACAGGGGAGTTAGGGGAGGGGGAAGAGACACAGGGAAGGGAGAGGGGGGAAAGAGACACAGGGAAGGGAGAGGGGGAAAGAGACACAGGGAAGGGAGAGGGGGAAAGAGACAAAGGGGAGGGAGAGGGGGGAAAGAGACAAAGGGGAGGGAGAGGGGGGAAAGAGACACAGGGAAGGGAGAGGAGGGGGGAAAGGAGACACAAGGGAGGGAGAGGAGGGGGGAAAGGAGACACAAGGGAGGGAGAGAAGGGGGGATATGAGACACAAGGGAGGAAGTAGACAGAGGGAGAGACTCGCAATGAGTGCCGAAGGCGCTCATCGTGAGGCCAGTAAATTAGAGGGGAGAGGCTCCCATTGTGTGACAAACGGTATTGGCAGGCTTCACATTTTATTGCCATAATTTTTGATGGGCAAGTTGCTAGTATATATATATAAAAGCTTTGTTTCTGACAGTAAATTCTTTTATCACTTTATTAGGGCACCGTATTACTTATAAACAGGGGCGGCTGGTGCATAGGGGCAAATGGGCAACCGCCCTCCCATAATTGGTGCACTGACGTAATCCCCCCATGACTTAATTGTATAATTTATATTTAAAAAAAATAAAAAATAATTTTATCATGTTCAATATTCTATTGTTTAATAGCTGCAGTAAAACACACAGATTTGTCACATCTAGCTCCCTGTTGGCGACTTGTCTAGTACTACAGATCAGGATACAGGGGAGAATTAAAAAAAAAATGAAAAAATGCTGTCTTTTCCCAACTTGTGCTCTTACCTATAGGATTGAGCCTGTCTGTCAAACGCAGCATCACCCAATCAGACTGGTCAGGAGGAAAAAGTCCCAGATCCTGCAGGGACAGCACCTCTCACAGGAAGTGAACACATTGGTGCAATCCTGACAATCTCAATAAAGTTTATTAAAAAAAAACAACTTCCAGCTCACAGTGCATGCATCTAGAGGGAGCTACGTGTAAAGCTTCAATGTTCTCAATGCTGATTCTGACTACCCTGCTCCACACACCAAGCTTGTGACCTAGCTTGTGACCTTGTGACCTTGTGACCTAGCTTGTGACCCAGCTGCAGAGCTCAGGTGAGTTCATATACCTCTGTGTGTCTTGTTGTTGTTCTGTCCTTCAGTCATGTCTGACTTGCAGTGACCAGATGGATGCAGCACACCAGGTACATCTGTCTGTGTTCCTGGTTGTGCTTATCCATATGGTTTACATGGCAAATATACTGGAGTGGGTTGCCAGTTCCTACTCCAGTGGACTGCATTTTGTCTGACCTCTCTGAAATGACCTGCCCATCTTTGGTGACCCTTAATGGTATAGCTCACAGCTCTATTGAGGTAACAAGCCCCTTCACCACGACAAGGTAGCGATCCAGAAGGGGTCTCTGTGTCCATATGTCTTTATAAGGAAAGGTTATACTTTCTTTTGGTGGAGATCTCTTATTGTATATTAAGATATATATAACTACATAAATGACAGCAATAAAATTTGAAACCATGGGAATGCTGTTTGCCACACAGTGTAAGTATTTTGCACCACTGAGGATCTTCGGCGCTCATTGCGAGCCTCTCCCCTCGTGTCTTTCAAGTTTCCTGCTTTGCAATGATCACCTTCACCACTCATCATGAAGACAGATATATAAGTACAGTGTAAAATCTAAAATGTATTTAGTACTGTGAATTAATAAATTAATATGAATTAAAAAAATAATATACTTTACCTAATAAAATTTCATATGCAGTAATCAATATCCTGAAGAGCTAACTATCTCTTTGAATTTTCCTGCATCTGAAAATGTACAGTTGGACTGTTGATCACCTGAGGAGAGAGTGTCAGCAATGTGCCAAGTGTGCAATGTAAAAAGGCTGAATGCGCGAGGCCAAACCGTTTGTTTAGGCGGGTAAAGTGATATTTTAGAATTGTAATGTTATTATTTGCAAGTTAGTGTTGTAAAATGGCAGATTTTTTCTATGTGTTACTTGGCTTGCAAGCATTTTCCGTCCGTTGTAATGGTATATTGTGTATCTCCTACGTTCCTGGCTAACTCATACGTCCCTGTCGGTGATTTGCGCGCCTCGGTCTCCTTTAGCCTTGTAACGGAACTCCTGGCACCCCGACCGGGTACCTCCGTTGATGGACGCGTCCTAGCTTGCGCCGAGGACTACAAGCACCGCACCGGACATCACAACCACCACAGACTCCACAACCGCCGTAGCTTAACTGGAGCCGCACCGTCTTCCACCCTGTATGAATCTCCAGCATCCAGGACCGTGTGGGGAAGACCTCTCCTCCAAGGAGAGTACATCAGGAACAAAAGTTCAGTAGTTAAAGCTCAAGGAAGTATGCAGTGCATAGCAATCCCCAGTGTGATATAGCAATTCCCTCCAAAAAAACGAGACAAGGCTACGTTTTGCAGGGTCAAGTAGAACTCAGGTGCTGGCACACCCAGCCTGGTTTTTATTACAGTCAGGTACAAACAGAACACACCCAGGGGAAGGTATAAACAACCAATAACACAATAGTAACGCCCACAGTTTCCCTCCCCTCTGCTTGGGAGATAATTTAGTTTCTTACTGTATCTACTCAATTATCTCCCAGCTAAAACTTACACATTTTTATACATTTTTATAACTTTATGATTTTACGTAGTACATAAATAAATCTTAAATTTTTATGAACAACATAAATTGTGGAACAACATATTAAAAAATGGCATGAATCATACCAGGGGTTCAAACGTTAGTAAAAGTATCGTTTGGGCTATGACTGGCAGCATGGCAATCTGGCTCAAACAGGTTTTACAGAGGCCTCTGTACTGGAGACAATGGGGAAAGTAATCCAATTATCCAGGGATAGAGGCAGACTCCATTGAGCACATGGTTGCAAAAAGACATAAACCACTTTAAAATACATAAAGTCACCTTTTACCCATAACACACAGACATTTCACATATACCCAGATAGCTGGGATCTTAGCGCACAAAACTACCGAATAGCGCTCAGATCCTATTCACATAGTTCAATTGCCATGTAGCTAAAGTCTTTCCCATAATCTTTTATTATATGAATGGGCTCCATGGCATAGCTATCTGGGGTATCACCGCTCACACAGGGCAAGTACAGAATGACCCCACTGTATTTAAAGGGCCAGAATGAGTGACATACACTCTGGTATGGCCGAATACTGTTTTCAAAGGGCAATATGTCCCAGGGCCATAGTCGCAGGGCAGGAGGCTGGCAATATGTCCTCTCCAAGACAAAGTGGCGAAGGGCACTTCGTCACAAGCCATGCTTTAATTTTTTTCGTCCAACATTTTTTCTCTCGCTTAGCCGATTTTCGAGTGCTGAAACTCTGCAATTTCAGCTTAAATTTGTGTGCAACCTCACTCCCTGGCATCCTGTTGTGCTGTGTGTGGGTGTGTTTTTATAAGTTTTTTTTTTCTTCTTTTTGTGTTTTTCGATTTCTGCGATTTGGCCATTAAATTACTAATTTTGCAAGGTCTGTTTTTTTTTTTTTTTGCCCCTGAGCTTCTGAGCTCGTTCCTGGCTAACTAGTACGTGCCTGGCGGTGATTTGAGGGCATCGTTCTCCTTTGGCCTTAATTTTCATTTTTTCGTGCAACCTCACTCCTAGGTTTCCTGGCATTCCCCCATGCTGTGTGTGAGTGATTTTTTATTTTATTTTGAAATTTTGTGTTTTTCGATTTCCGCAGTTCGACCGTTAAAGTCGTATTTTTGTGAGGTCGTTTTTTTCGCCCCCGAGAAACACGCGTTCCTCAACTGCTTGCAGCCTAAGTAAGTCCCACGTTTCTTAACTGCTTGCAGCCTAAGTCCTGTGTGTTTCAATGCCTCAACGGCTCGCAGGGCAATGAGCGCCTTTGGCGCTCATCGTCTAAGTGCTCCGAGCTCCCACGTGTTTCAATGCCTCAAATACTCGCCTCGCTTCGGAACAGAATTAGAAATATATGCTTAATTGACCACTTAAATATGTTTTTGGAAACGTAAGGAGAAATGGATAGAGAGGGAGAGAGATGGATTGAAGAAGAGGCATATAATCTATCTCTCTAACTTTCTATCTCCCTCTCTATATATCCCTTCCACTCTCTCTATCCCTCTCTCTCTATCCCTTCCACTCTCTTTATCCCTCTCTTTCTCTCTCTCGCTATCCCTCTCTCTCTATCCCTCTCTATCTCTATCCCTCTCTTTCCATCTCTATCCTCCTATCTCTCTCCCCACCTCTCTCCCCTCCTCTCTCACTATCCCCCCCCTCTCTATCTCTATCCCTGTCTCTCTCTATGGGATAACTTTTGTGGGTGGAGTCTGTGTCACTCGGCAGGGTATATAAAGGTAACATGTTGCAAAAGGGAGGGTTTATACTGTTGGGTGGAGTCAATGTAAGGGGAGAGGCCAGTTCTCTGTCTTCCTCCCCACCAACTTGCAAAGTCACCAGCCTTCACTGCTTATAAAAAAAGTTATACACTTTCATTTCAAATTACTTCTGTCATATTGTTATCATTTTTGTAATCTGGATGCTGTCAGTATACATTAACCGATCTAGTTTTAAAGTGACAAACTCTTAAATCCTCTCTTTACGATGATGTTATGATCTTTTTATTCTTATAAATAATATGCATTATTTAGGTTCCCACTTTTGTACTTAAATCAGAGAAGAGTGAATCAACATAAGTCCTTCCCTTTGTTTTGTTATATATATATATATATATATATATATATATATATATATATGAATAATGTTTGCTGTGACAAGAGTATGACAAAGCTATTTCATATTATTGGCTAGGAACAAGACCCTGTCACTGCACCTCCCCATTCAGTGGCATAGCTAGAGATTTTGCCGCCCGGCGCTATCCCTGAGTTTGCTGACCCCCCAACCCCCAGTGCAAATATATATACTGCATATATATATATATATATATATATATATATATATATATATAACATATATAGTTGTGAGCATGCGAGTTGTTGCTAACGCTTGCGGGCTCACATAGCGAGCCGACGGCCCTCGCAAAAAAGTAAGAGACACGACCTCGCAAAAATCGGCCGCAACCCGCGCACATGAAAAAATTAAAAACACAATAAATACACACAACACATACATAAAAAGCTTACCTACAGCAAGAGGGAGCATCCAGGACCTCAAAAACTGAAGTTACACCTCAATTTAACTCAAAATAAAAGAGTTTAGACACTAAAAAATTCTCTAAGCGAAAGAAAAAATGTCCGCCGAAACAAACAAAAACGTGGTTACAGCAGTCTAAAGATGCAAAACGCCACCAAACACCTACGGAATTGCCGAAAAACACATACGAGATTCGAAAACAAGGACGCAACCCACGCGACCCCAAACACATTACAAACACAATAAATACACACAACAAACATATAAAAAGCTTACCCACAGCAAGGGGGGGGGGGGGCACCCAAGACCTCTGCAAGTAAAGTTAAACCTCGATTTAAGTCCAAATTTCTGAGTTTAAACGCCCGAAAATAACCTAAGCGAGAGAAAAAATGGCAGCCGAACAAAGCGAAAACGAGGCTACAGGACTCTAAACACGCAAAACACCACCACAAACACGCAAAACACCACAAAACAGCTACGGATATTCCGCCACAGTCGCATACCACACATTAGCCGCCATTTTAGAACAATAACTTATACAATGAGGAAGTACACAGCTAACCTAACGGTTTTGTCTCGCGCACGCACACTATTACACTCCACACATTCATCACGCTTAAACAGCAGCTCCACAGCACTAATGATGCAGCAACATCAAAACAGATTGCCAGCTCTTCAACAGAATGCTTCCTGCATATATTACTTCAAAAAAGGTAAAGTATATTACTTTATTAATCTATTATGTATTTTATTATTATACACCAAACAGCATTAGCTCACTTACAATTTGATTGCCGTAATTTTTTGACAGGCAATTCGCTAGTATATATATATATATATATATATATATATATATATATATATATATATATATATACAGTGCTTTGCAAAAGTATTCACCCCCCTTGACTTTATACCTATTTTGTTACATTACAGCCTTAAGTTCAATGTTTTGTTAATCTGAATTTTATGTGATGTATCAGAACACAATAGTCTAAGTGGGTGAAGTGAAATAAAAAAAAAATGTATACATAAAACTATGTTTTAGCAATAGAAAACAGAAAATTGGCATGTGCATATGTATTCACCCTCTTTGTTATGAAGCCCATAAAAATCTCTGGTGCAACCAATTAACTTCAGAAGTCACATAATGAGTGAAATGATGTCCACCTGTGTGCAATCTAAGTGTCACATGATTTGTCATTACATATACACACCTTTTTTGAAAGGCCCCAGAGGCTGCAAGACCTAAGCAAGAGGCACCACTAACCAAACACTGCCATGAAGACCAAGGAACTCTCCAAACAAGTAAGGAACAATGTTGTTGAGAAGTGCAAGTCAGGGTTAGATTATATCCAAATCTTTGATGATCCCCAGGAACACCATCAAATCTATCATAACCAAATGGAAAGAACATGGCACAACAGCAAACCTGCCAAGAGAAGGCCGCTCACCAAAACTCACGGACTGGGCAAGGTGGGCTATAATCAGAGAGGCAGCACAGAGACCTAAGGTAACCCTGGAGGAGCTGCAGAGTTCCACAGAAGAGACTGGATTATCTGTACATAGGACAACAATAAGCCTTTACTTTCAGAAAAAAACAAAATGGCACGTTTTGAGTTTGCAAAAAGGCACGCGGGAGACTCCCAAAATGTATGGAGGAAGATCCTCTGCTCAGATGAGACTAAAATGTAACTTTTAACATCAAAGAAAATGCTGTGTCTGGCGCAAACCCAACACATCACATCACCCAAAGAAGACCATCCCCACAGTGAAACATGGTAGCAGCATCATGCTGTGGGGTTGTTTTTCAGCAGCCGGGACTGGGAAACTGGTCAGAGTTGAGGGAAAGATGGATGGTGCTAAATAAAGGGATATTCTTGAGCAAAACCTAAACCACTCTGTGCGTGATTTGAGACTAGGACGGATGTTCCCCTTTCAGTAGGACAATGACCCCAAACACACTGCTAAAGCAACACTTGAGTGGTTTAAGGGGGAACATGTAAATGTGTTGGAATGGCCTAGTCAAAGCCCAGACCTCAATCCAATAGAAAATCTGTGGTCAGACTTAAAGATTGCTGTTCACAAGCGCAAACCATCCAACTTGAAGGAGCTGTAGCAGTTTTGCAAGGAGGAATGGGCAAAAATCCCAGTGGTAAGATGTGGCAAGCTCATAGAGACTTATCCAAAGCGACTTGTAGCTGTGATTGCCCCATAAAGGTGGCTCTACAAAGTATTGACTTTAGGGAGGTGAATAGTTATGCACATTTACTTTTTCTGTTACTTTGTCCTATTTGTTGTTTGCTTCACAATAAAAAAAAAAAAACATCTTCAAAGTTGTGGGCATGTTCTGTAAATTAAATGATGGAAATCCTCAAACAATCCATGTTAATTCCAGGCTGTGAGGCAACAAAACACGAAAAATGCCAAGGAGGGTAAATACTCTTGCAAGGCACTGTATAAACATATATATATATATATATATATATATATATATATATATATATATATATATACTAGCGACTTGCTCATCAAAAATGATGGGGCAATAAAATTTGAAGCAATGGCAATGCTGTTTGACACACAATGTAAAGCTTTTTGTACTCTGAGGACCTTGGGAGCTCATTGCGAGCCACGCGCTGAGCGCCTTTCGCGCTCATCGCGTGGCTCGCAATGAGCGCCTTTAGTGTCCTGATGATAAAGTGTAATGAATGTCCCAACTGTGCATTAGAAATAGGCTGCGTGCGCGAGGGCAAACCATTGGTTTAGTTGTGTAAAGCGCCATTGTAGATTCGTAATGTTATTAATGTGTTAGGCGGCTTGCAAGCATTTTCCTTCATTTGTAATAGTGTATTTTGTACCTCATACGCTCCTGTGTGAAAGTGCTTCGTGGTTGGCAGTGTTTTTCACGGTCCGGGGTCGTGTAGCCTCCTTTTAATTTTTTTGGGCGGCCATGTTTTTTCTTACTTATACGATTTTCGAGTGCCTAAAATCGTCAAAATTGACTTCATTTCGTGTTCCACCTTACTCCTGGACGTCCTGGCTGTACCCCCATGCTGTGTGTGATGTTTTTGTCATATTTTTTTGGTTTGTTGTGTGTTTTTATTGGTTTTTGGTTTGCACGGTTCGGACGTTAACCTCATATTTTTCCTATCTCGTATTTTTTTTTTTTTTAAAGTCCCGTGTCTCGTAATTTATTTTTTTCTAAGTCCTGCGTTTGTCAACTACTTGCAGGCTGGCGATTCCACGTTTACTAAGTGTTTGTTGGCTAAGTCCCACGTATTTAATTGCCTTCACTTCTTGTCTCATTTCGCGAGGCAAGCAGGCAATCAGTGCCTTTGCTTCACATATTATAATTGTCAAACTGCGAGTTGTGGTCACGCTTTGTGAGCCGAACCACGCACATCCAAAAGAACAAAAGCACAACAAAAAAATATGACATAAAACAAACATCACACACAGCACGAGGGTGCAGCCAGGACATCTGAGAGTGAGGTTGCACACCAATTTAAGTAGCATTTAAGCAATGTCAGCACTTGAAAATCGCCTAAGTGAGAAAAACAATGGCGGACAAATTTGTATTAATTTATTATTTAATTAATTAATTATTATAAAAAATATATTTATATAAAAAAAAAGAAAGGGAAGAGGTTCGCAATGAGCTCCAAAGGCGTTCACTGCATGCCTCGTGATGAATGCCAAATGCGCTCAGCGCAGGCCTTGCAATGAGCGCCGAAGGTACTCAGACGACCAAAAGTACATGAGGGGAGAGGCTCGCAATGAGCGCCGAAGGTACTCAGAGGACTAAAAGCCTTACATTGTGTGGCAAACAGGATTACCTGCCTTACAATTTTTTGGTATCTCCCCCTTCTCTATATCTCCCCTCTCTTTCTCTCTTCCTCCCCCTCTTTCTCTCCCTTTCTCTCCATGTCTCTCTCCCTATTACCCTCCCATCTCTATCTTTCTCTCTCCGCCTTTCTTTCCCCTTCCCTCTATCTTCTCAACCCCCTCTTGCTTTTTCCTCTCATTCTATCGCTCTCTTTCACATTCTCTTTCTTCTCCCCCTTCATTTTCTTTCCCCCTCCCTCTCTCCCTACCACATCTCTCTTGCCTCACTCTTTCTCTGCTTTCTCTTTCTCTCCCTATCCCACACTCTCTCTCCCCTCCCTCCCTCTCTCTCCCTCTTTCTTTCTATTCTCTCCCCTCTCTCTCCCTCCCCCTCTCATTCTATCCCTCTATCTTTCTTTTGCTTCCCCTCTTTCTCTCCCTCTCTCTTCATCTCACTCTCCCCCTTGTCCTAGGAACCCCCTCTCCCCTCATGCCTCCCTCTCCCTCTTTCTCCTTGCCTCTCTACCTTCCCGTATTCCTCTCCTTCTCTCCCCCATACATACCTCTCACAAATGTTTACTACTCTCCCTTCATGCCTCTGTTTGCCTCTCCCTCCCTCCATGTGTCTCCCTCGTTCCCCCATGCCTCTCCCTCTCCCCATATCTCCCTTTCTCCCCCATGCCTCACTCTCCTCCATGTTTCCCCCTCTCCCTTCATGTCTCCTCCATGTGTCTCCCCCTTGCCTTTCTCCCTCTTCCCCATGTCTCCCCTCTCCCCAATGTTTCTCCTCTCCATCCATTTCTCCCCCTTACCTCTCTCTAACCAATGCCTCTCCCTTTACATCCATGCCTCCCTCTTCCCCATGTTTCCCCACTCTCCCACCCTGTCTCCCCTTCCCTTTCTCCCTCCATGTGTCTCCCTTTTTCCTCTTTGCCTCTCTTCCCCATGCCTCTCCCTCCATGTCTCCTTCTCTCCCCCATGCCTCTCTCTTCCTCCGTGTCTCATTCTCCCTCCCCATGCCTCTCCTTCCCCCATGACTCTCCCTTTCTCCCTCTATATGTCTCCCTTTTCCCCTTTGTCTCTCTTCCCCTTCCCTCTCCCTTTATCTATGTCTCCTTCTCCCCCATGCCTCTCCCGCCCCATGTCTCCCCCTCTCCCCATGCCTCTCCATCCCCCATGCCTATCTCTCCCCGATGTCTCCCCCTAGGATTAGGGTTAGGCATTGGGTTAGGGTAAGGGTTAGACATAGGGTTAGGGGTTAGAGCTAGGGATTAGGGTTTGGCAATGAGTTAGAGGTTAGGGGTTCGGGATAAGATTAGGCTTCAGTGTTAGGGTTCGGCCATCACTTGTTTATTTTTACTGTGCACGTTGCAAACACTGTCCCTACTGATGCTCTGATACACCAGCACAGTAGCACATTCCTGACACAAGGTGTGTTGTGGGGCAGCCTTCAGGCACGTTCACAGTGCTGAGAGTGATGTGGCGTCCTCATAAAAGGAAAGATCCAAAACTCTTTTAAGATATAAGCATACACCTAAGATTGTTGGGTTTCATTTTTTAAAGACTTTCCCTAACTGGTAGCCAATGGAAGCCTGGTGAGGAAGGTAACCCTAGAAAAATGCAAGTCATTAGCATGAAAATTGAGGCCTTCAAGGGGAGTGTCAGACAAAATGGATGATTTTTAGCCCTGCTTGTAAATCAGAAATGCAAATAATAACTGGATGTATTTATGCATGGGTAAACACTATCAGCCTTATTAAATTGTGATTTGGCCAATTGAAAATGGCTCTATATAAGCACAGAGTATATTTTATTTTTACAGAAGTTTTTAGTTAGTGAAGACCTTGCCTTTGGACAGAAATATGCTCTGTGCTTATATATAGCCCTTTTCAATTGGCCGAATCACAATTTAATAAGGCTGTGTATAGGCAACAAAGGCAAACCTGAATTTGCAATCAGGTGGTAAAAAGCCATGTAAGTCTAAAATTACATAATAATAGCCTTTCTTGTCCTTCTCCCATGACAGTCCCCCCAGTCTAGGCAGTAATTATATAACAATGAGTGCTGAAATCACCTATACTGAGATTGGCGAAGGAGCCAAGTTTTTAATTGATGTGGGAAAAACTGTATCAGTATTTCCCAGAAGTAGCTATTACATTACTGACAAGAATTGCTTGTTAGACAAGGTAACTGCTAAAGAAAAACAACTTAAAATAACAAGACTACTACACCATAACCAATGTCATCTTTCATTTGCCTTAACCTAGCTTGCAACATACTTTTCTGTCTTTGAAGTTAAGGTCTTACAAAAGAGTACCACAGAACTTACCCAACAATTGAAACAATTAAATTATACTTTGGGAAGGGTGAGAGAAAGGACATCTACCACTGTCATATTGAGTGTCACTTTCTGGTGTGTCATTTAGTATAATGGTATTCTAATATTCAGCTATGGAAAGTAACTAGTCCAAATATAAAATTATAAAGCAAACTAAAACAAATAAAATAACCTCCAGGTAAATGAGCCAAAAGTGGAAACACTTCATTGTGGAAACCATTTGAGGTCAGTGATGGACAAGCCAGCCGCCTGACTATAGTTAGGGATTTACAGCCTTATTAAATTGCAGTTTGGCAAATTGAAAAGGGCTCTATTTAAGCACATAGCATATTTTTACAGAAGTTTTTAGTTGGTGATGCTTTTGGATAGAAGTTCACCAACTAAAAACTTCTGTAAAAAAATATGCTCTGTGCCTAAATAAAGCCCTTTTCAATTTGCCGAATTGCAATTTAATAAGGCTGTTAATGTTTTAAATTGAGTGCTCAGATGAGGAAAAGTTTTTTTGTTGTTGTTCTTGACCAAAAATTTGATTGCTGTATCTCATTTTGGCATTGGAGACTTCACCGTGACTATAATAAAGAGACAAACAAAATCCTGAACTCCTGAGAAACTGTCTGACAATTTTTAAACATAAATGATGTTGTTGTTGTTCAGTCCTTCATTAATGTCCGACTCTCGGGGACCATATGGATGTAGCACGCCATGTACATCTGTCTGTGTTTCTGGTTGTGCTTATCCATTTGGTTTTCCTGGTAAACACTGGAGTGGGTTGCCAGTTGCTTCTCCAGTAGACCATGATTTGTTTCACCTCTCTGCTATGACCTGCCCATCTTGGGTGATCCTACATGGTTTAGCTCACAGCTTCATTAAGGTACACAAGCCCCTTCACAATGACAAGGTAGCAATTCAGAAGGGGATCAATATATATATATATATATATATATATATATATATATATATATATATATATATATGGATTGGCCTTACGCTGATGAGAGGCAGTAACCTTGAAACAGCTGTAAGTGGGTGGGATTCCTAACTTGATATTAGCCAACCCTAGCTTTGCTCAAAGCTGTTTAATACAGCGGGCATATTCTTAAGGGAAGCCTTGTTTGAAATGGTTATGGATTGCAGGAGCGAAGCATTTGTGGGCACATTTGCATATGCCTGCCAGGGTTCCCAGAATGCAGTGTGATAACTGTGTTTATCGGAATGCTGGGCATGAAACAAGTTTTTTAACTTATTTTAGACATTCAACATGAACCCAAATGTACTGTTTATTTAATTAATATATATATATATATATATATATATATATATATATATACACACACATACACACATACACACAAATATATGTATATACACAGTGGGAGGGAAAAAGTATTTGATCCCCTTCTGATTTTGAACATTTGTCCACTGACAAAGAAATGATCAGTCTATAATTTTAATAGTAGGTGTATTTTAACAGTGAGAGACAGAATAGGAAAAAAAAGAACAAGAAAAACACATGTCAAAAAAGTTATAAATTGATTTGCAGGTCAATGAGGGAAATAAGTATTTGACCCCTTCGACTTTGTACTTGGTGGCAAAACCCTTGTTGGCAATCACAGAAGTCAGTCGTTTCTTGTAGTTGGCCACCAGGTTTGCTCTTTGTAGATCCTCTCCAAGTCATTAAGGTTTCAAGGCTGATGTTTGGCAACTCATGCCTTCAGCTTCCTCCACGGATTGAGGTCCGGAGACTGGCTAGGCCACTCCAGGACCTTAATGTGCTTCTTTTTGATCCACTTCTTTGTTGCCTTGGCTGTGTGTTTTGTGTCATTGTCATGCTGGAATACCCATCCATGACCCATTTGCAATTCCCTGGCTGAGGGAAGGAGGTTCTCACCCAAGATTTGATGGTACATGGCTCCGTCCATCGTCCCTTTGATGCGGTGCCGTTGTCCTGTCCCCTTAGCAGAAAAACACCCCCAAAGCATAATGTTTCCACCTCCATGTTTGACGGTGGGGATGGTGCTCTTGGGGTTATAGGCAGCATTCTTCCTCCTCCAAACATGGCGAGTTGAGTTGATGCCAAAGAGCTTGATTTTGGTCTCATCTGACCACAACACTTTCACCCAGTTCTCTTCTGAATCATTCAGATGTTCATTGGCAAGCTTCAGACGGGTCTGTACATGTGCTTTCTTGAGCAGGGGGACCTTGCGGGCGCTGCAGGATTTCAATCCTTCACAGCGTAGTTTTCTTGGTGACTATGGTCCCAGCTGCCTTGAGATCATTAACAAGATCCTCCTGTGTAGTTCTAGGCTGATTCCTCACCGTTCACCTGATCATTGAAAATCCACGAGGTGAGATCATGCATGGAACATCAGACCAAGGGAGACTGGCAGTTATTTTGTGTTTCTTCCATTTTTGAATAATTGCACCAACTGTTGTCACCTTCTCACCAAGCTGCTTGGCGATGGTCTTGCAGCCCATTCCAGCCTTGTGTAGGTCTACAATCTTGTCCCTGACATCCTAGAACATCTCTTTGGTCTTGGCCATGGTGGAGAGTGTGGAATCTGATTGATTGATTGCTTTTGTGGACAGGTGTTTTTTATGTCCCTTTAAGAGAGTGCTCCTAATCTCAGCTCGTTACCTGTATAAAAGACACATGGGAGCCAGAAATCTTGCTGACTGATAGGGGCTCAAATACTTATTTCCCTCACTGACCTGCAAATCAATTTATAACTTTTGTGACATTCGTTTTTCTTGTTCTTTTTTTTCTTATTCTGTCTCTCACTGTTAAAATACACCTACCATTAAAATTATAGACTGATCATTTCTTTGTCAGTGAACAAACGTTCAAAATCAGCAGGGTGTGAAGTGCAGTGTTTTAGGTTAGCCTATCAGTGAACCCTCTCGAAATAGGGAAAACCAGTTGGAAACTATTTGTTAGACTATTTTGTAAGACTTTGTTAGACTTTGAGCATTTAAGCACTTCTTTAATAAAGTAAAGGGATCTTTCCTGTTACACCTGAACGCTGAGCTACATCTACACATTAAAAATAAAACAATTAATGGCAACCTAACCCTAATTCTATGCCTAATCTTAACACCTAACCCTATGCCTAACCATAACCCTAACCCAATGCCTAACCCAAAACCCTATGCCTAGCCCTTAACCCTATGGATAACCTTAATCCTATGCCTAACCCCTAACCCTATGCCTAACTCTAACCCCTCTCCCCTACATCGATCAATTTTAAAACCCTAACCCCTCTCCCCTGGAGCAATTTATTTAAAACTGAGTGTAGTACCGCATTGTGAGCAGTAGGTGGCACTGTACTGGGTGCACAGGGTCACTCAGGCATAACAGGAAAGGACCAATTAAAGTACACAAATGTATTGAGGTACATAGGTATATTATATTCATAGTGAATCCAGAAACCTCCCATGTCCCTTTAGCAAGGCTTCACAGGAATAGGTAACACACTGAAAATCCTGACTTCAGTTGACAATAACTCAGTGAATTCAGCTTTAAATTTAAAAAAGGAAACACCTTCCCCATGCTTTTTTTAACCATTGATCTTATGATGCAGAGTATGTACAACTTGAGGTGCCTTTGCATAAAACTGGATGTTAGACATAGTGCCCTATTCAATTCCCTATTCTCTAAAGTTCCACTACTCATGATTGCTTTTTAATGTTACCTCTCTATTCTATTCACTCTTTATTTTCATGTCTGCGAACATCCCAAATATGCAGTAGTACAAGATCTTTCCATTGATTTTCACACATTCGTAATATCACAAGGTACTTGAACATTGATTTTCAAGCAAAGGCTATTCAGTTATTTTACTGAGCACTCACAAAATGCTTATGACTCATTCATACAACTTGTAAGTTTACAGATTTTCAGAAAAATATTTATGTGCACTGAAGAACACCTGTAAATGCTTTTAAAAACCTTGCTGAGAACTGCAGAGGCAGTTAAAGAGACAGTACCGTACTAACAAAAGGATTACAAAGGATTTAAATGCATTAGAAATTAATACCCAACAGTCCCATAGGCACAAATGTAGAACGCAAAAATGCTTTACTTAATATATATGTTTGAGCCAGTATACAGTACATATTGGAATATCAACTATTTGCAATAATATGCATCCACATGAGGTGTGTGGGGTGTGTGAATTGTCATCATGGACATGGGCACCTCTAATCCATAATAGAGGTGAAGGTCACGGGTATACCACTATGTAGCACAGGCCACACATTGTATTTTCATAGGAAGCATGGGTGGTATAGACACAGGAACATGGAGATAAAGGGACATATCATGACATGGGGCATTGCATTCATGTGTTTTAGTTGTTGAGGAAGGCCAGCACAAGGAGACTGTGGAGAGGCAGCAGGAAACTTACCCCTATCAGTGGGAATTTTGGAAGTCTCATGCTATTGCTGTTGTGCATGTGACAATATATATACCAATATTAAATATGTAAAATATCTACAGCTATTGTATCAATTAATGGTGATTTAGAATAGTGTTATAATGTAAACATATCAGTACTAACTCTCCAAAAATCAGTATTACTGTTGTTCATGCATTATTTAGTATTTTGTGATAATTACATATAAAATAGTGCTTGAACACACTTTGGCCATATTAATTCAAGAGGCCTACCACAACTGTGTCACTGTAACGGGTTATATTGTTCACATGACAATGTTTTTATTAGAAAATAAGGGCAAATATTTACTCATAATAACCTGTGACTTAACCAGTGGCAGGTTCCCCCACTATTTACAAATTTAAAGTGTGTGCACCAATATGTGAATTGATGTTAAATAATGATGTTATTAACATCAGATTTAACATGGAATGTGTAACATCAGATTTAACAGGGAATTGAATAGGGAAATATGGTCATAACAATATCAATATATTCATATGAGATTATTGACATTAAAATCAAGGATTATGGTAATCAAATGCATAAAATATTCAAGTGAAAGTATGGTGCTTAACACCCGGTCTGTAGGCTATATAAACTTTGACTCAAAAAAAATGCTGTATTAAAAATCATGAAACCCCAGGTGACCTAGTACACAATACTATAGGGATCAATATTTGGAGTTCAATGATATGTGGTATAGTACAAACTTTGCCATTTCTTGCAATTGGTAACAATAGGGTCTCTCCATGTAGAGAAAAATATACATTATTAAACAATGTAGAATAGCCCTTAATCCAGCATGATAACAAAGGTCAGTGGTAGTAGTATATAGCTAACAGTAATAGATGGAGTGAGAGAACCCTTTGATCATAACGGATCCTCCTACCAGAGGGCAAACCTATGTTAATGCCCCATTTCTGACTTATAGCCCTGCATCTAAACCACATACAAAAACTAAATTGCGAAGAAGAGAAAATCATTGACCACAACAAACAACAGTGATATCCTCCAAAAAACATTTCCCAGGTTACCTATCTAGGGCTAGATTAAAACAAAAACTCTAAAAACAGTATAGACCCATTATTGTGGGACAGTATAGGCTTGCATATCAATGAACTAGCAAGGTGAACAGTAAGTGCATGTGTACTTGTGCAGTGATTAGTGGGCAGCTGAGACGGGGTGTGGTTTTTGCCTCTGTAAAGGTATATCAGTGTGTGACTTTTTGTGGTCTGCTTGCATCTGCATTGTAGTGCTTTATATATTTTTTTACCCACTGTAATTATGAGTCAGTCCAGTGGCAACCTCACTCAGTGTACATCCTGTCATATGTATGCACTTCTGGAACAGATGATCCGGGGTCCATACCTCTGTGAGAGGTGTGAGCATGTTGCCTATCTTGAAACTCAAATTGAAGAACTGGAGATGAGAATTGCTCCACTGGAAAGGGGGTTGGTGCTCATGGAGAACAGTTTAGCTGAGCCTAGCATGGAGGGTGGAGCTGGGGCTAGTGAGGATGTCCAGGGAGGTAGCTGGGTTACAGTTACAAGGGGAATTAGGGGCAACAGGAGCGGGAGGGAGGCCAGTTCTGAGTTGACAAGCACCAACAGATTTGCCAGACTGAGTGAAACTTTTGGGCATGTCCATTCAGGAATGGCAATGTCAGATAGAGCTGTTCCCTCTAACAGCCGGGAGAACAGCTCTACTGGAGGTGTGGGAGTGGAGAAAAGGCAGAGCAACAGGCAGGTTCTGGTAGTTGGGGACTCAATTATGATGAAGGTAGACAGGGTGATTTGTCACCCAGATCCCAGCAATCAAACAGTTTGCTGTCTCCCAGGTGCTCAGGTGCGGCATGTTGTGGATCGGGTAGACAAATTATTGGGAGGGGCTGGAAATGAACCAGCTGTCTTGGTACATATTGGTACCAATGGCAAAGTTAGTGGAAGATGGAGTGTCCTAAAGAATATTATAGAACTAGGTAATAAGCTGAAGGCAAGGACCTCCAAGGTAGTATTTTCTGAGATACTACCAGTGCCACATGCTAGCCCAGGGAGGCTGAAGGAGCTTAGGGAGGTTAATGCGTGGCTAAAAATGTGGTGCATTAAAGAGGGGTTTGGGTTTTTAGAGCACTGGGCTTACTTCTCACTTTGGTACAATCTCTATAGCAGGGATGGATTGCATCTTAATGATGAGGGATCTTTTGTGCTAGGGGATAGGATGATAGAACGACTGGGGGAGTTTTTAAACTAGTAGGTTGGGGGATGGGAGAGATAGAAGTAATGGGGTAGTAAATGTAGAGGGGGTAAGGAACTTATTAACTAGTCATGGGGGAGGAGATGGGGGAGGGTTAATACAGTCAATAGGTCTAAGTAACTCAAGTACAGTGGCAGGCACTTCAGAACTACAGACTCATAACATAAGGTGTATGCTTGCTAATGCCAGAAGCTAGCCAGGAAAAATGGGAGAGTTAGAATTATTAGCAGTTAATGAGAAATGGGATTTAATATGCATTACCGAAACGTGGTGTGATGAATCTCATGACTGGACTGTTAATCTGGATGGTTATAACCTATTTAGGAAAGATAGAGGCAATGGTAAAAGAGGAGGAGGGATTTGTCTGTATGTTAAGCCTGAATTTAAGCCTATAGTCAGAGAAGATATTTATGGTGGAACTAGAGATAATGTTGAATGTTTGTGGGTAGAGTTAAATAGCGTAGCAGCAAATTCTAAACGAATATTAGTAGGAGTATGCTATAAACCCCTAAATATAATTGAAAGTGAGGAAATGCAATTATTGTTACAGATTGGAAATGCAGCTAAGCATGGTCAAGTTCTAATAATGGGAGATTTTAATTACCCTGAAATAAACTGTAGAAATGAGACCAGCTGTTCATCTAAGGGGAGCAGGTTCTTGAGTACACTCAGAGTTCATTATCTGGCCCAGGTTATACAAGAACCTACTAGAAATAAGGCTATCTTGGATTTCGTTATCACAAATAATATTGATATAGTATCAAATGTGGAAATGGGGCAACCTTTGGTAAACAGTGATCACAACACAGTCTCATTTGATAACTGTAAGGGGCTAACGAAAAGTCTTAATTTTAATAGGGCAGATTTTAACGGTCTAAGTGCAGTGATACTACGTATAGACTGGGACAGAGAACTGGCAGGTAAAAACACTGAACATAAATGGACAATGTTCAAATCCTTACTAAATAAACATACTTATTATTATTATTATTATTATTATTATTATTATTATCTTTATTTATATCGCGGCAACATATTCCGTAGAGCTGTACAGGAGTTAAGTACATAGCAAAAAACAAATTTAACACCTTGTAAATAATGGAGGGCTACTTATCATCATATACCATGTGGAAATAAAAGTAGGAGTAAATCACAACCCATGTTGCTTAGCAATGAATGAAAGATGAAGATGAGGAGTAAAAAACAAGTGTTTAAATTATACAAACAAGAGGGGACAGAGACTGCTTTACGCAAGTACAAGGAACTCAACAAGGCTTGCAAAAGGGCTATTAGACTGGCTAAAATCGAAAATAAAAAGTTAGTTGCAAAGGAGAGTAAGACTAACCCTAAATATTTTTTATATAATTAATGGGAAGAAGGCCAGAAAGGAAGCTATACTAACATTACAATGTGACACAGGCCATCTGATAATTAGTGACCATCCTTTGAGGTTAGAAGTAAAAAGATTTCACCTTAAAGAAAGAAAAGGGTTCTTCACAGTAAGGGTGGTTAATCTGTGGAATTCTCTACCAAAAGAGGTGGTGACAGCGGATTCGATAGATAACTTTAAAAAGGGATTGGATATATTTTTAAATAAAAAGGGCATTAAGGGCTATCCTGGATAAATAGAGAGGGGCTATTGATCCAGGGATGAATCCGATCGCCAGTATCTGGGGTCAGGAAGGAATTTATATTTTTTTTCCCTGTTGAGACAATTGGCAAAGTTTCACTGGGGTTTCTTTTTCCTTTTTGCCTTATTCTGGATCAATATATATAGTTGTGAGCAGGTGAGCCAGCCAGAGCCGTTGCTCACACTTGCGGGCTCGGGAAGTGAGCCGCGGCCCTCGCATAGCGAGGGCCTCAGTTGCTGGCATGGAGCGCCAAAGGCGCTCCTTGCCAGCAACTGCGACCCTCGCAAACTTTACGTCTCAACGCAAACAACACGACACACCAACTACGACCCTCGCAAACTTTACCTTGCAACGCAAACAACATATGAGACACGTTACCACACTTTACGACCTCGCAACAATCGGACGCAACTCGCGAACATTACAAAATTCAAAACACAATAAATACACACAGCGCATACATAAAAAGCTTACTTACAGCAAGAGGAAGCATTCAGGGCCTTAAAAAACAACTTACACCTTCATTTAACTAAAAATAAAAGAGTTTGAACACTAAAAAATTCGCCAAGCGAGAGAAAAATTGACCGCCGAACAAAACGAGGCTACAGCACTCTTAACACGCAAAACACCACAAGAAACTAGCAAAACACCACAAACGACCTACGGATATTCCGTTAAGATGCATACCACACATTACCCGCCATTTTACACCAATGCGGAAGTACACAACTACGCTAACGGTTTGGTCTCGCGCAAGCACACTATTACACTGCACACATTCAGCACAGCAGATCCACACCACTAATGCTGCAGCAACATCAAAACAGATTGCAGCTCTTCAACACAATGCTTCAAAATAGGTAAAGTATATTCATTTATTAATGTATTATATATTTCAGTAGTACACACCAAACAGCATTAGCTACCTTACAATTTCATTGCAATCATTTTTTGACGGGCAATTCTCTAGTATATATATATATTAAGAAGGTCAAAATCAGCTTAACCAGCCCATGATTCAGTTAAATAGTGGAGACACAAGACACACACCATAAAAGGCAGGCTAACATAAGCTGTGAGGGAATAGTGACAATTGCTGTAAAAATCCCTATATAACATTCACAGCAAAATAATAACACTGCTACATGCAGTAAATTAGCACTGTAATCTCAAACCGGATTTCCAATAATTATCCCTCTCTATCTATTGACATCACGAGCTACAGAGAATTACTGATGTCCGTCCAGCCAGAGTTGCTGTTTCATACACATGCAGTCCTGTTTAGGCAGTTTAACATGTTAGCGTGTCCTCTTAGCTTACTCAGTGACTGTCATCAGAGATTTAGACTGAGCTCCACAAGTCCGTTGTGACAGCTCAGTACTTACCCAAAAAGCACAATAAATAGAAGTTCTCCACAACTAGTCTGGATGCTAATGATCTTCAAGCAGCAGCTCCGACGTACGTTTCCCTGCGACTATCGCAGATTCATCAGGGACGCTATTTAGATTTGATATTTAGATTTGAAACGTGCAGCCAACACATGTATCGTTCACTTAACTGACTAATTGGACTTCAATATTAACAAAGAAGATCATTTCTCTCTGTTTAAGTCAATGTTTTATTTTTCTAAAGCAGATTTGATATTCATCCCAATATGGCAAATTTATTATGGAAGGATAGATTAACCCATAGGTGGCTCCACCTTCTCTTCTTTTTCATCTCTATCAACTATGCATTAATGTGACATCACTTTTTCTGTCTGTTCATTATGTTAGTGAAGTATGAAGGATTGATGAATGGACCTTGCATCCTCCATCCTATAGGTAGCTCTGCCTTCTGTTCTTGTTTATTAGTATCAACTTTGGATGATTGTGACATTACTTCCTCTCTCTGTTCATTATGTGAGTGAAGTGTGAAGGATGGATGAATGGGCTTTACACCCTTCCTCCTATAGTTGGCTCTGCCTTCATTTTTTGTTTCTTTGTATCAACTTTGGCTCTACGTGACATCACTTCCTCTCTGTGCTCATTTAATTTGTGAAGTGGCTCTACCCCCTACTCTGCTAGCCAATCCCAGCAAATGTACCAATCAGAAGCAACTGATGTCATCACTGATGGGTTATTTAAACTCGAGACTCCGTGCTGCCATCTCTATTAGACAAAGCAGCTGAAGCTGTGAAACGAGCCATGTAGGCTCTTTGTTGTATGCTTGGTTATTTATGGCATTTATGTGACTTTTTAAGCCCCTGGTTCTCTCAGACATAGTTCTATTATCTACAAATAATGAGATTGGATAATTTAGTCACCTTGCTAGTTTATTGATATGCAAGCCTATCCTGTCCCATAATAATGGATCTATACTGTTATTATAGTTTTTGTTTTAATCTACCTCCTAGATAGGTAACCTGGCAAATAAATGGGAAATAGTTAGAGCACACTAGTCTTTTTTGGAGTATGTTACTGTTTGTTGTGCTCAATGATTTTCTCTTCTTTGCAATTTAGGTCTTTTTTTGTGGTCTTACTGCAGGGCTGGAAGTCAGAAATGGGGCATTAACATAGATTTGCCCTCAGGTAAGAGGGAATATACTACTACAACTGACCTTTGTTATCATGCTGGATTATGGGCTCTTATCCATTGTTTAATCATTTATATTTGTCTCTACATTTACCTATTGCAAGAAATTGCAATGTTTGTACTGTACCACATAAGTAAATGCATAAAGACATAGATGTCAAGACAAATATCACCTTCCGCCATTAATAATCTTAAAATAGATTATGCTGTTATCCATATGTCATTTATTACTACATATAGCCGATTACTGAAAAGATCAATTATACACATCCACCATAGCTTAACACAGGATGGGTATACATAAAGATGATCTATATATTCAGAAATCTGATGCTTCAGTAAATGTAATGTCTGTTGATGTCCTAAATCCGTAATCATTAGAAACACAGAGACAAATTAATTACAACATAACAATAACATTATTTATTATGTACACATAGCACAGTCATACATGTATACGACTGTGCATTTATATCATATGTGTGGGAAATTGGAAAAAATGTAAAGGGTTAAATGTAATACTGTATAATAATTATAATAATAATAATTATTATTATAATGCATAGCTTCTACTAGAGTTACACATGGTCATTACACCACAGTAATGATAATCAGATGAATGTAAGTGCATATAGCACTTTTATCATGTTTTCATCTGCTTAATTATACTGAAATCTTATTTTGAACATTAGTCTCCCAGATTGAGAACCAAAGTTTTTACTTCTGCAGTAACTTCAAAATCTACAAGGGTATTGGTAGTGATCCCTATTCGGGGACATGAGGTATAGAATATAAATTAGATAATACTTACAAGAGTTACTAAGTACTACAATTCTTAACACAGTGTTTATATATAAAGGGACATGCTCTAACAAGATCTTTATTCAAAAAAAAGTGAATTAACAAAGCACTAAGTGAGAGAAAATTGTGTATTACCATCAAAATGAATTACATGAAGAAATAGAAACTGATAGTACTTAAAAAGTAAACAATCTTGTAAAAGGTATAAGTAGTGACCTCTGTCAATGGAGTACACAAGGTATTGAAACCACTACTGCTTATCGCAAGGCCTGCGGGACTTAGGCTGCAATGAGCGGCGAAGCAAAGCATGGCGAGCAGTTGAGGCACGCAACTGCAAGGCCCATGAGACCTTTAGGCTGCAATGAGCGCCAAAAGACTTTCAAACAATCTAGCTATGAGCACAGAAGGCGCTAATGTTGATGGCCGCGATAGCCGCCATAAAACGTAGCACTTTGCCGCTGATCGCTAGGCAGGCAGTTTACTAATTTAACGGCCGAAATTGTTTCAAGCGCATAACTCAAAAGACCCCCCAAAACAGCCAAAAAGTAAAAAAAATAATAACACACTCACACACAGCACAGGGGAAGAGCCAGGAAGCCTGTGAGTGAGGTTGCAAGCGAAAATCGGCTAAGCGAGGAATATATTATAATATTTTTGGCTTTTTATTAAACCCTTAATTCTGTAGCTCTGGCTCAAGCCCAACCTTTATTGTGTGAGATTTTTCTTAATTAAAGAACCACTGCACAATGAAGTATATATATGTATATATATATATATATATATATATATATATATAAATGTATATGTGTTTGATTTTTTTAAATCTAACTAAAAAATAATTAAGCTAATTAAGCAGGAAAAAACATCATACAGCTAGTTTTTAATTAGAAAAAGATACATGCTGATGACTCTTCTGGCGGCCCCTGGGAGAATCCATGATACATAGGTGGAGAGCAGCTTTTACATTTGTGGAGAGAAATGGTTGCATTTTCAAAGCAACGAGTTTGTGAGGGGAAGGTGCGTGGTGTCAATTTCAATCTTTAAAAAAAAGTATTTTTGTTCCCTCATTCTCCACTCCTCCCTCCACTGATAGAATAAACACACACCCTCATGATTCAGCTCTGCAGAAGTGATGTAACAAACACAAAATGGATTCCTATTCCATACATATAACTGTTATTAACAATTCTGAGTGGAGGTTTAGGTAACTGACCTTAAAAGTTAGGTATTTTCAATGTAAGTTAGCTAAAACGATTTTCTCTTTCTATAGCCCACTTGGTAGTTACAGTATGGATACCGAGACTTTTAAATATTAAAGTATATGTCGTTATACACAGGGGTGGAGGTACCAGTGGTGCAGGTGGTGCATTGTAATTTTTTTTTATTGCATTTAATTTTTTTGTTTTAATTAGTGTTGGATAGTTGTTAGGAGGAGTGGGTGCTGTGTGTGGTGGATGTTGAGTAGGGCAGGGGATAAGGTAAGGGGTGCTGTTATTAAGTGGGGTCATAGGGAGGGGAGGTGTTATAGGAGGGATTCTTGAGGTGAGTCATTGTGTGAACTGAAACTGGTGAGGGGCCAGTGCAAAAAAATGTTTACAAACCCCAATTGAGGGGCCCCCAAACTGTTTTTTGCACCAGAACCCTCCATTCTCCAGCTCCACCACTAGCTATACATATTTAAACCAACTGGACATGTTCTTCTTCTCTATCACCTTGTAAATGTTAGATAAAGGTAGTTACAGAAAGGGGGAGATTTTGGGAGATTTATAAAAGCTCAATTATCTAACACTTGCACTCAAAAGTGTTCATAACAACCATTTGTAATTATATTTATTTATATGTGTAGTAAGCTAGATAAGCATACAGCAGAATCTATCTTCTATAAATACTAATGTTATAGTAGTAACATCTAATGCCTTACTGGGTGTTACTCTTACCTATTATCCTTCCTGGCTTTATGTTCCACACTTTGCAACCTTGTATCAAAAATTGAATGGCCTAGATACCAGGTATCATATTTGGGACTAATCACTGCTATTAACATGACAATACAACCAGAAATACACTATTACTTTAGTACACTACACTACCTATCAGTCTTTCCTTCAGAGATCTAGAGGAATAGTCAGAGTATTGTCATTTATAGTGATAGCTTTTTCATTGGATAAATATTTTAGTTAGTGTGGCAAGTTTTCGAGAGTTTCACCTCTCTTTATCAGGTCAGAAGCATGTCGCTCTATCTAGTATGCTTGTTCAGTAAAATAGGTATACTTGTATACTGCAATATTATTAATGTAAATTACTGGACATTCATGGCTACCTTTCTCTTCATAACACCAAAACAGTTTAAAAAAACTACTCTTAAGTAAGTGTGGAATGGCAAACATCTTAGAATTGCTCTTACAATTTTAACCAAGCACAAAAATAAAGGTGGTTAATCTTTACCTAACCTATTTAGTTAAATTAAGGCATCTCGATTAGCTCTATCAGTTTGTATCATTCATCTTACAAAGTTCCTCTCTGGCTTATTATAGAAATGCTCTATTACAAAACTATAATATACAAAACGTATTGTGGATATCTTTAAGTTTCCTAAAATATGTGACATTGCTAACCCATTTATTAGACGGGAGATTATATTGCGGAAATAGGTAAATGAACAGTTCAGACTGACTAGAAATAGTTCAACAATGACACCCTAGTGGATAATATCCCTGTCTCAGTTTTTGTCAAGCGATTTATTAGAACACGAACTCAAATGGACCAAATTTGTAGACTTACACTAGTTGAGAGGTTATGCATGTTTCACCCACATAGTCATGGCGTCATTTATTTGATTTATGAGATTACTAATAATCACAACAACACTTCATGATATGAAATATTTAGGTACAATGGAAAGAGTGGGAGAAACTTTTTAATAATTTGGCCCATGGTAGCAGGTGTGTTTCCATTCAGAGTCAAGCATTAAACTGCTACATAGAAAATCACGCCCAGGAAGAGGATAGACTGTGTCTATCTGGGCTAAGGCGCAAAGGCTGCTGAGCGCACTGCTGGCTGTGCGCTAGTAATTCAGTGTTCCATGCTCCCTTAAGCATGATTGCTTATCCACGCTGCAATAGCTACAGAGCTTGACACCGACACTCCTGCTATCTCCGCCGATGATATCCTCCGAATTGAGATGAAGCCCTGGGGCAGCAGGGTGACCCGCAGTGACCTGCTGTGACACGAGGAACCAACAGCGTGATTAACGGAGGATTAAAAACCGCAGTCTCTACTGGCTTGGTTCCTGCTGGGCTTCAACAGGTGACTTACTGACCTACTAAGAGAGTGGACCGCAGCGGTAAGTCGCCACACCACATTTTACCACAGTTGCCAAGTGGGGAGTTGAGGATTAGTGTGGCGGGCCCAAAGAGCGGCTTATGGAGTCATCAAGGCATCAGATTTACTGGTGGAAGCCGAGTTAAAGCAGACCAAGAGCAGAGGACTGGGAGACACGTGAGTGCAGAGCACAATGGGGGTGACCCCATATGCTCAACCCTAACTAAGTAAGGGATTTAAATAAGGGAACATGGAACATGGTATTATCACTAACTAACTAATTACTACTAAAGTGAATTCCAGTGGGATCAGCCTTGTTTGATGAAAATATGTCAAACTAAGTCTGCACTTAAACGAGCTGTACTCAATTGGGCTATAAAGTCCCAGATACACATTGAGGAGCATCACAGGCTACACACACACAAGAACACTGCCATTGATTAAAAGACTGTATTATATACATAAAAAAATGTTTGTATGTCCCTGATTTCTATTGAGCATAGCTTTCCTCACTTTCCAGTTTTACGTTTGGTAACGGGGCCACTCTGAGGAATAAAGTGAGGCAAAAGTGCTCTTCATGAACTGGAAATAGAAGGTACCAACAGGGGTAAACACATATTTCCAAGATTAACGTAAAGTCTTCTTAGCCTTTCTTATGCTCATATGTAAGACCTGTGTAACAACAGATTATTCCTATGGAGATGTCTTCAGATTATATCAAGAGAAAAACAGAGCCATTTCAGATATTGAACCAAAAGCGCTTGGGCCCAAAATAATAAGCACCAGTCACTAAGCAGACTTTTTACAGCACATTTTTAGTTGTAGTTGAATCTGGTTGGACTATAACATAACAGATGGTAAAAACATATTGGGGATTAATCTATTCACAACCTAAGCATAAAGAACTAATACAGAAGGCAGAGAAGCCAGACATTTGTAAAAACATTTTCATCAAGACAAGGGAGCAAAGCACCACGACAACGAAACTGTAAGAAATAATAACACAGCAGAATTCTTAAATGTTCCCTGAAGGAACTGACTAGGATCCAACTGTGTTAGCTTAAAAGGCCCACTGGAAAGAAACATTTTTTTCACAAACAGCTTCATATCATCTAGAGCAGCAGCAAAATAAAATATCTTATTCTATTAGGCACTGCAGCTAGTGGACATACTAGCCATTTATCTACGGATTAAACGCAATTCAGTGAGCAAATTCTGCTGGGGAAATATTAAAAGAAGCCTCACTAAAAGAAGCCTCACCAAAATTACAGCTTTGGACATTACTAGAAGCAATATTTGGGACCAGCAAAATCTGGATATAAGGTATGGTTGTTAATGTCCTAATACTGTAATTAGTAAAATTTCAAGAGAGTGGTGGAGCTTGGCATAAATGAGAAAGTGGGATGGTATTAATAAAGTAGGCAGAAGAAAGGTAAAGAGATGAGAGTGTAAATAGTCTGATTATACTAGTAAAAATCAGCAAAAAAAGGACAGATAGAACTAAAGTATAGTTTGTATTTGCTATTCACGGAATATAAGAAAGTTTAGCTCTCACAATGAGTAATAGACATAATCACAGTTCTAAAAGCAAAATGAAAGACAAGAAAAATACAGTAAAAAACACTGACAATGCCCACTCTCCCCCAAATAAAAACAAACGCAAACATGAGGCGCAGTTAGATTCTTCAGGCCCATCACACCTTGAGATTTCCTCTACACCAGACACTTCAGTAATTTCAGGACTTCACTAAATCTCTGAGAGAGAACTCCATCTTGTATAGGTGGGGGTTCCTCACTTAAGTTAGAGTTTCCTATAGAGATCAGATTTTTTTGTATTGCATCACCAGAAGAGGGCTTTGCCCTCCTTAAACTTTAAAGATCGATTCACCTGTTCTATCCAATTAAATATGTTTAGAGATTCAATTGTGCTTTCTGGACCGGTGAAGGGGGCTTGGAGGGGATTTCACCACACTCATCACTAGTTTAATAAAATGCATAGATAAAATAGATGAGTAGTTAAAGGGAAGGGGGAAAGGGGGAAGAGTGAGAAAAAAATGTATTGTGAAAATAAACAAAGAACTAGGCCACAATGGAGATTGGACAAACTCTTCTTCACGACAATTGCAATAAAACTGTAATAAAAGCGGCGATTATACAATTTATAGATCTGAATACTCATTTGGTCTCCTCCAGGTGTCTATTCTGGATGAGGCAGAAGGCTTATTTAAGAGGTATCTTAATAAAATTGAAAATGCAAAGAAAGAAATAAAGGGCTCCCATTAAGGAAACTTTACATAAAGGTATGCAACTTGGAAAAGGAAAGCAAGATTAATCTAAATGATAAAGTTGTAAAATAAATCAGAGACACACAATTAGAGATCAAAAGAATAAACCAACTATTGGTGGATCAGTTAATTGCTGGTTTGCAGCAGAGACTCTATCACTATGACAATAAGGCCAGTAATCTATTAGCAAAAAAAGTTTAATAGAATTGAGAGTCTACAGTATGAAAATAGAGTTTGCACATCGCCAAATGACATTGCAAATGCGTTTGCAAAGTTTTACTGTAAATTATACAATCTGGAGTCCAATCCAGCCTTCATCAAACCTTCTAGTACTCAAATCCAGCCCTTCCTCAAAAAATGTAAGCTCCCCTCGACTTCTTTAGCAGATTTGGAAAAATTGAACGAGGAAATAACCTCGGAGGAAGTGAGCTTAGCTATTAAAGCCTTAAAGCTGCACACTGCCCCTGGTGCGGACGGATTTAACAATGCGTTTTACGAAATATGTCATCTAGATATAGTATATTCCCTTAGGCATGTGCTAAATGAAATTAAAAAAATGGGCAAAATCCCTGGGGAAATGCTATAGGCTAATATAATAACTATCCCCAAGAAAAAAAACAATAGGAAGGATTGTGCAAATCACAGACTGATCTCTCTGCTTAACACAGATCTCAAGCTTTACGCAAAGATAATATCTTTGAGAATTGCTAAAATAGGGGAAAAATTGCTATCATTTTAACAGGCAGGTTTTATCCCAGGTAGGGAAGAAGTGGACAATATTAGAAGGTTGATGGACCTGGTACCGCACTCCAAGGTTGGCAACACTCCCACCCTATTCGTGTCTCTGGATGCAGAGAAAGCATTTGACTGAATAGGGTGTGAGTATTTGCTGGAAATCGCTAACTGAATTTGTATTTGACAACTTTGGAAGGTTAGCCATCGGTTGCCTTTATTCAGAGCCTACGGCCATTGTCACTTGTAATGGAGTTAGCTCCTCTTTTATCGATGTTCGGAATGGCACCAGACAGGGATGCCCCCTCTCCCCACTTTTGTTCTCGCTCTTAATTTAACTTTTAGCAGAAAGCATATGGAAATATCTGCACATAGCGGGAATAGATGTGGGGGGGGGTAGGAAGCACAAAATAGCCATGTTTGCTGATGATATCATCCTTACCATAACCAATCAACAATTGTCACTGTCACATTTGATGGAATTGTTATAAGAACATGCTCTAATTTCCAATTACAAAATAAATGCAAAGAAGTCGGAAGTAATACCTATTAATTTATCTAGGGAGGAAAAAAGAGCTCTGGAACAAACCTACTCTTTTGAATGGAAAGTCAATTAATTTAGTCATCTAGGTATAAGTTTTAGGGAGTATATCAAAAAAATGATCTCAGTGAATCTGAAAAAGACCTTCTCCAAAAACATGGAACTAATTGCCAGATGAAATGAGAAACATTTCTCCTTCTCAGGTAGAATCGCAATCTCCAAAATGATCCTATTGCCAATGTTCAATTATGTTATCAGATGTATCCCATTGAGTGTTCCAGCATATTGGGTTAACAAGTTCCAAATTTTAATAGATGGATTTATCCATACTTGAAAGCATATAAGGATCAAGCAAAAGTTCATGGCTAGACCATTCAAAAAGGGTGGTATATAGTGATGTCGCAAACAGTTCGCCCGCGGACTATTCGAGGCGATTTTGACATGTTCACGTTCGCAGCGGACGGCGAACACATGCGCTTTTCGATCCGCCCCCTATTCTTTATCATTGAGGAAACTTTGACCCTGCACCTCACAGTCAGCAGACACATTCCAGCCAATCAGCAGCATACACTCCCTTCCAGAGCCTTCCATCTGAAGGACAGCATACATCAAAACTGATAGGAATAAATAGTACAACTGAACACACCACTCCTATCTGGTGGCACCTTAGATTGCACGCGCAGTGCCCCAAATTTGAAGTGGGAGGACCGACCAAGCATCTTTTTCCATCTCCCTGTTCCAAAAATCAATGCCATATACACGTCCCGTAATAGTGGACGTAACGGGGATTAAACCGATAGGAATAGTACTACTTAACAGTACACACCTTATAATAACGCAGACAGAGGCAACGCAGAGAGAGGAGTCTGAAGAAAAGGAGTCAGAGGAGGAAGGTGGCTTTGAGGAGGTGGAAGAACAAACACAGCAGGCATCCCAGGGGGCTTGTTGTCACCTTTCGGGGACCCTTGGTGGCTGGGTGGAGGAAGAGACCTTCAATGACATCAGTGAGGACAAGGAACGGGACATGGCTAGCTTGGTATCCAACCTTGTGCAAATGGGGAGTTTGCGGTTGTGCAAAAGGACTGTTTGCGGTTGTTTGCGGTGCATTAAACGGGGAGATTGATCTGTTACTGTGAAGCGGGTGTAACCCTTACACTACCTGATCGATACAACATAATACCTGATGTTTTAAAGCATGTTATTCCAAACAATTTAGGAATCTTAGGTGATTTATGCCCTTTATGGCTTAAAACCAGACTCTGCATCAACTATGTAATTTTCCGTAGGAGTTTTGCCATGGATCCCCCTCCGGCATGCCACAGTCCAGGTGTTAGTCCCCTTGAAACAACTTTCCCATCACTATTGTGGCCAGAAAGAGTCCCTGTGGGTTTTGAAATTCGCCTGCCCATTGAAGTCTATGGCGGTTCGCCCGTTCGCGAACATTTGATGAAGTTTGCGTCCGCGGTTCGCGAACCTAAAATTTGATGTTTGCGACATCACTAGTGGTATAGCCTATCATATCATTAAGACCTACCATGATGCTATTATGATGTAGAACTCAGTGACGAACAAACTTGGTCCCAAATTGAGAAAAATGCTATTCCTCAACACGATCTAAAATTACTGATATTTACGGAGGACTATGATTCCTCAAAGATTATGAGAGGTGCAATTATAGTCAAAAACGTATTTGTTTATTGGAAAAAGAACTAAGAAATAAATACCATTTAATCCCCTTCTCAAGTCCGATTATTCCCCTGCATTCCATAGCCAAACTCTATGAAGTGCCATATCCTAACAACTGGTCGGATAAATAATGAAAACATCTAAAAGATATATACTGCAAATGGAATTGGCTTATCTTCAACAATATCAAGTTAAAATTCAAAGTTTCAGCGCAAACTTGGTTGAACTATAATACTATAATAGAAAAAAATTGTTGATCTATATAGCTGTTGATCTATATAGTTGATCTATATATCACTCCAGTGCTTTATGCACGCCAATACAATCTTAGTTTATCACATTATTTACATCTTAACACTCACTTCATTATTAATCAACACTTACTTTACTTCACTAACATGGTGAAATATGTTTAGCGGTGGAAATGTTTAGCTGTGGGACTTAGGTACAATGCCACCTCTCTATTTTTCAATATAAACTAACCAATTAATATCCCATGATTTCACATTATGTGAGAGAAAATTCATGTATACCAAATATTAAGCTATATAACATTGTCATGATATAGGAATCACAAGGTTGTGGAGACCAGTAGCCAAGGTCAGCAATAACCCAGTTCAGCAACTTGTAGGTGAAACAGGAACAAGCTTTATTGAAGGGATCAGGAACCAACAATAATCTGGCAAGGATACAGAGACAGGAAGTGCCTTATATAGGCCAAGAACCAGACAGCTGACCAGACACAGCTAAAGAGAGTTGTCACTGATTTCATTGCATTTAGAGTCAAGGTATCAGATCTCAGGCAAATCTGCAAGAGGCAGGCTGGCGTACCGGTAGGGAAGAGGTCCAGCAACATGCAAACCAGGGTTCGAATCCCAGCAGAGTCAATTCCTCACATTACCCCCACCTTTATAGGCGCAGCCTCCGGATGCCCTATTACCAGGTTTAGCAGGGTACTGTGCATGGAAAGACCGAAGAAGATCAGGAGCGTGAATATTGTCCACTGGTTCCCACAATCTATTCTCCTCACCATAGCCTTTCCACCAAACCAAATATTGAAGCTTGTTACGGAAGATCCTGGAGTCAAGAATTTTTTCCACTTCGTATTTATCTTCGCCATCCACGAGGACTGGAGGTGGGGCAGGTAGGGCTCGGCCAGGGAAAGCATTTTCATGAAAAGGTTTAAGCAGTGCAACGTGAAACACTGGATGTATTTTCAGGGAATTTGGAAGTTGCAAACGGAAAGTGACAGCATTGATCTGAGCAATGATCTCAAAAGGTCCCATGAACCTTTGACCCAATTTATGAGAAGGAATCCGAAGCTTAAGATTCTTTGTTGACAGCCACACCTTGTCACCAACATGATAGACTGGGGCCTCCTTTCTATGCCTATCAGAAGCTCTTTTGTAACATTCCTGAGCCTCCAAAAGAGTCTCTTTCAACAGTGCTTGGGAATCACGTTAGGCGGTTAGCCGGTCAGTGACTGCAGGAACGGGAGTAGTAATCGGGAGACTCACTAGAAAGGTTGGATGGTAACCATAATTGGCAAAAAATGGGCTCAGAGAAGTGGAGCAATATTGGGCATTGTTATAGGCAAACTCCACCGTGGGTAAAAAAAATCCAGCCAGTCATCCTGCAGGTAACTAATATAGCACCGCAAATATTGCTCCAAAGTCTGGTTGGTTCGCTCAGTCTGTCCATTACTTTGTGGATGAAAAGCTGACGACAGATTTACATTAAAACCTAGGTTAGAACAAAAATGTTTTCCAAAAACGACATGTAAACTGCACTCCCCTGTCAGAAACTACTTCATCGGGCACTCCATGCAAGCGAAATATTTCCCGAATAACCAGGTCAGCCGTCTGTTTCGCTGAAGGGAGACCACAAGCTGGTATGAAATGACCCATCTTAGTTAACCTGTCCACAACAACAAGAATGGTAGTGTGTTCCTTAGAGGGAGGTAGTTCCACAATAAAGTCCATGGATATAGATCCCCAGGGGCTGAAGCAAGCCAACAGGGGATGAGCGAGGAGTCTTATGTCTGGCACATACATCACAAGAGGACACATACTTCTTAACATCCTCATGATACTTCGGCCACCAAAAGGATCAGGCAAGTAGCTCTTGTGTCTTTCGGATTCCTGGATGACCTGCTGGTTTTGAGTCATGGTAGAGACGTAAAAGGTCCAGTCGCACTGACTCCGGAGCAAACACGTTGTTGAAAAATCCAAAACCCATTAAGCATTGTCATATGGAGATCACGAGGAGGATCACGAAGAACTGGGTCTTCAGCATAGCCCTTTTTAATGCAAGACATCAGATCAGAAGGAAAAGTAACTCCTATAAATATATCCTCCGGCAAGATAGTGGTCTTGGTTACGGTAGCATGGAGGGGGTCAGCTATTCTAGACAAGGCATCCGCCTTACCATTCTTGGAGCCAGGACGGTATGTAACCAAAAAATTAAACCTCGAGAAGAATAGGGACCAGCGTGCTTGTCTGGCTGACAGTCTCTTAGCTGATCGAATACATTCCAGATTTTTGTGATCTGTGAGGACAGTAATTGGATGGGTAGCTCCCTCCAAGAGATGTCTCCATTCGGTGAAGGCAGCTTTTATAGCCAATAGTTCTTTATTCCCTATGTCATAGTTTCTTTCTGCTGGCACCATCTGGCGGGAATAGAAGGCACACGGATGTAACAGCATCTTAGGTCCAGTCCTTTGAGACAGTATAGCACCAACAGCTGAATCAGAAGCATCAGCTTCCACAATAAATGGTAACTACAGCTGAGGATGTACCAGGACGGGGGCAGATGTAAACAGAATCTTTAATCGGGAAAATGCGGTATCAGCCTTATCGGACCACTGAAAAGGAGTCCCCTTACGTGTGAGTTCAGTGATCGGTGTAATAACGGCAGAGGAATTCTTAATGAAAAGCCTGTAAAAATTGGCAAACCCCACAAATCTCTGGACATCTTTTTCATTCTTGGGGATGGGCCAGTCCAGCACAGCTTTAATTTTACTTGCGTCCATAGTTAAACCTTTAGGAGTTATGACATACCCCAGGAATTGAATTTCTGTTTGTTCAAACTCACATTTTTCTAGTTTAATGTATAGGTGGTGGGTACGAAGGCGCTCCAGAACTATACAGACCTGTTTTCTGTGGTTTTCAAGATTATCAGAGAATATTAGGATATCATCCAAATATGCCACAACAAACTGATCCAGGAGATTTCGTAGTACATCATTGATAAGATGCTGGAAAGTTGCAGGGGCATTACAAAGCCCAAATGGCATTACTAGATATTCGTAATGCCCGTACCTGGTACTGAAAGCTGTTTTCCATTCATCATTTGGTCTTATGCAAACCAGATTATATGCCCCCCGAAGATCAAGCTTTGTAAATATTTTAGCTGAGCGAAGTCTCTCCAAAAGTTCAGGAATGAGAGGCAAGGGGTAGCGGTTTTTAACAGTGATGTTATTAATGTCCCTGTAATCAACGCATGGCCGTAGGCTGCCGTCTTTCTTCTCTACAAAGAATATAGGAGCTCCTGCTGGGGAAGTAGATGGTCAAATAAAACCTTTGGCAAGATTTTCTTGCATGTATTCATGAAGAGCTTTCAATTCAGGCTCAGAAAGGGAATATATACGGCCAAATGGGATAGCAGCCCTAGGCAACAGCTCTATTGGGCAATCATAAGGCCTGTGGGGTGGAAGCTGATCAGCATTCTTCTTATCACAGACATCTGCAAAATCCCGATATTGTAGAGGAAGCTTAGTCAAGTTTGTAGCAACCATTTCATTAATTGTTGTGGCAACAGGTGTTACCTTAGTGGGTTGACAATTCATTAAGCAGTGTTCTGAAGGAAAGGATAAAGTTCTGATCTTCCAATCAATTTGTGGGTTATGCAGAGCAAGCCAAGGTACCCCCAAAATCACTGGAAACTGTGTTGAGGAAATTAGGTGGAAAGATATAGTCTCATGGTGATTCACTTCCAGAGTCAACTTTAAGGGCACAGTCTCATGTGTAACCGGGCCTGACGTAAGTGGAGAACCGTCCACTGTCTCCATTAACATAGGTGAAGAATTAGGGATAGACTGAATTCTATTTCCTGCTGCAAATTTAATGTCCATAAAGTTTCTGCCTGCTCCAGAATCTATCATAGCTGTAGTTGAAATTTTATGATCACCACATTGCAACGTGATAGGCACCACAAAATGAGGATGTTGAGTCAACATACCCTCTTCACCATGAGCCAGAGAAAACAAGGGTTGTGTGACAGAATCCAGTTGATCTGCAATCTGGGATTGGTGTCGAATCTGTGCGCCCTCAGCAGCCATAGCTATTGTTCTTTTGGATTTGCTAGGGCAATTGATGGCATAGTGCCCTGCACTACCACAATACAGGCATAAATTGTGAGTGCGTCGCCACTGTTTTTCTTCATTGGATAATGGCCCTCTTATTAGATTTACCTGCATAGCCTCAGGCTCAGAGTCTGAAGGTGTTTGTGGGGTTGGAGTAGAAATTCTTGAGTAGGAAATAGGAGTAGCACTTGGCCTAAAAGAGCCCTGTCTTTCCAATCTTCTTTCAGACAGTCTCCGATCAATACGGATAGCCAAACGCACAAATGCAACAAAGTCAGCAGGAAGATCAACACGAGCTAGCTCATCTTTTATAGCTTCTGAGAGACCTTTTCTGAAGTGGAACCTCTGAGCTGATTGGTTCCAGGTAGTATCAGCAACCCACTGTCTGAATTCAGCAGCATATTCAGCCACCGAGCGACTCCCTTGATGCAAATGAAGGAGAGTGGCTTCTGCTGTAGCCCGTCGATTGGGGTCATCAAAAACTAGGCACATGGCCTCAAGAAAGTCATTTAGATTACCCAAGACTGGACTGTCCTGTTCCAGAAGAGGGGAGCCCCAAGCCAGGGCTTCATCTTTGAATAGATTTACCTGCATAGCCTCAGGCTCAGAGTCTGAAGGTGTTTGTGGGGTTGGAGTAGAAATTCTTGAGTAGGAAATAGGAGTATCACTTGGCCTAAAAGAGCCCTGTCTTTCCAATCTTCTTTCAGACAGTCTCCGATCAATACGGATAGCCAAACACACAAATGCATCAAAGTCAGCACGAAGATCAACACGAGCTAGCTCATCTTTTATAGCTTCTGAGAGACCTTTTCTGAAGTGGAACCTCTGAGCTGATTGGTTCCAGGTAGTATCAGCAACCCACTGTCTGAATTCAGCAGCATATTCAGCCACCGAGCGACTCCCTTGATGCAAATGAAGGAGAGTGGCTTCTGCTGTAGCCCGTCGATTGGGGTCATCAAAAACTAGGCACATGGCCTCAAGAAAGTCATTTAGATTACCCAAGACTGGACTGTCCTGTTCCAGAAGAGGGGAGCCCCAAGCCAGGGCTTCATCTTTGAATAGTGAAAAAATAAATCCCACCTTCTCTCTTTCAGATGGAAATTGGTGAGGTAACATCATGAAGTGCAAACGGCATTGATTTAGGAAACCCTAAATTTTTTGCGATCTCCTCCAAACTTTTCTGGCAGGGGCAAGCGGGCATCTTGTGCAGGTGTAACAGTAGCAGCCGCAACATCACGTGCCCTGTAGCTGGTATACTCACTGTGCATTGACTGAAATTTATTTTGCAGTTCAGCTACCTGGTCCTGCAGCACTTGAATGGTCTGTGCCTGCGTCTGCACAGTTCTTGCAGTAAAAGCAACCTGCTGGGCCAATGCAGAATCTGACCCGGCGGTCTCCATGAAAGGCCAGATTATTCTGTAATGATATAGGAATCACAAAGTTGTGGAGACCAGTAGCCAAGGTCAGCAATAATCCAGTTCAGCAACTTGTAGGTGAAACAGGAACAAGCTTTATTGAAGGGATCAGGAACCAACAATAATCTGGCAAGGATACAGAGACAGGAAGTGCCTTATATAGGCCAAGAACCAGACAGCTGACCAGACACAGCTAAAGAGAGTTGTCACTGATTTCATTGCGTTTAGAGTCAAGGTATCAGATCTCAGGGAAATCTGCAAGAGGCAGGCTGGCGTACCGGTAGGGAAGAGGTCCAGCAACATGCAAAGGAGGGTTCGAATCCCAGCAGAGTCAATTCCTCACAAACATATTCCTTTGGTCATTTTGTATTTTTATATTTTTTATGTTTCAAAGTCATTGAAATATCTTTCTATCGATATATATAGACCTCTGGTATATTTGTGCAGTTTTTCTGTATGCTTGGTGCTCATATCTGTTGTTTTACATCCATTTACAAGCAATTGTACTCTTTGTCGCAAATTGTCTAAATAAAGATTAGCGGGATTTGAATGATCGTTGTGACGTCATTACGTTGACGTTCCGACGCTGATTCGGCCTTTGCTCATACAAATAAAGTTAATTCAATTTTGAAGAACGTCATGACGTCATGACGCTGCGTATCACTGCGTTCCCAACGTAATTCAATCATGGAAGAGTTTTGTAGACCTTAAATAGGCCTGAAATGCCAGTTAAAGTTAAAAGCCTTAGAAGAAGTCCCCGTGGAGGGACAAAATGGCCCGTTGGCACCACTTTTTTCAACCCCATCTGAACCTTAGACTACTGAAAGCTAAGTTTAAACACTTTTTTTGAGTGTACTTTTTTACCATATCATTGGTTTATTTCTTTTCTCTACTTTATTACACTATTATGCTCTATTTATCAAGAGGTAACAGAGAGCTTATGGAGAGTCTTATTGGAGAGCTTCATTACTGAACAGCAAGTATACTGCCATTATGGTTTTAATACTGTTATACTGCTATATGTGTTTTGCTCTGATCCAATAGTGCTATTTCTCCTTTATATAGATATCTTAGATATCCAAATAGAGCAATTTATTAGAGATTATATACACTTTCATTCTAACTCAAAGCATTTTTTTGGTATCAGATTTTTTCCAATGTATATTTGTTTTTATTTGTACATAGATACTTGTGATTTTTTACATATATTCTTCACAATCCTATGATTATCAGTATATCCTGTATTTAACAGGAGGATCAGTATATTCTGATTTATGAGGATTGTGTACAATATTACATGGCATGATTAGGAAATATGAAAATATTCCACCATTCATACACATTACTTATCTTAGTATCTTTATACAGTCCCCTTTTTTATACATTTTAAACGGTGTAGTTTCCGGATCCAGAGCATCCAATTAAAGTTTTTTTTTCTTTATATATTCTTTTTTGAACTATAATAAATTGATCTCAATCTTGTCAGGAACAAAAATTAAAGAACTTAACAGAAATGCTCTAACTCAATTTGAAACATTATGTGATTAGGGAAACAAGAGCCCACTTTATATCCAAATGTTCAGCATTACTTAAATCGGTAGAGGAGCAAGAAAGTAGGAAGACTAAGGGTATGGAGGACTGGGAAAAGGAGACAGGTAATCCAATAGCAGTAGATGAGTGGGACAAATCACTTAGATTAGCCGATAAGTTCATAAAGAAAACATCCCATAGGGAGACTTACTTTAAAACTATTAATAGGTGGTATTATTCTCCTAAGCAGTTCTTCCAAATTTCCCATGTACCATCCGATATTCTTTGTTGACAAAATGTAGAGGGATTGGGTCCCAAATGCACATGTGGTGGGAGTGTCCAAATTTAAGAGTGTTATGGTTAGAATGTTTAGAGCAATTATCCTTAATAGCAGAAATAAAAGTACAAGCTTCAGTCAGGTGTGCTATTTTTCATATATTTCCAAGTACATTTAAGACTGACATTATGGCACTTATGGTTCAGCTTTTAACTGTGGCCAAATGGCATATATCCTCTAGTTGGAAATATCACTATACCTGGTTTTGAAAGCTGTTCAGGAGGTATTAATTTGGAATAGAGATGTGGAAAGGGGCCTAGCTGAGTCGGGCTTAGTAAACATCTGTTGGTACAAATGGAAAACTTGGGATGAATTCTATAAAGGCCTTTAACTGAAGCTCTTTCTATCACGACTTCCCTTTCATTGAAGTAAAGCTTAATCTAAATCGACTTCTTACCTGAGGAGTTGCGGCCCCAAATGCTCATTTCAAGTTCTAACTAGCTAAATGTGTTTGAAAATGATTGTATTGTCTTAAAGAAGGAGACCTTGAAGTCCGTAAAAGACACACTGTGACAGAAGCAATCTATCAATAATGTGTAATAGTTGAAATCATTTTATGTGTTATGTAAGCAATGTGATTTGTCAGGTTGCCTAATGTTCTTTTTTTGGAGGTTTGTAAATTGACAATACTCAATAAAATGTATTTATAAAAAAAAGAATGTATTTCACTTTGGAAAGGTTAAATTAGGTTAATACAGGGAGCAGTTCTCACTGTTTAGGGTTGCAAGATGTTAAACAGGTGCGGTTAAAGTGGACAGTGATTAGACCGGTTTATCTGTTTTCTGTTTGTTTTTCAGTTTGATGGGAGTAGAGAACTTCACCAAAAAAATTGATGATGGGGAAAAAAAATATCATAGAAAGTGATTGAAATGTTTCATATCTCTCATTATTGCATAATCCACCTCTTCTTTTTCGCTATTTCCTTCCGTATCATTACAAAAAATTGTGCATTGTCACGATCTACTTCTTCAAGGGGGCTTGATATGAACCTAGTTCAAACCTACTCCAGCAGAATTGTGTATGTGTGATGTCAGCCCATCTAGCTTACAACCTTAGGCTATCAAAGCTTTTGAGATCAAATTCACCAGATATCTATAGCTGGCTAGGGAAAAAACCCTGATGTTAAACTCAAGTGTTTGCTTAGGACTGCTTAAAGTACATACATCTGTCTTGACCCAAGGTCTGTATGTGTGAGTGTGCAATGATCTGCAGCTAACTTCTATGCAGAGCATTTTTACCAATTCCACATATGTTCTATATAACATTTTCCCTCTTATAACATATTATAACTAGGATACAAAATAACCATGTACAGACAACATATAACCACACACAATAACACATAATCCCAATGCAACAATGTCACGCCCCCTTGGCCATCTTCATAATTACTGGCAATATGAGTCCTTAAACAATTAAATCATGAACATTTCTCCCCTTTCCTTTCTAGTATAGAATGGGAAGTTTATCCTGTCTGATAACCTCCCATCTATACAGGTGTTTACCGGTCCTCTTGATGTGACAGTCCATCCATGTTATAGCCTCAGTGGCTCTCTGGTTACCCTGCCTCCCCCTGTCCAGGGTGAATACTCACTCCTTCCCAGTGGCCTAGTGACCTTCCCAAGCCCCTGGGGAGACTTATAAGCCAACGGCCCTGGAGTACCCTTCAAGGTAGTCCAGGGAAAACTGTACATCTGAGCTAGTAAGTCCAGCATAAACTTGGAAGGATTTTTACCCAGCCAATCCCTCTCCTACCAGGCTAGGGAAACCTCCTGTCCTGCTGATTCTGGATCAGCAGTCAGGCCCATGGGTAAAATTGAAGAGTACAAGTTTCCATTTGTCAGGCCTGAGCTTTCTCCTGAATAAACTGGGATGCTAGAGTTGCAACATGGGCTAGTGACATTCTTTGGTGTCATCCATGCTGGATTAATGGGCAGTTCTGACACACACCGTTGTGGTTCAGTAGCCAACTCCACTTCCAACAAATCTGGCCAGTAGCCCCTACTTTCCAGGGTTATAGGTACACAATCAGTGTCTTTGGGCAGCTGCAGGAGAGTCAATGTAGGGAGACCAGGAGACACACCACAATCTGGGGTACGACCCTATCTCTTTCTTTGGTCTCTGGATCCTCAGGTGGAACCTCCTGACTCTCTCCTTCTGAGACTGCCTGGTGTGTAGTTACAGGCAGCCCTTGAGAAGCAGCTGCTACTGTCTCAGAGCAGGGCTACTTTCTGTTTCTGCTCCAGGGTCTGTGGCTGGCTCCAGGACAATGGTCATCCAAGGAACCTCTCCACTATTTTCACAGTTAATTGGTAGGGCCCAGTGCTCATTAGGTTTTTCTCTTACTCTAGGAGCAGGGTAGCTTTTCCACAGTTTTTCCCCTGGGTCTGGCACTGCTGGGGTTTAGCCCTGTCCCCATGCCTCTAACTGGGTGAGACTCAGTCCCCTAAAGATAGGGACCAGTTCTTCCTCTTCCCAGTCAACCCCATAGATGAAGGCATCCTTTTTATTTTGAGAATCCCTGATATCAAAATTCTCCCCACAGTCCATACCTTTATTTTCTGACCCAGCCTTGGCAACATTTAGCTGGGGTTAGCTGGGTCCCTGTAGTACCTGTCTGTACTACAGGGTGGTTCTGTTCCATGAGCCCTCCCAGCTGGGTGGCCATACCCCATCCAGGGATGCTTCATCCAGCAAGTGTATTTAATACACCACCACTTGCTGCTCCTGGTGGATCAAAGGCCAAAGTAGGTTAGCTATCTGAGAGCCTATCTCCAGTCCAAGCATGTGACAGCGTTTGGCAAACAGACACAGCTGTCTTTTCTCTGTCCCAAAGCCACAATCTGGATCCCCATGTACAATGTTCCAAAGTTGTTCTTCCAGTCCCAATGAAAAACAGGGCCCCCGATGTGGTATCCCAACAGTTCCCACCCAAAAAGCATATTGCTCTTCCAGGGCGACCTCCTCACATACTAATTCTTCCAGCCATTCCATTAGCTCGTGACCTGGCCATAGTCCTGGGAATGCCATCCATTTATTTAGAAGGCCCATTCCTCTACAGTCCTTTTTAGTCACCAGAACATTCTCTGTCTCTACTGGGGATAAGCATTTCACCTCCACAGGAGCTCAGACAGGGCCATTGCTTAACCTTCTCCACTTCTCCTGCACCTCCTGTATGATCTGTATCCGGAGTTCCCCCTGCTGTTCCTTGGTTGAACCTGCAGGCATTGTCTCCATCCATCTTTGGTACCATCTGGACACTTCCTCCTCCTCTGCTGCAGACATCTCTTCATAAGCTGCCAACCTTCTGTGTTTTCTCCAGAGATCCCACCACTGCCAGCCAATGTCACGATCTGCTTCTTCAAGGGGGCTTGATATGAACCTAGTTCAAACCTACCCCAGCAAAATCGTGTAGTTCCTGTTCAATGTGGCACAAAAGATGGTTTCTGAAGAGGGCAAGGCCCAAAAGGTACAGGCAGAGAATACTGCATACAGGTTGCAAGTGGCCCATGGCAAGACCACTCCCCAAGTCAGGGTACAACACACAGAAATAGTCTCACACTATGGATATGTGAAAACTATCTCTCAAACTTTAGTGAAGTTTCAAAACAACGTATTTATAATCTCCAATACCACACCCTTGTGTACATTTGTGTAAGTGTGATGTCAGCCCATCTGGCTTACAACCTTGGGCTATCAAAGCTCTTGAGATCAAATTAATCAGATATCTATAGCTGGCTAGTGAAAAAACCTTTATGTTAAACTCAAGTGTTTGCTTAGGACTACTTGAAGTACATACATCTGTCTTGACCCAAGGTCTGTATGTGTGAGTGTGCAATGATCTGCAGCTAACTTCTATGCAGAGCATTTTTACTAATTCCACATATGTTCTATATAACATTTTCCCTCTTGCCCCCGTCAAAAATGACAGGGTAATAAAATTTTAAGCCATGGCAATGCTGTTTGACACACAATGTAAAGTTTTTTCTACTTTGAGGACCTTCGGTATTCATTGCTAGCCTCACACTGACCGCCTTCGGCGCTCATAGCAAGCCTCTCCTGTCGTTTACTTTTGCTCCTCTAAGCACCTTTGGCTCTTATCACAAAGATCTATACGTCTATTTTTTAAATAATAATTAATTTATTAGTTACTACATAAATTAATATACTTTACCTATTTCTAATTGATATATCCAGCAATGAATAGCCTGAAGAGCTAAGTATCTATTTTTATTTTCCTGCAGCATACAATGTACAGTTGGACTGTTGCTGCCCTGAGGAGAAAGTGTAATCAATGTCCCAACTGTACATTATAAATATATACTGCGTAAAGCGCCATTTAAGGTTCGGAAAGGTATTCGTTGCAAGTTAGGTGTATTTTGTTTATGTGCTACGAGACTCGCGAGCATTTTCCGTGCTTCCTAAATGTGTACTTGAAAGGGTTAACATATTCTGCTGATGAAGGGGTTAACATATTTTGCTGACATATTCACAAGATATAGCCTAACCATAATAGCATATTCCTGTCCTTGGAACGTTTTTGCGACCTTACTAAAACACAAAACATTTCTAGTTGTTCCAAGAAACAGAAAAACACCTGATTATCTGTCCTTGCAACTGACTAACATGAACTGTTAATCGCCTCTAATATCCACCTTCTTTTGCAAGTATATAACCTATGCTATGACGTGGCAATAAACGGAATTAGTACTGAGAATGATTTTGTGTGTGTTACTTCCAATACAGTTCCCCAGAATTCTGACTGGGGCCTGTGTGTTCCAAACCGCCAACTACTGATTAGGAAGCCCCAACAGTACTTTTGTACCTCGTACATCCCTGGCAAAAGTCGTACATGCCTGGCGGTGTTTTGCTCATTTCGGGGTCGTGTAGCCTAATTTTCATTTGTTTCGTCCGCCATTTTTTTTCTTCCTGAGACTATTTTCAATTTCCGAAACTCCTTAAATTCAACAGATGTCGTGGCTGTCCCCCCATGCTTTGTGGAAGGTTTGTTTTAGGTTTTGTTTGTATTGTTTTTGTTGTTTTGCATGTACGCATTTCGGCCATTAAGTTTGTATTTTTGCGACCTTGTATATTTTTTTTAATAAGTTCTGTGGGTCGTAATTAAAAGTCGTACATCCTTGTCAGTGTTTTCTGTGCTTCGGGGTCGTGTAGCCTCATTTTCATTTTTTTTCGGCCAGAAAATAAAAAAATTATATTGTTCTGCTCGCATAATCAATTCCATAACTGCCTATTATTTGCCAGGCTATTAAGTTTAAGAGCACAGTATTCCACTCATTGTGATAGAATTGAAAGACTATTTGATTAAGGTTATTGTATTAAGATATACATTTCAGCCACTGAGTAGACACGTATATAGGTTTATTATCATTACTACCAGCGTAGAAAGACACACGTAAATTATTTATATGCAAAACATTAAATATTAAAATCATGTATTATAAATTAGACTCTACACTTTATGAATTACAACCATAAACCTGTCTAGTGTGAGATTATTTAACATTTCTACATCTACACATATATGTTGTCTATATGATCATTTGTATAACAAAACTTGACAATGTTTTTTACAAATTAAAAACTTTTACATTTGTATGATTTAAATGCTTTTCAGTAGTTCCTTTGAAAGTTCAGGCAGTTATAGCTGGCACAATTTCATTGTGCAGATGGCAAAACTTCCTCTGCATCAAAAGACTCCTCCCACCTTAGGAAGCGGAGTGCAGACTATAATGATAATTTCCAGAGCTGCATATTTGCACATAAAAATAATAACTTAGTCCGTCATGCTAATCCAGAGGTGTAAATTGTGGTATAGACATAAATTGGCTGTGGGAGCTTTTTTCCTACATTACAGGTTTATGTTAATCTTTTATTCCCCAATAATTATGGCACTCAGCCCACATCCTTAAATCTTGCCTAAAAGATTTTAGTGTAGGACGTACCCAAACCAAGCTTTATGGATGGGGAAAGGCTCTAGGAACCAATAGAAAATGAGAATGTCATCATTATTATAATGCGTTTAAAACAAATGCCATAACTGTTGCAAGGAAGAATTATATTTATACATAAAAATATATTATATTTTAATGACTTATATTATTTAAAATTAAATAGATGTGACAATTGCATTTATAGCTTCAATGTATAAAAATGTATTTATTTTGTGTTTATATATTATTATATATAGACAATGCATTAGAGCATTTGTTCCTAGGCAACGTGGTTTCCTGAAATATATTAACCCCTTATTGGCTTGTGTGTTACCCCTAATGTTGTATAATGAAACAGACATAATGATATTGCAGTATATTATATTTTTGGATTACACATATGTTTTTTTTGGACTGTTAAGTGTCAAAGTTGAAATTTCATCACTTTCTATTTTTTGTGGTGTTATACTGTCACTTTAACTGCTGCTGTAGACCCCGCTATGGTTTAAAAACCATTTGCATGTGGACTTTGGTACACAGATAATCTCCTTCAGGTTTTTGCAGTTATGGTACTGTCCTGGTTTGTAAGTGATCAGTAAAATCTTCTTAGCATAGGATTTTGATGATTTTTAGTGATGTGTGCTGTGCTTTTCTACTTTGCTGTGCCGCAGTTACCTATAGCTGTTCTTTCACAATGTTTTCTGGATGGGTGATTAACATAGCTAGCGGGAATTACTTTGATTTCAAACATGGTGTAAATTGTGATATTGGGGATTTACATAGGGTCCTTAATTACTAATCCTTCATTAAATAAGTGCGGTCTATAATTATAAAGAAGTAGGCAAATACATTAAAAAAATAAAAAACAAAACTGTATTTTATTACAAGTGCAAAATATAAATAATGTGGTTTATAAACAACATTTTAAACCACATAAGAATGTGGAATGTCTGTGTATACAGCTTTTCTGCACTAAATAGTATAATTTTGATAAACAATATTCCACATTCTTCGGAGTACACATTCTGAAATCTGATCTTTCAACTGTTATATCTCTTTTGGGCAAGGCAATATTCTTGTAACATTTATATAGATACAGAAGCATTATGGTTCTCTAGTATTAACAGTGGTTGGCCATGCTACAGTATAATCAAAAGTTGACAGGTTGGCTGGAATTCCAATCCATTCAGGAAGGAAGGATGCTTCATACCGGAAGATGTTCAATAACCGTGAGTCTGGAAATGTGAAATTTGTAAGGTAAATAGTCTCTCCTCCGGCCAGGTAACCTGCCCAGTAGCCAAAAGTTCCAATTGTCATAATTGTGTGATTACAGTGGGAAAGGAGGGCAAAGTCATGCCCAGGAGTTGACTCATTCCCATTTCCTGATATGTAAACATCACCACTGGAGTTGTCAATGTTTTCTTTGCACCAATCTATGCCATTGCTGGCCACCACAAATACTGTTTCCTGATACTTCTTTCGGAAATAATTCATGGCTTTATCTAAATAATCCTTATCTGCAATAACACCTTTCCAAACCAGAGGCATGGTTTTGATGTAGTCTCCTCTTCTAACATGTACACCAATGAAAGTTGCGTTCTTGAGTGTTCCCCTCAGACGTGTTAGAACTTTATTGACCTCATCTTTGATGTAGCTATGAAAGGAGAATTCCTTTAGGATTTCATCCTTTATATGATGATAAAAAGTCCATGAATTGATGTAACCCAAAAATTGAACATATTTCTTATTTATATGTTTATATTCCTCAGACATCCAGTCGGTAATTAAATAATTAAACCAGGGGACAGCATAGTGCTCTTCAACACTAAGTACAGGAAGGGAAATGTTGAAGATGGGAGAGAGCCATTTATACATATCTGGCAAGATGCAGGCATGGTGCATATTAAGCTTGGCTAGAGCATATAAAGTGGCATAGAGGCCCATCTGATTACCAAGTCTACCCATTGAATTTATTGTCCACAAGCCAGTATTTTGTAATATGTTGCATGTTCTAATTACTTTTTTGCTAGACTCTAAATCAGGATAATATCTGTACTGTATTGTTTCTATCTTGGAGTGCAGTTGATGGTCCATATATAAAAACAAAATAGTGAAAATACAGAATAAAAGAAGAAGAAATATAATTAAAAAAATATTCTGCAGTCTTGGCACTCTCATGTTGTCTCCTTTTAAATCCTTGAATGATCTAAACAGCTCTTTTTAATTCCAAGCTGAAGATGTAATTTAGATTCAAGGGTGTTTTGTATACAATTAAAAATATATTTATATAATAATCCGGTTTTACATTCAACAGTTAATTATTATATTAATCTTGCTGAAAACAGTATACTCAAAAGGCATGAACATCTTCATTTCGATAATTTCCACAGTCAGAGAAGACTCTACCTAGAATATAGAAAATAAAACTATATAACAAAACATGTCTATACAAATCATGAGATCAAGGACTCCTAATACTAAACTTTAAAAATGTATTACTTTAGAAATTCTCCATATATTTACATACACACTATCTTTTTTGATTTTTTTATAAACTGGCTGGTTCCATTGTTTTGCCTATCACTGAGGGAAAGCACATTTGTGTAAAGAATCCAGTTGATGTAATTGTAATATAATAAGAGTATATGTTTTCATTGATATTCTTATTTTTCTACTATACTGCTATAAAACCCAGCACAACACAGAATACAATCATTTTTATATTGATTACTATTTATTACTTCATCTAAATAATCAGTGACCCTATAGAGAGTATGAGTAGAAGTGATACTTTCATGATATTTTTATATTCCATTGCACCGAGATGGATTTTGTTTGTTGATGCCCCACGCCCCTTACTCAATTCCCATCTGCACCTTCTCTAAGGTGAGAGAGGTTTCAAGGAGAGAGTATGTGTGCTGCATGAGCTCTGCTGAAAAACCATATAAAATCACATATAAAGTGACTTATCTATCACCAAATCAACATATATAACCAGGATTGCACACAGGAGGACCCAGCTGGCTTTAAAAATCAAGTTTAGAAACTTTTTTCCTGGGATTTGCTGCTGAATCAGAACAAAGGAGACTCTACCAACCTTAAGTAGGCATGTTGTTTATCAGTGGTTCAAAGACTCATATTGCCTGTCTGTTTCAAACCGTTACAGTTCTTTGCCTTACACTACTGGAGATCTAGTCTGTGTAATAATTTAAAGTTATGGTACACAATAAGCTGTATTACTTTTTAAGAGAAGACCCAGCAGCTTATCTCTCAAAGATATATAATATATGAAAGAGGATGTGTGCTGCATGAGCTCTGCTGAAAAAGCATATAAGATCTTATATAAAGTGACTTATCTGTCACCAAATTGATATATATGACCAGGATTGTGCACAGGAAGACCCAGCTGGTTGTAAAAATCAAGTTTGGAAACTTTTTCTTCTGAGATTTGCTGCTGAACCAGAACAAAGGAGACTCTGATAAACACCATCCATACTTAAGGTTGGTAAACACCAAAATTGCATGTCTGGATCAAACCTATACAGTTCTAATCTAGATGCCTTACACTATTGGAGATCTTTTCTGTGTAACGATTTGTAGATATAGAATAAAATCTGGATTGTATAATTGTGAATTATGTAAATAAATAAAAAAAGACCCAGCAGCTTATATCTCATATCATAATAAGGATATAACCTATGCCTTTTATGTGGGAGACTGTGAAAAAATGAATGCAGACTATTTCTGCTTTATAAGGTCCCAGATTATCACCCTCTGATCAGACCTTCCAATCCAGGGGCCCCATACACCTCCCACACCTCCAATTCTAGATTGAAGCCTAAAGGGCTTGGAGTTAAAGTCTGCCCACACTCATATTGACAAAGGCAATAAACAAAAGCTAAAATGCTTGCACAGATACCCTCTAATCTGGGGATGCTAAGAGCTAAAGTGATGAATTACTAAGGAGTACCTAACACTTTCAACCCCAGTGCCTGCACAGTGTTAAAGGCCTAGAAGCAGGGTACAGAGAGCTGTTACACAACAAGCCAGATTCCCAGGGGTTTAAAGGAAAGCCCTAATCTATTGTATCTGGTGATTTTACAGTATTCCAGGACTATAAGCCCAAACGAAAATCCATTGTGATGTTATCTCTACAGTACATTCTTGCCAGAACTGTCTTTTATCAAACATAGTGGCTGGGAATTACTCCAAGGGCTGGAAGACTTGCTCTGGTGTGGACGGCACAACCTAGGGTGGCACGCCCCACATGTTTTGGACAAAGGTCTGAACAGAACAACTTATTAGAAATAGCTCACTTAATTTGTCTGCACAGCTCCATCTATTGAGCAAATTTCAGGCCTGCAAATTCAGACCTGCAACAATAAAACTACACCACACTGCCATCTGGTGGGCCTACAAAGTATTTACAGCTCTATACAACATTGATTGAGAGCTTTAAGGCCTTCCAGTTAACCACTCCCTGCACCCCTCATCATTACCTGCTCCTCTCAGCTATCTCATGGGACAAGACTTTTTTCTCCCCACAAATCTCACCAGCCAAGTCTTCCGATCATAATGCGTGAATAGCAGTATAAGTGTACCTGAAGGCCCCTGGCCCAATGACTTGATATGACCAGACTGGACACCTTTTGGACATGATCCTTATCTAACGATGAAAAATTAGTATCTATACCTGAGGGCACACGGCCTACTGGTGTGTTATGACTGGGACGGTGGCTAGGCAGATATAATCCCTACTTGTTAACAGAAAGAAAGCCTATCCCTGTGCCTCCCTATTGTCAGCCTAGACAGTGTCCTCTCACATTTCTAGAGGAATTAAGGATCACTTTCCAACACAAGCCCCTCCACCGGCTCCATCTCCGCAGCCAGATCCCACTTCTTCAGACAGCTCGGACATCGAGGATACCCCGGATTGCCCTCCACATGTGGACTTAAAAGATGCGACAGTGGAAAAATTAGATGCTCTCTTACATGCTCGCCTATCCACGGCGGTCAGGGAAATCAAGCAGGAAATCCAAGACTTGGGTCAACGCCCCAACCACCTGGAAAACCTAACAGATCAAATCATTGAGTCACAATCTTCTGATAGGCAGGTGATTGACAAACACTCACTGCAAATTTCCATGTTTGAAGCCAAGCTAGAAGATCTGGAGAACCGCTCAAGACGATTCAATGTTCGCTGCATTCCTAAAGCGGTAACTAATCTTCTGCGTACCTGCAAACAACTATTCAGTCCATCTTATCGACGCCCCCAGAGTCAGCTTGGGAAATCAAGAGAGCTCATAAGAGCCTTGGGAGGTCCCCTGAACTCTGATCAACCAAAGGACGTTTTGGTCCGCTTTCTCCGCCAGAATGCAAGATACCTTCTTCTACAGGAAGCCAGAAAGCCGCCCGCCATTGTGGGTCCAGATGGCTCCACTCTGCAGATTTATGCAGATCTAGCACCATCTACGCTCTGGAAAGTAAACTCATGAAGCCCGCAATTGCAATCCTCATTCACAACAAAATTAAATATAGATGGGGCTTTCCATTTAGCCTCTCCTTTAAAGTGGGCTCATCCGCTTATACAGTTTTCTCACTGGAAGAATGTATGGCTTTCCTGGCTCAACTCAATCTAGCACCAGATCCTGGACTGTTGAAACCCCCAAAACCTCTGGACCGCAGCTCGGTGGAACCTCTTTCTAAACCCTCGCTGGACATTCCTAGTAATCCGGTTGTGCGTTCCTCACCCACGAAAATCAAATTTTGGATCGCTTTCCCTGATATTCATCAATGACTATTTAAGACTTGCAATCCGGAGTCATTACTCTAGGCTTGCACTTCCCAGTAGGATATGCTGAACTCCTACATACTTTCCAAGGCAACTTCGGAACTTTAGATTACTTGGTTCTCTTACCCACACCAAGTCGACTTTCCCCTGGACCAGGTTTGGTATGCCCCCTATGGTTATTGTCCCTGGGAGTCAGATCTTAAACTGTATCCACTATATGCCTAAGAAAGGGCTTTAACCCCCTTCCCATTCTCCTGTACAAGGCAACATCAAGCCCATTTGGATCTTTCCATATAATTTAGACCCGTGGTGGATCCACTAACCTCCCCCTGGCATTGGGCTGGCCTAAACCGGGGTCCCTCAGGCCCCTCAATTTAAATCCAATCTTAGACTCAAAAACCCTCCTACCCGGCAGTTTGTAACTACTGGACGGGCCCCTTCAGGTCCATTAATTTAACCTTAATACACGCTTGGACCTATACTTTGCCCCACCTCACTAGTAGGGATTCCAAGGTTGGGGATCCCCCCCTTGCCCTCGGCACTTTGTGTGCCTTAAGTTATTTAGTGAGGATTTACCTCCACTATACTGTTGTTGTTTTTTATATTGTTTGATAAGATGTTGATTTTTTGGATATTTTCTCAATGTTTTAAACTGTTCTTTTTGTCTCTATTCTCCACTGCATCCTGGGCTGTCTGGCTCCGGTCCTTCGCTCCTCCTCCGCCTCTGGTCCTCGGCCGCCAGGAGCTTAGCGGCAGTCTCAACATCTTCCTGAGCATTCATTACTCCCACAGGTACAATGACTGACACTTCTTTCACCTTTCTCACTCACAATATTAAAGGGTTTAATTCCCCATTTAAAAGGCGTAAAGCGTTTATCTCATATAAATCACTTCGAGCCTCAGTAATATTTATGCAGGAAACTCATTTTGCTAAAGGAAAAACCCCCTCTTACTTACACAAATCATACCTCTACTTCATAACCTCAACTTGTCCCACTAAGAAGGCAGGCATAGCTATACTACGCCATAAAGACTTCCCTTTCACCGTGGAGAGTAAACAAATTGACCCAGAGGGCAACTACATTTTACTAACAGGATCCCTTCTGAATACTAGGATCTCTCTTATAGCTCTGGACTCCCCCACTACCGCCCCCATAATACTCTCATTAAACTTCTTGCTCATCTCAAATCAATAGATACAGGCAAAATCATTCTAGGGGGGATATCAACTTAGATCTAGACCCTACCATGGATAGGTCCTCTAAGTCCCAGGGAGATAAATTCTCCAAAAAACGTAAGCACATCCAGAGACTGCTCAAGGAGCTTCATCTGCTGCATACTTGGAGACTGAAACATCAGGGAGAAAGGGAGTACACGTTTTATTCCCCAGTGCATGGCTCATACTCCAGAATAGATACATTGCTAATGGGTTCATCTTTTTCGGATGGCTTAGTTGCCTCCGAAATATGCCCCTGTCCCTGGTCCGACCACTCTGTGGTCCACATGTCCCTTGATTTTGGCACTGTATACAAACCCCTATATACATGGAAGCTTAATGACATGCTCCTCTCCAATCAAACCTTTCAGGACCAGGTAGCCTCGGACCTCAGCCAATACTTCTTAAATAACCTGACCCCAGGCGCGGTTATAGGGTGGGTTTGGGCAGCACATAAAGCCGTTATTAGGGGCTCTTGCATTAAACTATCTGCTGCACGCAAGCGACAAAAAAGAAAAAGGGAAGTTGAGATCAGAGCGTCACTTTAAGCTTTAGAAACATCTAACCAGACCAATCCCTTAACCCAACACCGTAAACAAATAGACCTATTACGAGCAGAATTGGATTTAATACTTTCAGCACAAACTGAAAAAGCATTGAGATGGACGGGCCATAAATTTTACACAAAAGCTAACAAACCGGATTCTCTACTTGCTAGAAAATTAAAAGGGAAGCTAGCCCACTCCAAAATTTTCAAGATCAAAAGCCCCTCTGGGAACATCACTTATAGCCCAAATGAGATTAAAGAAACCTTTACTACCATTTTTCAAAAGCTCTATTCATCCACGCAGAAGCAACATACTAATCAAATCTCCACCTTTCTTGAGTCCTACGATCTTCCACATATATCGGCTCAAGAGAGAGAGGGTCTGAACTCTTTAATTACGGTTCAGGAAGTTTTGGAGACAATTAAAAAACTGAAATTAGGTAAAGCCCCAGGTCCGGACGGATTTTCTAACTTGTACTACAAAAAATTCGCATAAATTATGTCTCCCCACTTGGTGACCTTATTTAATGCGATCTTAGACGTTCCACCTGAATTGAACCAAGCGGACATGGTCTTCTTTCCAAAGGAGGGCCGAGACCCTTTGTAGGTTAAAAATTACAGACCTATATCGCTACTAAATGGGGATGTCAAATTACTTGCTAAATTGATGGCCAATCGAATTTCTAAATTTCTGCTCTTACTAATTCATAAGGATCAAGTGGGTTTAATCCCCTTTAGGCAAGCGGGGGATAATATTAGACGGATTCTGGATACCATGCAGTGGGCGGGTAAACACCGTACCCCCTTATGCCTTCTAGCCCTGGATATGGAGAAGGCCTTTGACTCTCTAGAATGGCCCTACTTAGGAGCAGTATTGTCGAAATTCGGCCTTACAGGACGTTTTGTGAACTTGATTAATAGCTATTATAAATTCCCTTCAAGCAGTCCTAAAACTCCCTGGCGAAGCAAGGGCTTCATTTACTATTCAGAGGGGGACCAGACAATGCTGCCCTCTATCCCCTTTACTCTTTGCTCTAGCCGTTGAACCCTTAGCTCAGGCTATTAGATCAAACGTAGACATTAAAGGCATAAACATAGGCCACCATCACTTTAAGTGTGCCTTATTCGCAGATGATATCCTCTGTACATTGACAGATCCCTGCACTTCAGTCCCTGCCCTCTTTTACCTACTGGGAACATTCAGTAAAGTCTCTGGGCTCCACATAAACCGGAAGTTCTAAATATTTCCTTACCCCCCTCAAATTCAACCTTTTTGCAACAGCACTTTAATTTTAACTGGCCCTCTAACCATATTAAATATCTAGGTGTGAATCTTACCCGTAACACCGCACATCTTCACAAATCCAACTATACGGCCATCTACAAAACATTCACCCAAAATCTACTGACATGGGTAAAACACCCTATCTCATGGTATAGGACGTATCCACTCATTTAAAATGAACCTCCTTCCCTGCCTTATGTATTCATTTTGCTCCCTACCGATCGCCTTGAATTACATGGATTTACACAAACTACAACGCCAAGTCTTTAAATTTATATGGCAGAATAAATCACGTCGTATCTCTAAATCAACTATGTTCATCCCTAAATTTAAAAGGAGGTCTCTTCTGCCCCAATTTGAAATTATATTTTAAAGCGGCACAATTGGCCTTTGTTCCAATTGCGGACTCCCCTACTCACCAACCTCTTTGGATATTAATTGAGAACTTTATGATCGCCCCATATACGTGGAATTCCATTCCATGGATCCCAAACCCACTGACATGCTTGGGTAAATTGGACAGTCCGTATATAAAGCATTTCTTAAATATTTGGTCATGGGCTGTCCGCAAATTTCAGCTGATCCCGAAGTACCCCACTCCTACTCCCTTAATACCCAATCCCAGATCCCCGGATACTCTCCCTGCAACCTCTTTATTATGGTGGAAATCCCATAATCTACTGATGGTGAATTCCTGGTATCAAGATAATACTACCTTAACATACACTCAACTAAAAGAAGAATTCAATATCCCCATTCAGGAACATTATACATTTTGTAGATTTAAATACTTTCTCTCCACGTTAGAAAATACACTAGGTAAGCCAACTTCAAATTGGTTTACTAGGTTATGCCTGTCTGCTCCTCTTACAAAAGGTATTGTGGGTATCCTATATGATACTTTTAACTCAACTCTCACCACCCCCCTCCCAAAATATATATGGAGAGATGGGAAGAAGACTTAAATGGCAAGTGGGATATGGGGACTTGGAAGAACTCTTGGCGAACTCTTACCAAGGGATCTTTGAGCAGTAATATTCTGGAGACCTCTATTAAGGTTCTTCATAGGATATATATCACCCCAGACAAACTATTTAGATGGAAACGCTCCCCTAATCCTAATTGCTTTAGAGCTTGTCAGATTCCTGGGACCTTTTTCCACACTTGGTGGTCATGTCCCCTGGTTCGGTCTCTTTGGACTAAGGTTTTCCACTTAGCCTCAACCATATTTGGCATGCCTGTTACAGCTAAGGCAGGCATAGGCCTGCTAGGGCACTCTGTCTCCTCACTATCAAAATATCAAAATAGACTCATTCAGTACTTAATGCTAGCAACAAAGAGTCATATAGCCAGGCAATGGAAATCTCCCACTCTTACTTTACAATCAGTCATCAATAAGATGAACTACATTGCTATAAATGAAAGGCTAACCCATTTACTGGAGGACCATATGCCTATTTTTCTCCAGATATGGAATCCCTGGATTCATTCTCCCCATAGCCCCCCTATCACGTGAAGTCTTCTTAATTAATACTGTGCTATATTTTGCTAATTCTTACATTTAGCTTAATTAGAATTACCTTATTTATCGGCATATAACACGCACCGGCATATAACACGCACCTCATTTTAAGAAGGAAATTTCAAGGGAACATTTTTTTTTCAAATAAAGAACTTTGAAGCAAAATCCTCAACCTCAACCTCCCTCGTCATCCTCAACCACCTCCTCAACCTCCCTCCTCATCCTCCCTCCTCAAACCCCTCCTCAAACTCCCCATCCTCAACCCCCTCCTCCACCCCCTCCTTCACCCCCATCCTCATCCTCCTTCCTCAACCCCCCTCCTCAACCTCAACCCCCCTCCTCAACCTTCCTCCTCATCCTCAACCCCCCTCCTCATCCTCAACCCCCCTCCTCATCCTCAACCTCCCTCCTCATCCTCAACCCCCTTCCTCATCCTCAACCTCCCTCCTCATCCTCAACCCCCTCCTCAACCTCCCTCCTCATCCTCCCTCCTCAACCCCCCATCCTCAAACCCCTCCTCAACCTCCCTCCTCAAACCCCCTCCTCATCCTCAACTCCTTTCCTCATCCTCAACCTCCCTCCTTATCCTCAACCCCCTCCTCAACCTCCCTCCTCATCCTCCCTCCTCAACCCCCATCCTCAAACCCCTCCTCAACCTCCCTCCTCAAACCCCCTCCTCATCCTTAACTCCTTTCCTCATCCTCAGCCTCCCTCCTCATCCTCAACCCCCCTCCTCATCCTCAACCTCCCTCCTCATCCTCCTTCCTCAACCTCCCTCCTCATCCTCAACCTCCCTCCTCATCCTCAACCTCCCTCCTCAACCTACCTCCTCATCCTCCCTCCTCAACCCCCTCCTCAAACCCCCCATCCTAAACCCCCTCCTCCACCCCCCTCCTTCACCCCCATCCTCATCCTCCTTCCTCAACCCCCCTCCTCAACCTCAACCCCCCTCCTCAACCTTCCTCCTCATCCTCAACCCCCCTCCTCATCCTTAACCCCCCTCCTCATCCTCAACCTCCCTCCTTATCCTCAACCCCCTCCTCAACCTCCCTCCTCAACCCCCCCATCCTCAAACCCCTCCTCAACCTCCCTCCTCAAACCCCCTCCTCATCCTCAATTCCTTTCCTCATCCTCAACCTCCCTCCTCATCCTCAACCCCCTCCTCATCCTCAACCTCCCTCCTCATCCTCAACCTCCCTCCTCATCCTCCTTCCTCAACCCCCCTCCTCAACCTCAACACCCCTCCTCAACCTCTCTCCTCATCCTCAACCCCCCTCCTCATCCTCAACCCCCTCCTCTATAACACGCACCTATCATTTGCCCCCTATTTTCAGGGAGAAAAAGTGCGTGTTATAAGCCGATAAATACGGTATATTGTGTCTATACAACATAGTTAGTTTTTTGTTTTTCTTTTCTGTTCGTTTCTTACTTAGGCTCTGGATGTTTGCTCTGCCAGACCGAGCCTACCAAACTGTTTTATTTTAGGTAAACTTTTTACTTAGAAAATTGGAAAAACTTAGGTAACCTGGCTACTCTTAGACCTTCCCGCAAGTGGGGATAGATCTTTTTGGTTAACTTGATTTTGACTATTATATGGTATCTTCTTATGATGTAATGTAATGTTAACCTTTTCTTCTTTCTTTTTCCCCTTAATTGGGTATGACTGTATGTTAATAATGTCAAACTGCTACTTGGCTCTTATGTTATCCTCCGGTTTATTTGGTTACCTAATAAAAACCTTAGTTAAAGGGCTCATAGTATCTAGTCCTGTAATGAAACTCTTCAAAGAGATATGGACTGAAGGCTAGTAGCAACATGATTTGCTGAGATGAAGCAGGAGTGTAAGTCGAGAAGAGGAAAAAGTAAAAAAAAAAAAAAGTAACCAAGAGTTAAGAGACAGAAAGAACACATTCGCAAAGTCAATAGAGTTACATAGGGAATCAGCAGAAGGAAGCACATGAACAAAGCCAAGCAGAACAATTGAGCTCTAAATGCTCATTCAGGCTGACTTACACAGCAGAATCTCTGATTGCCAACCCAATGTTCAGAAAAATATGCAGGCCAGTGCTAGGGATAGCAAAACTCAGGGCTCAGTGCATACAGGTTCTGGTGGCACACTCTGTAGTTCACTAGGCTGAAAGCACACCATCTCAGGTTCAGACCAACCCTGAAAGTGCTGCCTAATACATATGTAAAAATTCCAATAGCATGCATGTTAACTGCAGGTTGCCATGTGTCATGAGCAGGTCCAAGAGTTTTTTAATGGATGAGGTAGTGCAACTGACAACCTTTGATTTGTGAATACAGGATATGAGCGATGATGTACATTTCAGTACCATCTGCTGTGACAGAAGGTGTTGGGTGTATACAAGGGAATATATCGTTCTTACTAGCCTTGAGAATGAATCTTAAAGGTAGGAGGTAACTATAGCTTACAAGTTATGTAATTGACCTTTGCAAAGATGTTATACAGTTCAATAAACTTTACATCAAATTTGCAGGATGGATTTGGCCATTTAAGTGCAGGGTAGACAACCACATTTCTTCCCACCTTGAAAAAAGATGCTGGTCTTTATGACCCGCCAACATATGCATTGTATTGGATTTTGGCTTTTTGAATAGCATGTTGCATAGTGAGGAATTGACATTTAAGCTGTTTTTACTATACATGTAAATAGGAAGCAGGAGCATTGAGGTAACAGCAGGAATGATACACCTGATTGGCAAAAAATGGAGCAAACTCAAAATCTGTTCCAAAGTTTTGTGAGATAGTATCTATTTGAGAATACCATGTAATTGTATCTAAAAGGATGAACGTCAGATTCCTCCTTTGTGAATGGTATAAAATACACAATTTTTTTTTGCAAATAGTCTAATACAATGGTAATGATAGTATACTGGACTGAAGCAGGAACATTCACAAAGAAATCTCTTGTAATGAAGGACCAAAGGTGAGTAAGAATGGGCATGTTAAAGGAGACCTACAGGGTATGTGAAAGTTTAGCATGAATATATGAAACATGGTGGGATGACTCTTATTACTGGACTGTTAATCTGAAAGGTTATAACCTATTTAGGAAATATAGGGGCAATGGTTAATGGGGAGGAGCTAGCGATAATATTGAATGTTTGTTGGTAGAGTTAAATAGCGGAGCAGCAAATTCCAAAAGAATATTAGTAGGAGTATGCTATAAACCCTCAAATAAAATTAAAAGTGAGGAACTACAATTATTATTACATATTGGAAATGCTGCTTAGCATGGTAAAGTTCGAATAATGGGACATTTTAACTACCCTGAAATAAACTAAATGAGTGAAACCAGCAGTATGGTAAATGGAGTAGGTTCATTATCTGGCCCAGGTTATACAAGAACCTACTAGAAATGAAGCTATCTAGGATTTAGTCATCACAAATATTATTGATATGGTATCACATGTTGAAATAGGGCAACCTTTGGGAAACAGTGATCACAACACAGTTTCATTTGCGATTGAATAAAAAAAAAAAAACAGTAAGGGGCCAACATAAAAACTCTGAATATTAAAAGGGCAGATTTTAACTGTCTAAGGGCAGCAATACAAAGTATAGACTGGGACAGAGAACTGACAGGTAAAAACACTGAAGATAAATGGACAACATTTTTAAATTCTTACTAAATATACATACACATCGGCATATACCGTGTGGGAATTAAAGTAAAGGGAGTAAATTACATCCAACGTGGCTTAACAATGATTTAAAGACCAAGATACGGAGTAAAAAAAATGGCATTTAAATTACACAAACAAGAGGGGACAGAGACTGCTTTACGGGAGTACAAGGAAATCAACAAGGCTTGCAAAAGGGCTATTAGACTGGCTAAAATAGAAAATGAAAAATGAGTTGCAAAGGAGAGTAAGACTAACCCTAAAATGTGTTTTAAGTATATTCATGGGAAGAAGGTGAGGAAGGAAGCTATAGGAACATTATAATGTGACACAGGCATCTGATAATTAGTGACCAGGAAAAGGCAGATGAGCTAAATAGGTTCTTTTCTTCGGTATACACAAGGGCGGTACCAGTGGTTGGGACACTGCAACATAATGGGGCTACATTACCTTCACCAAATATTTGGTTAACGCAGGAAGAAATCCAAAAGAGGTTGGAAAAAATAAATGTTTATAAAGCCCCACATTTTGATGGAATACCTCCAAGGGTACTGAGGGAACTGGGCTCTGTAATAGCCAAACCATTATATCTAATTTGTCAAGGTTCACTCAACACAGGGTCTCTACCAGATGACTGGAGAAAAACAGAGGTGATACCTATATTTAAGAAGGGAACGAGAGCAAATCCAGGGAATTATAGACATGTAAGCTTTCCTCTGGATCAATTGCAGATCAGAGAAGATCTTAAAAGGTTTAACTTGATGGGCTAAAAGTCTTTTTTCAACCTCAATTACTATGTAACTATGTCACATAAAAAAAGGTTGACCAGTTGCTACATCTTCTTTATACCTGTATGTCCTGATGTTTCTGCAGCACATGGAGATGAAGGTGGGATGACCAATACACCTGACAAACATCGTAATACAGTCCATACAAATGGTGAGTACATAGGTATGAGAGCAGTTGCTCTATACAAAATCTATGTTGTTCCAGGGAAGTAGAAAATGCGAATAAGAACCACATTATACAAAAGGACTAAACTTTATTAACAAATTGTTACATTTCAAAAGATCATAAAAATATTGAAAACAAAATATCTTCCAGGTAGATAACAAAGACATCCAGCAAGTTGCTGAAGATATAATTGAAACAGTGTAGAAACACAGTAAGAGAGTTACACAGCCAAAAAGCCTATAATAAATATGAAGAGACAGTAACTTCATGAATTTGATTAAACAACTAAGAGATTAAAGGAAGCAGGTATCTGATTTTGACAGCGATGGTGTTTAGTTCCTGGTAGTTGATGCAGGGTCTCAGGGTACCATTTTTATTCTTTGTGAAGAAGACTAGAGCTCCTGCAGGAGACGTTATCCTTTTCTAGTGTTCTTTCAATGTACTACAAAAAGGCCTGCAATTTGGGGTTCAGCAATGGCAAGATTGAGCCAGAACAAATTTTGGCACCCGGAACCAAATCAATTGGACAACCATAGACCACAGGTGGCAGGCTATATGTTTTTTTTCTTATTAAAAACATCTGCAAACATGGGTAAAGAGTAATTCACAGACGATACACTGAATGACCACATTTGACAAATTTCCCCAGGGAATGTCATAGAGCCTGATTCAATTGCAAGGCTGCAACTCATATCGGCCGCAGCTTATGGTGCAATTCAATTGGCCAGCCCTGCAAGTCCCGGCCCGATAGCTCACATCGCAAACCATGCTATCGAAAGTAGCATTTGTGAGCTTGAACATGATCGATGACGCAAGGCTGTAACTCCCGGTTAGAAACGGCCAATGGAATGTGGGTCCGATCGTGACTCGTGGTTCAAGCCCATAATTTGGACTCCCCAGTAGCTCCCCAGTGCCGGCAGCACCCATGCAGGCCCAGAGCAAACATATATACACATATGTCTATATGTGTATATATGTTTTCTATAATATGTTGTGTTGATTCCCCCTATATGAATTTACCTGATTATGTCAGATGCTGCCTCCACTCTCTCTGCATTGCTGTTTATGTTCAAACTGAGGGTTTCATATCATATCAGTGTTTTTGTGCTCTTTGTGCCTTATACGTTTGTCCGTCATTTAGGGATTATTTCAACTACCTTTTCTCAGTATAGATGTATACTTTTGATGGTGGGAGTGTCATGGTCTAAGCCTGCATGAGTGCTGCCGGCACTGGGAAGCTACAGTTAATTGAGGGAACCATGAATGCCAACATGTACTGTGACATATTGAAGCAGAACATGATCCCCTCCCTTTAGAGATTGGGTATTCCAATATGATAACGGCCCCAACACCTCCAAGATCACCACTACCTTGCTAAAGAAGCTGAAGGTAAAGATGATGGACTGGCCAAGCATGTAGCCAGACCTAAACCCTATTGAGCATCTGTGAGGCATCCTCAAACAGAAAGTGGGGGATTGCAAGGTCTCTAACATCCACCAGCTCCGTGATGTCATCATGGAGGAGTGGAAGAGGACTCCAGTGGAAACTTGTGACGCTCTGGTGAACTCCATGCCCATGAGGGTTAAGGCAGTGCTGGAAAATAATGGTGGCCACACAAAATATTGACACTTTGGGCCCAATTTGAACAATTCCACTTAGGGGTGTACTCACTTTTGTTGCCAATGGTTTAGACATTAATGGCTGTATGTTGAGTTATTTTGAGGGGACAGCAAATTTACACTGTTATACAGGCTTTACACTTACTACTTTACATTGTAGCAGAGTGTCATTTCTTCAGTGTTGTCACATGAAAAAGTATATTAAAATATTTATAAAAATGTGAGGGGTGTACTCACATTTGTGAGATACTGTACCTTTTGGCCTTAGTTGGGTCTCACCAGTAAAGTGTAGCTGTACACCCAAGACATAGTGAGTAAAGAGTCCACGTCTGGCGCCACCTATAACCCTTAGGAAGACTAAGTCCCAAGGGACATTTTCATAAGCAATAACAAAAATGTGTCAAGCTCCTAGTAAATCTAATTTGTTGATTAAACAACTTAAAGATTAAGGGAAGCAGGTATCTGGCTTTGACAACGGTGGCGTTTAGTTACTTGATAGTCAATGCAGGGTCTTAGGTTACTCTCTTTTTTTTTTGTAAAAAAAAACGTCTGCAGGAAATGTAGAAGAATGGATAAATTCTTTCTTCATTTTCTTTCAACGTACTATTGAGGTGCATGAAATTTAGGGTTCAGCAATGGAAAAATTGAACCAAAGCTAATCTTGGCACCTAGAACCAAATCAGATGGACAACCATGGACCATGGGTGGCAGAACATGTGCTTCTTTCTTATCAAAAACATCTGCAAACACAGGTAAAGAGTAATTCACAGATGAATCACTGAATGACTGAATTTGACAGAATTCCCCAGGAAAAGTCATAATCTGCCATCGAAAATTGATACTAGGATTATGGAGACATAACCAAGGCAAATCAAGGACAAGGTGAAACAAAGGAGAATACACAATTGTGAATTAAATTAGTTTGTGGTTATTGTTACTAGTGGACAAAAGCAATGGAATTGTTTCTGGAGTAACAGACTAGCATCTGCAATCCTTCAATCATTTGTAGGAGTATGGTCATCAGTTTGACAACACATGGTATGTTGAGGTCTTAAGTTTGGTCCATAATGATGTATGAGGAACTAGCTCCAAAATCAATGATTGCTTGAGTTTTCACAATTTCAAGCCCATATATATTGATATGGAAATGGGTTAATGAAGGTTTTATCAGAGACAACTTCAGAGTAGTCACAGCAGTAAAATACTTTCCTTTCAAAGACTTACTGTGGTTAAGAAAGTTCCAGAAGTAATTCCCCTGCTCGCTCGATTTTTTTTATTTATTTTTTTGTCAGGTTTAGTTTGTATGTAATGTTATAGCTCCTCAAGCAGGTCTTCACTGAAAGACAGAACATTAGGAATTAAAGCGGGGAGACAGAAGCAATGAAAGGGTCAGAAGTAGAAGCATAACCAATGAGCCAAGTCAAAGTCCTGATGAGAAGACAGTGGAGTCAGTAAATATGCCAAAACAATGAAAGAGCAAGAAAAAAACTTATCAGCCAAACAAACGGTCATAAACAATGAATCAGCAGAAGTAAGAACAGGAAAAATGGAAAGCAGCTTCATAAAACAGAACAACTGAGCACTGAATGTTGACTCTGGTTGCTTTGAATAGCTGCCCGTCATTAGCAGGTTTTAGTGATTAGCATCCCTGATTACTAGCACAATTTGTAGGAAAATATGTAGATAGAAGAACTTGGTGCTCTATCCACACAAGTCCTGGTGGAACACTCTGTAACTCACTGGCCTGAGAGCACACCATCTCTAGTTCAAGTCTTGGTGTGGTCATGACAAGCCCACTTCTTGTTAGCTCAAGCAATGTGTTTTTATAAAGCAATATACAATTAACATGGTTTTAGAAATATTCTTTCCTGCCTGATTTGCCAGCTCTGTCTCCATCTCCATGCTCCTTCCTTCACAGGACGTACATTGACTGGAAGACACAATATATTGCTTGCAGCTCATAGGTGTTTCAATATTCATGAGTTGTGACTTATCTCTCCTGTATAAGCATGTGTGATCATGCTTCCATATAATGCTGATTGTTTTTTGTTGCAGGAATTTCAAAACCATGGTCATTTAACAAACCTAATAGATTAAATGAATGACTGACCTATGGTTTTGAAAGAAGCCATTAAGTCATGTGAAGGGAAGAAGGTGGAAATGGCCCAAGCACATCAGGTAGGTAAGACTAATTTTTAAACAATATGTTGTTGGATGGCTTTATTGTTGACTTTAAAAACACACATTTCTTGAACTAACAAGTGAATGGACTAGTTGGGCACAGTCCTTCCTCTGACACTTACAATAGCCTAAGCTTTTTTGTATCTTACCTAGTTTGAATTCACAACATATATCTATGTACATACTCTTAACTGGCTGGATGGTTCCTGATTGATATGTCCTTCTATTAGGTTTCACATGCTTGTCTTAAAATACTGCAACAAATATAGCTCAGCTATGTCACTAAATATATACAGCCTTATTAAATTGTGATTTGGCCAATTGAATAGGGCTCCATATAAGCACAGAGCATATTTCTTTACAGACGTTTTTAGTTAGGGAAGACCTTTCTTTTAGATAGAAGTTCACTAATTAAAAACTTGCTCTATGCTTATATAGAGCCCTATTCAATTGGCCTAATCACAATTTAATAAGGCTGATAATATGCACAGGTAATTCACTGTCTGTGATAGATCTTGAGATCTGCCCTAGCGTGTGAAGATCTTTGAAGTATGTGCTAGCATTTCAGAAGAGAAAATCATCACAATGTCAGATCCTGTACACAAAAGAAGTCCCAATAAAAACATGTATTGGTTTGTATCATATCATCTATTGGGTTGTATGATATCAGATTCCAAAGTTTAGAAGAAAAAATAATGGTGAATTTATAACACATTGGGTCAACAAAGTGCATGTAAAACCTTAATGTAAAATGTCCTACATTTTCTGTGGACCATATTTATCAAATGTGGCACATTTTAACGTGTTTGATAAATACAGTCCTTAAAAATAGAGACCATTTTCCATATACCAAACATGCATATATTTAGGGGCTTTTGTGTTATCCATTTTCCCCGCTGATTGGTGGCCTGAAGTTAAGGGGCATGATCTGCTCTTTCTTTAGTATTTTACGTGCACAAGCTCAGAATCAGGAAATTGCACCCAAAAGTGTTTTTCATTATATGAGAGGGTCTTCTCTGCACCAGGTCCCTCAGCCCAGTGGTGTATTTCTGCCCAGGTCAACAAGCCCAGGCTAGAGCAGCATGTTTTCAGGGGACACCATATTTCTACAAGATGCAGGTGTAGTGCCATGTCTGTGTATATGGATAGAGATGTCGCGAATAGTTCGCCGGCGGACTGTTCCTGGCGAACATAGCATGTTCGCGTTCGCGGCGAACTGCGAACATATGCGATGTTCGATCCGCCCCCTATACTTTATCATTGAGCAAACTTTGACCCTGCACCTCACAGTCAGCAGACACATTCCAGCCAATCGGCATCATACCCTGCCTTCCAGACCCTTCTACCTCATGGACGGCAGCCATTTTGGAATCATAACTAACTTGCAGTCTTACTGAGAGGAGGGAGAGTGTAGGTGATGCTGATTGAATAGGGAAATCAATAGCTAGGCAAGTTTATTCAGTGTCCAGTGCAGTGCTGAAGGACTCATCAGATCTCTGCTGTAAACACAGCACCCCAAAAAGCCCTTTTAAGGGCTATAACATAATTTATTTATTTTTTTCTAATCTAACTTCATTTGCCTGTCTCCCTGCTAGCCCCTGCTAGCAAGTGTGTGTGTCAGGCTCACAGCTTATACTGTGTGTGCACAGTGCAACCAATACAATCTTGTTTACTAGTTGTCTACTTTTAAAAAAACAAAACTTTTATTTTGTTAAATCTTAGTTCATTTGCCTGACCGCTAGCCAGTGTGTGTGTCAGGCTTACAAGTATTGTGCCAAGTTCAACCAATCCAATCTAGTGGTGTACCAGCAGTCTACATTTAAAAAAACAATAATTTTATTTTCTTAAATATAAGTTCATTTGCCTGACCGCCAATCTAAGTTCATTTGCCTGACCACTAGCCAGTGTGTGTGTCAGGCTTACAAGTACTGTGCCAAGTTCAACCAATCCAATCTAGTTGGGGTACCAGCAGTCTACATTTAATAAACCAAACAAAACAATATTAACACATTACAACGATGGAGAGCCCTGTCTTTGAACTTACAATACAGTGCCCATAGTGCTTTCCCCAAAGCACCATGCAAGATTGAAAACTCGCAGACTTACAATCTAAAGGTTTTGGGTGTGGTACAGGAGGGTGAGAAATGCAGTTGGTATGTTAAGGAGGCAGGTTATAGGCTTCTCTAAACAAGTGTGTTTTTAGTGAGGTTTTGAAGGATTTGAAGCAGGAGGATAGTCTAGTGGAGCGAGGCAAGGAGTCCCAGAGAATAGGGGCAGCATGAAAAAAGTCCTGAAGGTGGGAGTGAGAGGAGGTGATGAGAGGGGAGGAAAGAAGAAGGTTATTAGCAGAGCGAAGAGGGCGGGTGGGGGAATATTTGGAGATGAGAGCAGAGATATAAAGGGGTGCAGTGTTGCTGAGGGCTTTGTAAGTTAGGGTCATGATTTTATTCTGGAGGCTATGGGAAGCCAGTGTAGTAATTGAGAGAGAGGTGCTGCAGACACAGAACGGTTAGTACGGTAGATGAGTCTAGCAGAGTCATTCAATATGGGTTGAAGGGGGGATAGACGGGTGGTGGGTAGGCCAGCCAGAAGTGAGTTGCAGTAGTCAAGATGGGATATGATGAGGGAATGTATTAGAATCTTAGTTGTGTCTTGTGTAAGATAGTGACATATTTTGGAAATGTTTTTTTTAAATTGAAAAGACAAGATTTTGTTAGTGACTGTATGTGAGGAATGAAAGAAAGGGTAGGGTCCAGTAGAACCCCAAGACAACAGGCTTCAGAGGTGGGAGTTATGATGGCGTTGTTGACAGTGAGAGCGATGTGAGGAATTGACACTGTAGTAGATGGTGGGAAGATTAAGAGTTCCGTCTTAGACAAGTTGTTTTTGAGATGGTGGGTAGACATCCAGGAAGATATGCTTGTGAGGCAGTTGGAAACACATGCTAGAAGAAAGGGGGATAAATCAGGTGCTGAAAGGTAGATTTGAGTGTCATATGCATAGAGATAATACTGAAGTCCTAAAGATTTTATTAGGGTGCCAAGTGAGGATGTATAGATAGAGAATAGGAGGGGGCCTAGGACTGAAACTTGGAGTACGCCAACAGACAGATGGTGAGGAGAAGAAGACTAGAGAAAGAGACACTAAATATTAGATCTTGTAGGCATGATGCAAACCATGAGAGAGCAGTATCTCTGATTCCAAGGGAGTAGAGAATTTGGATTAGTAGAGGGTGATCAACTGTATCAAAGGCAGCAGAGAGATCCAGGAGAAGTAGAATAGAAAAGTGACCCTTTGACTTGGCAGTGAGCAAGTCATTAGTGACTCTTGTGAGAGCTGTCTCAGTGGAGTGTTGGGGGTCAGAAGCCGGATTGGAAGGTGTCAAGAAGGGAGTTGGAGGAGATAATTTGGGTAAGGTCATTGTAGACAAGCCGCTCAAGCAGTCTGGAAGCCAGGGGAAGTAGAGAGATAGGGCGGCAGTTAGTTGCGGAATCAGTGTCAAATAACCATTTTTTTTAAGAATGGGTGTAATTATGGAATGTTTTAGAGATGATGGAAACATGCCAGTGTTTAAGGAAAGGTTGAAGAGACGTATGAGAGCAGGGGTAAGTGTGATAGAAAGGGGAGGGATAAGCTGTGCTGGAATAGGATCTAGGGGACAGGTAGTAAGGCGAGAGGTTGATAGTAGGCTGGATACTTCATCCTCTGTTACAAGGTCAAAGAAATGTATAATGGCTGTGGGCTAAAGGGAAAGGTAAAGGCTGGGTGTTATTATTTAGTTGAGAGGAGGGAGTGTGGGATCCATGTTGAGAGGAGAGTTTGTTATCAATGTTTTCAATTTTATGCTTATAATGGCTGGCAAAGTCTTCAGCTGTGAGACAGGAAGGGACGGGAGGTGGTGGTGGGCGAAGGAGAGTGTCGAATGTAGCAAACATACGTTTGGGGTTAGAGGATAGTGTCGAGATGAAATATGTAAAATAGTGCTGTTTGGCATGGTTGGGAGCAGAGAAATAGGAGTGCAACATAAACTTGTAGTGAAAGAAATTTTCTGAAGTGCGTGTGGCTATGGGGGCCAGATTGTCAAGGGTGGAAGAATCATGTTGTATTGTGAGGTGGCAGTGTCAGGACAAGTGAGATCAGTAAGGGACCCGAGAATGGGTTGTAACACAGTGGAAAGGTGTTGTAGGTCAAGTGATTGCAGGTTTCTGTGGGTAATGGTGACCAGGATAGAATAAAGGCAGTGAGAGAAAGATGTAGTGAGGCTGCAGGATAGAAGGTGGTGGTCAGATAGAGGTAGTGGGCAGATGGCAAGGTTAGAGGTTGTGCAGAGAAGGGTGAAAATAAGGTCTAGGGAGTGTCCATCATGGTGAGTTGGGGAATCTGTCAATGAGTGAAAGTAGTTTAGCAGCAGTAGGGGAGACGGGAGTGTCAATGGCAATGTTGAAGTCGCCAAGAACAAGTGAAGGAATGTTGAGGGAGCCAGGCGGCAAAGTGATCAAGAAATTGAGAGGCTGGTCCAGGAGGGTGATAGATCACAGCAATACGCAAAAAGATAGGTGAGGAAAGGCAAATGAGGGAAGTAATAGTGGGTATAGAGTGAAATGTGCACTGAGAGGAAAGTAATATGCCAACACCACCACCATGCCGGTTCCCAGGTCGAGGTGTGGGACTGAATTGAAAACCACCATGGGACAGTGCAGCAAGGGAGGCAGTGTCTGAAGGAGATAGATAGGTTTCTGTGCGAGCCAGTAGATTGAGGGAGTTTGAAGTGAATAGGTCATTGGTGAAAGTGAGTTTATTGCAGATAGATTTTGCATTCCAGAGGGCACAGGAGAAGGGCAACGAGTATGGTTTGTGGCAGGGGATAGGCATTAAGCCGTGGGGGTTTGGGGTATTTGCAATCCTGGGGGCAGTGCGTGGCTGACAGCGGGTGGAAATGAGTGAGGGGCCTGGAGATATATTGCCAGCTGCCAGCAGAAATAGTAGTGAAAGGGATCGGAGATGGGAGTGGGTCTTACGCAAGGGTTTTAGCTTATGAGCTGTAGAAGATGGATGAGATGGTGACTGGAGGAAGGAGAGGAGCTTGTGGAAGCAACGAAAAGGGGAGGAGATAAGAGAAGATGAAATGGTTATTTCATTGGATACATGATGGGAAAATTGGGAGGATAATCTGAGAGACAGACAGGAGGTTATGAAGAAGAAGAAGGTGAGGGGAAACATTGTGACACAGTGTGTCTTTTAGAAAAGTAATCAGAAGTAATTAGCATGTGTTGCTGATTTGAATGAGTCTATAAATTAAGAGAAAGAAGAAGCGGGTGGGAGCGGGGCAGGGGTGTGGTGTTAGTTCCAGGTGGGAGCAGGAGATGTACAGGGCAGTCAGAATGGGAGAGTTTTGCTGTAACAGATAAGTATATAAGAATTAGTGAGGGAGGAGAGATGGGCAATGTGTTCTTAGAGGTTGTACGGGCAATAAAAAACAGTGGTATGTAGAACAAAACAAGTTAGAGTGAAAATAAAACTATTTGTAGAGATATAATAACATGGACATTTAAAATTAAATTAAATATCCATAGGAGGAAAGGTGATGTCCTGTGATAATACCTTGTTGCTGGGTCAAGGTGGGAGCAGGAGAGGTGCAGGGCTTTCAGAATGGGAGAGTTTTGCAAACGTATTTATAACATAGCTTAAGTACTTTGGCTAAAAATACTTAATTGCAACTAATTGCAAGTATGTTTATTATATGTGTACTTTTCATGACTTCAATAAATGGGGCATTTTCTGTGTTTGTTTAATTATAACACGTTGATTTGTACTACGCTTCATAGAAAGTATTTTATCTGCACAAATATTTTTGGTAATTTACACCAATTACACCTTATGCAAAATTCTCAGATTATAACTGTATTTTAAGAGGGCAAAGTACTCTAAAACTAGAACACACTGGAAAGGAGCTGCACAGTGTGTCAATAACTAGCTATTTTTAGCAATGGATAAGAGTTTCCATGGGGTGTAGACATAGTGATTTGCCATATCTACCTCCCATGTGACATGCTTGTTGTTACTTGTATGACTCATGGTGCTCACAAGATATGTCTAACTATACACCTAGGGATTAGTAATTGCTGAATAATTACTCACCAACGCCACATCTTGGAGATATATGTGTTCTCAATAGGTTTTTCTCAGCTGAATTTTCTACTCCTATTCAATTTCAGAAATTACACAAGCTTTGTTGGTGCAACTACAATTAAAGAAAAATATGGTGAGAGAGCAAACTACATGCAGAGATACTCTTGAAAAGATATTGGTCTCACTATAGATGATAAGTTAAAACTACAAAAATTACAATTATTTATTCTACTGTAACTGCAAAAAATTATTGATTAACTCCCATATGCTACAGCAAAGTGTTTCCATTCTTACACTTCCCTACCTGCCACTATCTCAGCTATTGTTAGCAACACATCCTGCTGTCCCTGAAGGAACATTCTATTAGAACTAGGTATGACCACAAATGATTGTGTTGCTAGGTGATCTAGGTTCTATGTTCATATTGTTCTGCTGTCTCCAAGGTTTTTCCTTCCATTCTAGCATGGACTACAGATAACATATTTTACACTGTGGTTTCTCCAAAATGCATACATTCAAAATGTTTATTCTATAATAATGTTTGTTAATGATACAGGTTAAGGTGAAAATATATGATGCCAAATATAAAGAAAAAGAAAATAAACATTTTTTTAAGCTGTAGGACATACACTATATGAGAAGTTTCGACTCAGAACATTGTTAGACAACTTGTGGAACTTCAAATAAAACAAAATGTAGAAACTTGTCTGGTTGGTGGTTGCATGTTCCCCATTCCTGCTTTAGTTTTAAGTGGAAATATTATGCCAAAATATATACTCACGGACAGACTGTTTTCTTTGTTTCTTTTAATAGAACGTATCAATGTTAGTTCTGTCTATGATTTCTGTTAATGAGACTGGAGTGAGTGTAATAGGGATTTATTAACTTAATGTGATATATTCATCACCTCGAATAGCTTTCTGAATCAAAATATTTGTAGAAAAGACCAAATAAGAAACAGACTAATACTTTAGTAGAATTACATTTATATTATAGCAAAATTATCATCAAAAGTATAAAACATCCGCCTATAAACTTAATGTGATGTATAACTACTGATATTGACAGAAAATAAGTCAAAAGAACACTCATTTGAAATAAACATTTTTCTGAAATGTTTTGATGCTCCTTTGAAGTAACATAATAAGAGATGTTGATATATCCTAAGAAACATATATGAACTGAATATATTCAGATTGAAATCTGTCATGCTCAGGGCCTGACTGGACTGTTTTGGACCATGGCCTGGGACTGAGCTGTCAATAAGTTACCCTGTTTTATTATTATAGTTATGTATTTTGTATTACTTTTGGTTAAAATTACATATAAATTGTTTGTATTTTGGTTGTTACACTGTGGTTATCTGTTTATTTAGGTGGGGCTGATTGAGTCATCACCAAACACAGGGGGTCAGATAAACAGTGAGCAGATAAACAGTCTGAGTGTTTTCAACAAATGGTTATAGGTAATACAATCACCAGGATAAGATCATCAGATGTACAGGGTTTCCCAGTAAGCAGGGGCAGCCTATTTGTTAATTGGTCCCTCTTCTATGTACCTAAGGATGGGGCTTACTGTGATCGGCCAGCCTGTGTGCCAGAAAATTGTATAAAATGTGACAATGAATAAAGGTATGACAGTTGTGTCTGTATTTACATAAACACGGTGTAAGTGTCAGTCTGTGAATTAATCCTAATTCTAAGGGATTATATGGTGTTCCAGATATCCTGGTGTTCCTGATATCCTTGAAGCAAGCTTCTGGGTGTGGTACTGGTGTTTGGTTCATCTTCTGCTATCAGAGGAGTACAAGGACCGCATAATTCTGCTGGATAGGTTTGAAACGGGTTCTGCGTCTGAGTCCCAAAGCATTTGTGACCATTCCCTTTTTAATTCGGAGCTCAATTTTTTTGTCACAATGTGCACTTTGTCTGTAGTATAGCGTTAACATTATAATGAGTTATGTATAGACAGTCATACATACAGAACATTAGAGGCAATCACAGTACTCAGATTCTAAACATTAAGTTTCACAGAAAAAAAGGATTGACCTTCTCTCACACCATGACCCCAATGTTCATGTGAGAAGGTGGCTGCTACAAGAAGATGTCCAATGTTTTTGACTCCTACGTCTTTCTACCAGTAAGGATTGCAGCACTGGAGCAAATGGCTCTCCAAGAATCCAGTGAAGAACACATTTGCAATTAATTATAATAATACTAGCGACTTGCCCGTCAAAATTTACGGAAATACAATTGTAAGGCCAGTAATGCTGTTTGCCACACAAAGTAAGTCTTTTGGTTGTGTGAGTACCTTCAGCGCTCATTGCGAGCCTCTCCCCTGGTGTAGTTTTGGTCCTCTAAAAACCGTTAGTGCTCCTTGTGAGGCGCACGCTGAGCGCCTTTGGCGTCTATTGTGATCTTGTCATCTGTTTTGTTTTTTTCTGTCTATGTATTTTTAAATGATAATTAATTAATTAATAAAATCATAAATTAATATACTTTACCTATTTGTAATTAATATATGCAGAAGCAATATACTGAAGAGCTAACAATCTGTTTTGATGTTCCTACAGCACACAAAGTAGATTTGCACTGTTGTGGCTGTGTGCGTGAGGCGAAACCTTTTGTTTAGTAGTGTAGTTCCGCATTTTGTAATGGTAATGTTATTATTTGCAAGTTAGTGTTGTAAAATGGCTGCGAATGTCTATGCGTTACCCGGGTGTGGAGCATTTTGCGTCCTTCCTAATAGTGTATATTGTACCTCTTATGGTCCTGTGTAAAAGTCGTATGTGCCTGGCAGTGTTTTGCGTGCTTAGGGGTCGTGTAGCCTCGTTTTGGGTTTTTTCAGCTGCCATTTTTTCTCTCGCTTAGGGGATTTTCGAGTGGCGAAAACAGGGGATAGCGGGCTACCTGAATATGCCAGTGAGCACTGTAATGAAAGTCTGCATACTCATAAAAATGTCCACATGAAGTAATATATCTGCTTTATGACATATGACACCAACTAAACTATTGGGCAACAGCCATTTCAATTTTTAAGGTTATTAGCCATGTGTTGTTTTATGTGCACATGTCACTTTATTGCTATCTATTATATGATCTGAACATTGTTGTTGTATATGTTTATCCTATTGTATTTATTTTATAATTTATGTATTTGCAATTGATATACTACTTTTTCACTTGACATATTTCTTGAGTAATTAATTTAGATCATTCAATTATGTTTTTTTCTTTTCTGTATGCACCTTAATATGATATATGAATGACTCTTCATATATGAATTATATTTAGTTAATATTTATATTGGCACAGGCACTTTAAATAATTTAGGGGACATCTACTAATATTCCTGCATCAGCATTCCACTTATTTGAATTATATCAATTTTTTAAATATTTTTGTACTATATATGAAATATATCGTTATCTTATAAAGTGGGGCATTTATGTTTTTAGAATTGTGGTGTTACTTTTTTATCATTTGTATTTGATTTAACAATAAAAGTTAAGTTTTAAGTAATAAGTTTTTTTTGCCTTGTCAGAGATTGTATCTATGGGGAGTGCCTGATAGTTTAGTTAGTGTCTCTGTCTCTATTTTTTGTATTATCACAATACCCCTATTTCCATCAGTTAACAAACGCCTAGATCACATTGGTCTGGATATATTACCAAACAAAGTTACCATAAAGAAATGTCTATAGATTGCATGAGCCCTACATAAACTGGTATGGAATGTACATGCACATCTACATCAGGGCTTATATGTCTAGACATAGTGGGCCATCAGTTGTTTGCTAATTAAATATGGCATAACAAACTTCTGCAATAATTTTGTTTTTAATTTATAGAATTATTAATACATTGGAACTTGACCAATAATAGTATATAGATTGTCAAAATCACATGAAAGGAGTCATAGATTAGTGAGGTGGGATGTATATGTGTATAGGCTAACTATCGCCATGTCTAGGGAAGCACATGCAAAGGGGCAGCTTGGAAATTGCTAAGGTTTTTCACGGACCACTTTATGATTTTTCTGTCTATGAATTGGAATATTTGTTGGAAAATATCATTTACACTTATGCATAGTATTTAATATGTAGACACTACTTTGTTATTTCTTTAATGCATTTTTCTTAAATTGTATTAATTATGCTTCATACATATTTTGTAATTCAAGTAATTTTGTGCATCGCCTAAATAAAGTTCATAGTGGTATGCAGACCAGAAGGGTGTTTTAAAAATGGCACCCAGTATTATAATTGCTGTCTGGATGATTCACTTGCCAGAGATCATGCAACACAGCAGTAGGAGAGAGAACACTCCTAGCCCTTGTAGGGGACTCATCACTGCAATATTAGCTTCAACTCCTCTGGAGCTCTGGAGATACAGACCTTGCTGTTCAAGATAAAGCAGTTACTGCACAGAACCTCTTGCACATGTGTAGAAGAACTAGGTCCTCCATGCCTTCGTAACCACAGAACGCTGTAAGTTGGGGTGTGTGTAAACGTTTAAGTATCTAGTGTTCAGTGGTATTGGCCTCCTGGGTTATGTTACAGCTAATGACTCCATCCTCCCATCACACTTAGTGTTAAATATATAGCAGTTTCCAAAGCATTAATAACATTCACCTTTTTCTGGTCTATCACTTACCCCTGGTAAACATAATACATGGAGAATCATAATAATTAGGTTGTAAAAACATTTACATATACATCCACTCATATTAGCAGTATGATTTTACTAATACTCATGGCCAAACACTTCCTCTCTTGCTTTTCCTAATAACATAGTAATTTATTTTAAATATAATCATATATATAGGATTACACATTGGAAATGTGGTGCATCCACAGACAATATGGCAGGGTTTTTTCAAGATATAAATTGACTTTAACCTTGTCTCTGACACTGCAAGCAATTAAGTGGTACTGAACTGGATAACAGACAATTCTGGCAGTGTTAAAATGGCGATTCATTAATTATTCAATGATCCTGCAAATAATTTATATTTATAGTGTTCTCTGGTGGTCTTTTACTCCTTTTAAGGAATACTGAACTCTGGAAAAAAATGTTTTACATTGAATCAAAATTCATATTTTCTATACGTTTAAGTGAAATGTATGAAATATTTTTGGCTTACTTGCCTTGTTTTGCCACTCATACTGCTAAGTATAGGATCAGCCATTTTGCCCCTCTTTTATATCTTCAGCAGAATATGCAAAGATGATGTCACTGTTGGCGCAGAGCCTCAAACATGCCAATTTGTTTTCATGCATTTAAAAGAACATGTTGTAAACATTATAAAAGTCTTTTTTTTTTTATTCATTCTTTTTTATTGTTGAAGACACAGTAACATAATCACGTTGCATTTAGTAAAAGGACAAGGAACAGAACAACAAGACAGTTAAATCATACAGTTACATTATTCCCCAACAACTTAACCAAGATACTGTCTGCATTTTTCTTAGTTTTCTGGCTGAAATGTTGTAACATTATTATATTATGCCCTGTCTATCCCTCTGTGTCTTCAAAAATGACATTTTTTTGTTTTGTTATTGTCTGTTTCTTGTCAAGAGACAAGAACATATAAACTGGAGAGTATAAACATCAACTCTGTTAAAGAAAGGAAATAAACAAAAAGGAAAAAACAGGGAAGGGGAAAGGGTAGTGTTTACCTGGTGTACTCCTCCAGACCCCCATTGGCTGGGATTCATAGGTGTAAGTGGTCATCTGGGCTCCCCCCGACCGCCATCCCCGAGCGAGAGCATCGGTCTCCTCCGTCCCAGTCACGTGCCTATCTTAATGCTGTAGGCTGAGGCCAGCCACGGAGTCCAGATATTCTGAAATAGGGGGACCGTGTTCTGTAGGACATGGGACAGTCTCTCATTTACCATTACATAATTTATTTTTAAAATGATCTCTTTAGTGGTCAGTGTTGCCACTTTCCAGTTTTTTGCTATGCAGCGTTTGGTGGCGAGAGCCATGAATTGCCATAATTTGTTTTGTTCTTTTGAGAGACTGGGCCCATGAACCCCCAGAAGACAAATCTCCATCTCCGGCCCCAGTCTAGTCCCTGTCACCTGCGAGAATAGGTCAGTCATCTCCCTCCATACTTTTTGTACTACCTGGCACATCCACCATATATGCAGAAAATCTGGACATCCGATATGGGGTATAGTATGTCCTATGCAACACTTTGACTGAGGTCTCCAATAAGCTATATGTGTATGATCCTTTTGTTAGGTTGGTGCAAATTTCTTTCCAGGTTGCTCTATCTAGCTCCCTACCTAGGTCTTTCTCTCATTGCAGCATATATTGTGTTTTCTGTATGTTCTGAGAATTATTCAGAAATGAATATAGAGACCCTAGGAGGCCTTTGATAGAGGGCAGTTTTGCACATATAGTCGACCACCAGGAGTGTTTCCGGGTCCTGTATACCCGGGTTAGTGAGGATATCCAGTGTCTAATTTTTCTGTAGTTCCAGAGTTCACTCTCTGGTATGTGGTATTTGGTAATAAGGGAAGTATGGGATAATAGAGCATCGTCTGAAAACCAGATTCCTGCTCTTTCCAGTGGGCTGCCCAGCCACTACTGTCTAGAGGTGGGGCTAAACTACGTCCCAAATCCCGGGAAGGATCTGACTGACAGCAATGGTGACAGGAGGGGAGCCAGACCACCGACCTAGCCCAAGCCGCCAGAGTTGATGATATTATGGGATTGGGGTATCGCTGCCTAGCTCCCGACGGGGGCATGTCCCAGACTATAGTGTCCCACGAGTGGGGGTCTCCTTTGCCAGTTTTCAACAAAGGTCCAAAGCGGTTGTAGCTTACCCGAGTGGGCTAATGGGGTGAACGTGAGCTTCGCCGCTCTCAAGTAGAGTCTCAGGTTCAGGCACGAGAGTCCCCCCTGAGACCTCTGCCGGAACATAGTTTTTTTCGCTATTCGCGGTGACCTCCCTCGCCATATAAAATTTAAGATAGAAGCTTGGATTTTATCTACCTCCTTCATATCCAGCGGTATTGGGAGAGTTTGGAATAAGTACAATATTTTTGGCAGAACTGTCATTTTCGCTGAGTTAATCCGCCCTGTCCATGAGATATTGTATTTCGCCCAGTTTCGCATTTCTTCGTTTAATTGTTTAATTAAGGGCGGAAAGTTGGTTTTGCCGGCGAGGTCTACCCCTTCTTCATTTACCTTCAATCTTTCCTAGCATCAGAGACTTCTCTAGAGAACCCTGTCTTCTTAATATATGGCAAATATATACACTCCCCATTGCCATATTCATCCATGAAAGTCCATATGGACATCAACAGCCTTATTAAATTGTGATTCAGTAAATTTAAAAGGGCTCTATTTAAGCTCATAGCATATTTTTTTACAGAAGTTTTTAGTTAATGAAGACCTTGCTTTTGGATAGAAGTTCACTAACTAAAAACTTCTGTAAATAAAATATGCTATGTGCTTAAATAGAGTCATTTTAAATTTACCGAATCGCAATTTAATAAGGCTGTTGATGTCCATATGGACTTTCATGGACTTTCAAGTGCTTAACCATAACCTCCCCCAATGCGGGGCCCTATCTACCCCCATGTGGGTTACTAAGGGTCCAGATGGTTTACTGGTGAATAAACTAATATTACATAAAAATAAACAACAAAATACTACAGAAAGAAAACATAAAATTAAACAAAATTGCTAAAAATACCAAAAAATACTATTCAAATTAAATAATTAAAGCTGAACCAAAGATAAATAATTATATAATTATTACATTACCTTCCATGGATCCAGTGCTGTCAAGAGACGATCCTCTCTGTAGCTCTGGTAAGCGGTAACAGTACTGACTGAAGTCAATGAATCCTCTATTCTGGCCAGTGAAAGGGCCTCCTCAGTGTTGCTTTAAGACTCACAATCCTCACTTCGTGACAAGGTAAAATTCCAGACAAGACCACCAAAAAACATCAAATATCCCTCAAATTAACTTACACACTCATACTGCACAGGGGGAGAGCCAGGGAGCCTGTAAAGAGGTTGCAAGTTAATTTGAGGCAAAAAAAATGGCTGCTGGAAAACCGGAAACACAAGGAAAAAAATTCCGAAGGACGTAAAACCAGCCCGAATGACGAAACCGCAATACTTAATCCAAGGCAGTAACACAACCCAAGGCAGTAACACTCATCGCGAGGCCCCTAAACTACATGGGGGGGACAGCCTCGTAATGAGTGCAAAAGGTGCTCAAGTGTGAGGCCTATAAAGTACACAGGGGGAGAGGCTTGCAATAAGCACCGAAGGTGCTCATTGCGAGCCACAAGATGATCGTGGGGCTAGCGATGAGCGCTGAAGGTGATCATTGCCAAGCAGGAAAGTTTTGGTTCACAATGAGAAATAAAAGGCGCTCAGAGAGCCCATAGCCTCACATTGTGTGACAAACAGCATTGACAGGCTTACAATTTTATTCCCGTCATTTTTGACAGGCAAGTTACTAGTTGCTTAATATTAACCAGTCAGAGAAGATTATTGCCCCTATTCTGATTGGTTAATTGATAGCAGATCAGAATAGAGAATACTCATAGAGTTCCCCATCTCTGACTGTCTAATGTTATTATTATGCAGAGAATCAAAATCAACATAGATTAGCGAGGGGAGCCGTTAAGGCACTAAAACTTGCAGAACTTATAAGCAGCGTCTCTCGTTATTTTGCTTTCACTTATGCAAAACTCTTGGGGTGAACCTGCGGGATAGAGGGTAAGAAATACATGGGCCCTTTGTGCCCTGTGCCTAGTAAGATTGGTAGTACCTTACTGATTTATGACTGGAGGCTGCTGGTGAAGTCCTAAGCAGGATGAAACAAGTAGGGTGGTGCTGTACACCTATTGAAACATCTGCTATACTGTAATCCTTTGTTCGCATTACCCCTTTTTTCATACTGAAAATAACCCTCCAGATGGGCATTATGTATGTTCCCTATAATTAGAGACAATCAGCAACTGAATAAAGAATTTTGACCTGCTGAAAGGGAGATAGGACTGCATCAACTGGCTTTTATAAATATCCGTTTTTGTGAGAATGGGATGCTTTTAATATGTTTTATCTAGCTTGTTTTTCCTTTTGTTATTTGCTTAAAAATACTGGCACTGAGTATTCCCCCTATAGACAAGTGAAATCAGTAGCGAACAAGTCGGAGAGACCCAAGGTGAGAAGTTTTTCTCACTCATTTATCTGTAGAAAATCAAAAATAAAGTCCTAAAGAATGCAGAATAATAGAGGAATGTGTTAATTTAAACATTCAGTAAAGGAATGTTGTTATTTTATGTTTACTTGTTGATTTTGTGAGTTATTCACGGTCTCTCTAGGTGGTGACTGTATCACATATTATAATTGTCGAGGCGAGCCGTTAAGGCAAAAAAACTCCCAGCATTTGGGCGATGAGCCTGCCAGCCTCGCATAGCGAGGCGAGCCGTTAAGGCACTAAAACTCTCAGCACTTGGGCGATGAGCGCTATAGGCGCCCAACGCCTGCGAGCCTCGCATAGCGAGGCAAACCTTTAAGGCACTAAAACTTGCAGCACTTGGGCTATAAGCGCCGAATTATGAGACGCAGGACTTGGAAAAAAATATCTGAGATAGGAAAAATACGAAGTTAACGCACGAACCGCGCAAAGCAAAAATACAACAAAAAACATCACACAGAGCACGAGGGAACAGCAAGGACGTCTGGGAGTAAGGTGGAATGCAAATTCAAGGCAATTTTGGCGAATTTCAACACTCGCAAATCGGCTAAGCGAGAAAAATAATGGCGGCCTAAAAAAATGAAAATGAGGCTACAAGACCCTGGACCGCACAAAACACCGCCAACGGCATACCACTTTCACCAAGGAACCTATGAGGTACAAAATACACTATTACACAGGACGGCACATGCTCGCGAACAGCATAGCACATAGACAAACAAAGCTCTTTTACAATACTGAGGTGGGCATAGACATTGAATACACAGTACTTTTCTATCTGTGCAGTGATAATATGTCATCACAACCGCCAGTGCACTCATTTGGTCTAATGGAGAGCTCATTCAATTGCAGGGACACACACTGTTGAGAAAGTAATAGGCAGGTTGATAAAAGAAAATGGATCCCTGCACTAATGAATAATTGTATATTAATTCACTGAATATTATTCACAATATGTAAGCTATGATTTTCAATTTATTTGTTTGCTTTCTAAAAACATTTTCTACCTTTAAAAATGTAGTCATGTAAAGAACCATATAAAACATTGACCACGCTGGTTGTTTAATGACTCCACAGAGATCTCAATTAGCACATTTTGGATTGCACATAAAGCTGTTCAGGAGACACCTAATCTTAACTACAGTGCCTTGCAAAAGTATTCACCCCACTTGACTTTTTACCTATTTTGTTATATTACAGCCTTAAGTTCAATGTTTTGTTAATCTGAATTTTATGTGATGGATCAGAACACAATAGTCTAAGTTGGTGAAGTGAGAAAAATATATACATAAAACTATTTTTTAGAAATAGAAAACAGAAAATTGGCATGTGCATATGTATTCACCCCCTTTGTTATGAAGCCCATAAAAAGCTCTGGTGCAACCAATTACCTTCAGAAGTCCATAATTAGTGAAATGATGTCCACTTGTGTGCAATCTAAATGTCACATGATCTGTGATTACATATACACACCTTTTTTGAAAGGCCCCAGAGGCTGCAACACCTAAGCAAGAGGCACCACTAACCAAACACTGCCATGAAGACCAAGGAACTCTCCAAACAAGTAAGGGACAATGTTGTTAAGAAGTACAAGTCAGAGTTAGGTTATAAAAAAATATCCAAATCTTTGATGATCCCCAGGAGCACCAGCAAATATATTATTACCAAATGGAAAGAACATGGCTCAACAGCAAACCTGCCAATCTCACGGACCGGGCAAGGAGGGCAATAATCAGAGAGGCAGCACAGAGACCTAAGGTAACCCTGGAGGAGCTGCAGGGTTCACATCACATCACCCAAAGAACACCATCCCCACAGTGAAACATGGTGGTGGTGGCAGCATCACGCTGTGGGGATGTTTTTCAGCAGCCGAGACTGGGAAACTGGTCAGAGTTGAGGGAAAGATGGATGGTGCTAAATACACGGATATTCTTGTGCAAAATCTGTACCACGCTGTGCGTGATTTGAGGCTAGGACGGAGGTTCACATTACAGCAGGACAATGACCCCAAATACACTGCTAAAGCAACACTTGAGTGGTTTAAGGGGAAACATGTAAATGTGTTGGAAAGCCCAGACCCCAATCCAATAGAAAAATCTGTGGTCAGACTTAAAGATTGCTTTTCACAATCACAAACCATCCAACTTGAAGGAGCTGGAACAGTTTTGCAAGGAGAAATGGGCAAAAATTCCAGTAAGATATGGCAAGCTCATAGAGACTTGTCCAAAGCGACTTGGAGCTGTGATTGCCGCAAAAGGTGGATCTAGAAAGTATTGACTTTTGGCGGGTGAATAGTTATGCACATTGACTTTTTCTGTTATTTTGCCCTTTTTGTTGTTTGCTTCACAATAAAAAAAATAAAATAATAATCTTCAAAGTTGTGGGCATTTTCTGTAAATTAAATAATGCAAATTCTTAAACAATCCACATTAATTCCAGGTTGTGAGGAAACAAAACACGAAAAATGCCAAGGGGTGAATACTTTTGCAAGGCACTGTATATCATATTCTATGCTTGACGATTACATATGTTTAATTAGACAAAGACCCTGTTAAAGGGCCATTTACTTCAGTGTAAGTGCTCTTCGTGGTGGGAAAGAGCACAAAAGTTTATGTTAAAAAAAAAAAAAAATTGTTTCGTATTCTGTATTTTTTGGTATTAACTCAGGAATGCACTCAAAAGTTAACTCACAACTGACATGTTTAAGTGTTTCTAGTATTTTGTGATCTGCACAGATTGATTTGTTGAGGGTTACATTTTTATTTCTATGTTGCTCACTACACAAATCCAAAACTGCATTTCTGGGAGTGGGCAGTCAGTAACTCATGTAAACAAAGATTTTACTATATTGAATTTTCAGTGAAAAATTCACGTATTTTCAAAAATTCTAAAAGTATTTCAACATGATTTTAGGAGATCTTCACAGTGGTGTGCTCAAAATTGTGCTGAATTAACTGTCCCTTTAAGTTTTCTCCACTAAGAATATACTGTAGTGACTTAGAAAAATGGTTACCCTGAACATAAACAGTCCCACTCTTCCTCCCAACGAAGGATATTCAATACACACTAAACAAGAAGAAATATTTGCGTCAGTGCTTAGCCTCTAGAGGAGCTAAAATTATGATTTTTTCTAAACCTGCTTTTATGCTGGTATTGTCATTAGTTGTTACAAACTTTACAAACAGTGTTTCATAAACTACAATTGTCCTTTTAGTATGGAATAGGGGCAAAGTTCAATCTGACTTGCTACAGGAAATATCCCCTTTTAACATTTTCTCACCTTTTTACTCCTTTTATGTAATAAAAGGAGCACAAAGGTTATAAACTGCACCCTGAATGGCCAAAAGGCCATTACCTTACAAGGCACTATAAACGAGAGTGTACACTTCTCACTTTTTGTTTTTTACACATGCAAATCCTGGGTAATCTTGTGGGATAGAGTGTAGAATAAAAACTGAACATTTTATTGCATGTCATTTTCCCCAAAACATGCTTAATGAAAGATCTGTTAGTTGCCGCTACCTTGGCACACCCCTCCCCCCCCCCAGCACCACAATAGAAAATGTTAAAAGTTAGTGAGGGTGAGCAACACTGCATGTTTACCATTAGAAAGTCTTCTAATATGCAAATCTGTATACCAGAAGCATCCTTTCTAGAAACATTTAAAAAATAGAACATGGTTGGGCGTGGCTAGCAGGCACACTGAGTGGCCGCATGGTGCAACTGCTCCTCACCATCTAGGGGGAAAAAGGGCCACAATCTTGGGCTATTAAGCCTAAATTAACCCCAAACAGCTTTGTGGGGATATTAAAGACCCCCTTGAGGATTAGGAGCGGCAAGAGCTCCAGAATTGGAGCACAACAATTGTTTTGAGCCCTTCGGGCCTACTTGGCCGGGTGCCTGCATAGGCACAGTGGGCCATGTGCTCCCTCAACTCCATCTGCAACCCCTGGGCGCCGACACACGGGGGTGACTAACTCTCCCTCACCTACCCAGATCCTCCAACTCACCAGCCGGAGGATAAACTGCGGAAGCATGGAGCAGGAGGCTGAAGAGGCAGGCTACACACCGGAGCAGTGCCTGACTGGCAGCCATCTTGGGGCTCTGCCTGCACAGTGAGTACTGCAGAGAATAGCAGGACAGTAAATTAGTGTGGAGGGGCATCCTAACACTAAGGGACTGCAGGGGACTGAGACCCCATACTCTACACCCTCCCCTGGGAGATAATAAGACCCTGCTCACCTCCAGAGGGAAAGGGGGAAAGCCTGTTTGCATGATATCCCTGCCAGACGTTTTTAAAGGGCCAGTACCACATAAAAGGGCCTTTGGAAGAAGGGTTTAAAAAAAAGCAGGGGGCACAGGGATCTTCCGCTTATGTTGTGAAAAGTCATTGAGCTTAAAGAACTTTTCCTCAAAAGTTTTATTTTCTCCAGCAGCAGCATAACCTGAAACTGCCTCTGTCCTGATCACTTTAAACTCCAACCCAGCACAGCCACTTAGTGTCCATTCACACCTATTGCAGCAGCATTATAGAGACTGACTTAGGTGAAAGAGACTACAAAGCCACCTTTTGTCTTACCACTTCCACTGCAGATAATAACAGAACATTACAATTTGGAAATTCATACAAACTCCAGAGCTGCAACCCAAAATCACTGGGTTTGAGCTGGAAAGGGAACAAGAAGTGCTCAGCACTAGCTCCTCAAAAAGCACAGATAAATCAACCCAAAAACAGTAAAAGGCAAACTCCTGATAATATATCCCTAACAAGGTGGGAAGATAAAACAGAAGCGGAACAACCCCAACACTATACTCACGGACTAGACAAGGGGTCAAATTAATGCCCATGAGCAAGAACGGGCACTATCAACAAGGAGCCCAACTCATTCACCAACCCCAAGGAAGATAACAAGACAAAAGAAACCATGAAAGACGGCTAAAAAAGGGGAGAAACATCAGGAACTCCAAAAACAGATAACCAACCAGAAATGACAGATTAAAGCCAAATCAACAAGATGCAAAGGAAAACATAACCAAACAGCAAAGGGTCACAAGCCAAAGGGCAACTACACCTAGCGACTACCTAAGCTCTACAAAACCACACCCTCCCAGATACAAGATGGGGAAAAGCAGGAAAAGTGTACCAAGCAAAAGTATAGAGGAACACTTCAAACCCACAGAGCACTTTCACCTGACAACAACACAGACAGCCATGGATCCACCGGAAACCTCGGAACCAGAAGATGGCGCCACTCCTCCATCTCCACACATGGATGTCTCAGAAAAATCAATGGAGAAATTTGAAAAATTATTAAAGGACTACATAACCTCGGCAGTGAGGGACATCAGGAAAGAGATCCACGATATCGGACAATGGACCCACCAACTAGAGGAGATAACAGATAAAATAATAGAAACACAAATCAAAGACAGAAAAGACATCACCAGCAACACGGATAAGATAGCAGAAATGGAAAGCAAATACGAGGACCTGGAAAACAGGTCCCGTAGATACAATTTAAGATACAGAGGCATCTCCTCCCAAGTCACAGAACTGAAGCAATATATAACAGCAGTAACCCACACACTACTACCAGAGGGTGGAATAGAAGAAGATGAGATTGAGAGGGCACACAGAGCCCTAGGACCTGCTAGAAACACAAACACACCAAAAGACGTCATTGTCAGATACTTAAAACAAAGCACTAGAGATCTCATTCTGTCAGCAACAAGGAAGATAAGAGCTATCAAAGGCCCGGATAGCAGTGACCTGCAAATTTTCATGGACCTCTCTCCCATAACTTTGGAAAAAAGGCGAGCAATGAGACCAATACTGCAAACTCTCATTTCACATAGAATCTCCTACAGATGGGGATTCCCATTCGCCCTAATCTTCCAGGCGAACGGGTCATTTCATAAAGTCAATAACCCAGATGAAGGACACAAACTTTTACAACAACTACAACTAAAACAACCGCCCGGACAAGAACCACATACCAACAACGACGCAAGCCAAAGGCCCATTAGGGACTGGACGGAGACTACCAACAGTAAAAGCACAAAGAAAACCAGGCAAGAAAAGCCCACACCTCCAAGAGACACAGCAAATAAAAATCAGGAGAGAGTCACCTGAACAAAATAACCGTACAAACTCATCATTACGACAAAACTGGTTGAATCACCTCTAGGAATAATGAACAACAAACAAAATAAAGATCATCCCAGATACTATACAACTGCAACAAATAACACAAGAAAACAGCAAAGACATTAGCAACAAACACACCCGGTTGCTCGCACACGAAATAAATCTTGACATAAAGGATGATTAAGCTGAAACACACATGGAGTTCCTGTAGTCAGTTCAGATACAGGAAAACATAAAATTTGAGTAGTGCACTAGGCACTACTAACCAGATATACACAGACTGAAGAGAACCCTTCATAACAGAAGGACACTACAATAAGGAACTGAATTAAATAATACAGAATAGGCACTAGGTCACGGTTATTCTCCCAGAGGGAAAGCGGAGAACAGATCCCCTTTACTCTCTAAACTAAGGGTACTTCTACTAAAGTGCCAGGAGAATTTGTTGTTTACCATGGTTGCTTATTACAAGTTTACGCTAAACGAATGTTATGTATTTATGTTATGCATGTTACTAAAGTCATTTTGTGTTTGCTTACATTACAAGCGGCTCCACACAATTACACAAGGTCACGAGCCTCAAGGTCAACTGGACTCCGTAGAGGGAGGGCCCCGGGACCAGGAACAACAGACAGGTGAGAACAACCTACACAGACAAAAACCACGACACACACATGGCAGAGATCACATTTAATCTAATTTCCCATAACGTAAAGGGTTTTAATACCCCTTTCAAAAGAAGGAAGGCATTCCTCTTTTACAAAAAGTATAAACCGGCGGTGCTCTTCATACAGGAGACACATTTTGCCCAAGACAAACTACCAAAATACCTTCACAGGGAATACCCTACCTTTTACTCAGCCACACAGAAAACCAAGAGAGCAGGGGCCACAATAATAATACATAAATTGTTCCCATTTCAATTAGAACGTAAAATCGTGGATAAGGAAGGGGACTTCATTATCTTAATTGGATCGATACTAGGGAAAAAAATCCCCCTTATAAGCCTCTACGCACCCACCACTGCGCCACACAAATCCCTAATCAAACTACTGAATACCTTAATCCCTCTAGACACAGGGAAGATTATTTTGGGGGGAGACCTCAATCTCACTCTACAAGCCACACTGGACAGGTCGGGAAATAAATCAGACTTAAGATTTAGTAAGCAACTACAAAAGATTCAAATGCTAATGCAAAATAATAACATAATAGATGCATGGAGGGGACATCACCCCCTGGAAAGGGAATACACCTTCTTCTCCCACACACATCAAACGTACTCCCGAATAGATATGATATTTCTGGACTCTGGGTTGTTTGACCACTCTAGCAACGCACAAATAATCCCCTGTCCATGGTCCGATCACTCTGCGGTGGCCATCACTTTGAACCTGAACACGGGGTTAAAATCCAAATTTAACTGGAGACTAAATGAGTCCCTTATTGCCATACCAGAAACAAAAATGCAAATACAATCAGAACTGACACGATACTTTGAACAAAATGAAAAACCAGAGACAGGAATAGGCTGGCTCTGGCTAGCCCATAAGGCCTATATGCGAGGATCCATTATAAGGATAGCCACCACTTACAAAAAGACGCTTAATCAAAAAGAGGCAGACTTAACTAAAAAATGACACAAACTAGAGACCTTAAACCAAATGAAGCTGACCCCTACAAGGACAGCGGAAATAGTAAAAACAAGACAAGAATTAGATAACATTCTAACAATTAAAACAGAAAGAATAATGCGCAGATCCCAACACACATTCCTGAAGCAGGCAAACAAATGCTCCCCAATGCTCGCCAGGAAACTGAAAACAAAACAACACAACAATCAAATATTCCAAATAAAAACAGCAGATGGCCATATAACCCAAAGCCAATCCAAAATACAAGAAACCTTTAAAAACTTTTACCAGAAAATCTACACATCAGAGAAAACCTCTACAACACATCAGATCCAAAACTATCTAAGTGGCCTAGATTTACCAGAAATATCAACCACAGATCTAGAAGCCCTTAATACAGAAATTACACTAAATGAAGTCAGGGAAACAATTGAAGGAATGAAACTAGGAAAGGCGCCAGGACCAGATGGGTACCCAAATATTTATTACAAGACATTCACTGATCACCTGTCACCATACCTAGCCAAATTATTCAACGCCATACTCAAAGGGGAACAGATAGCTCACGAATTCACACAAGCAAGCCTCATTTTCTTCCCCAAGCCAGGCCGCGATCCCATAGAAGCCAAGAACTATCGACCCATCTCCCTATTAAACGGCGACCTTAAGATACTAGCAAAAATTATGGCCTGCAGAATCTCAAAATTCCTCCCAAAATTGGTACACAAAGATCAAGTTGGTTTTGTGCCGTACAGACAGGCGGGGGACAACATCAGAAGGATAATGAATGTTATGCATATAGCCAAGGCGAACAACAAATCACTCTGCACCATCGCTTTTGACCTAGAGAAAGCCTTTGATTCCCTAGAGTGGGGCTATCTGAAAGGAGTGCTACACAAAATGGGGATCAGGGGAAATTTTCTCAACGTCTTTAACACCCTATACAATAAACCCAAAGCATTCCTGAAACTAGAAGGGGAAAACATAAATTACATCGACATAGAAAGAGGGACAAGACAGGGGTGCCCCTTGTCACCATTACTATTCGCTTTGGCGATAGAACCTCTCGCACAGAGAATCAGGGCGGATGGGGGTATCAAGGGGGTTTGGGCTGGGTCCCACCAATTCAAATGCTGCATGTATGCAGGTGACATTCTATGCACTGTGACCGAGCCGGAATCCTCTATACCCCCCCTGCTGGAGACCCTGGACCAATTCGGAATAATTTCGGGATTAAAAGTTAATTATAATAAAACTGAGGCTCTGGGCTCCAACATTCCGGAACAAACCTTAACCAGACTAAAAACAAAATATAACTTTACATGGTCCTCAGACCAAATCAACTATCTGGGAATAAAACTGACCCCCGACCTGTCTGGGCTGTATGAGGCCAACTATCCACCTATATTCAAAACCCTATGTGCAGACACCAAAATTTGGAGTAAATTCCCGATCTCCTGGACGGGACGCATAAATTCCATCAAATTAAACATATTACCAAGGCTGTTGTACTTGTTTAGGACCCTCCCTATTCACATAAAACGAAAAGACTTAGACAAATTTCAAAGGCATCTAACAAGATTCATATGGGGCAACAAAAAACCTCGAATTTCAAAGAAGCTGCTATATAGCAATTATAAAACCGGGGGCATAGCATGCCCGGACCTAAAAGCTTACTATACATCAGCCCAACTAGCATTCCTCCCCCAATCCCACTGGGTGGAGCACCAGCCAATCTGGGTATTTGTGGAGAACATACAAATGCACCCACATAAATGGGACAATGTGACATGGTCGCCCACCATACCACACGCATGCGAGAAACACAGCAACCCAATCATCAGACATATATTACACACCTGGCACAAAACCAACAAGGCACACCACATAACAAGAGGCCTATCAAACTTAACACCCACTTTAACAATCCCAACAATATAGGATACATTAGACAAGGATCAATTAACTGGTGGTCCTTGGATACAAAATGATAAGGTCCTTACCTTTGACCAGCTCCGACATAACCATAACATCCCATTAAGAGAACATTTCAACTTTTGTAAGATAAAACACTACATAACAACACTTATTAGGAAATGGGGAGCCCCCAGACCAAACTGGCTAAGCGTGATCTGCCAAAAAGCCCCACTCACAAAAGGCATCATAAGCACACTATATGCAGCAATTAGAGAGAAGCACAACAACAACACAGCTCCCTTTAAGTGGAAGTGGGATCAAAACATAGGAACCCCAAAAGACGATAAGGCCTGGGAGAAAACCTGCCTCAAACTTGTGAAGAGCCCCCTGAGCTATTCCCTTAGGGAAACATCCATAAAATTCCTCCATATAGCATATTATACACCTGCAAAACTACACACCATTAACACGCGAATCCCCCCACAATGTTTCAGGCACTGCCAGGATAGGGGGACATTCGAACATATATGGTGGGAATGCCCCATAGCCCTAAACCTCTGGAACAAAGTGCTAAAACTAGCCTCAGAGACACTGCATACACCAATCCCTTGGTCAATTGACACATGCCTCCTAGGAGGACCTATTACACATATTTCGAAAAGCCAGAATAAATGGTTTCAGTACCTGATGCTATCAGCAAAAAGCCACATAGCTCAAAAATGGCGAACCCCAGACCTCAGGATACAAGAGGTAATACACAAATTAAATGGCATAATGTTGTTTGACAGATTCACACACACGACTAACAACACATACCCAAAATTTCTAGAAATATGGGGGGCATGGACAACCTCCACACAGGCAATAGAAATATAACAAACATAAACACAGATAGCAGACAAACTAGGAGATAAACCAATTCAAGAAAAGTGAACTGGGGCCCCCCCTCTTGCCGGACTCCACAGACCAGCGCCAAACGGCAAGACTCAGAGGTGAGTGACCTTCTTCAAACTACTGTCTAGAATACATACAAAAACGGTCCCACGACATGAGAGGACGGAAAGAAGAATCATTAGACACAAGCACACGAATGACACTGTAGTTAAAGTTGTTATATCCAGTTAATTTTATTTTGTATGTTAAAAAAACTGTAACAAGAGGTAGCATATCATACTAAAACCATCAGAGATCTCAAAAACAGGCAAACAACCATGCTACCAGTTTAATGTTACTTAGAAAGGTTAAGAAAAAGGAAAATGTAATGGAACTGTCACTAAATGAAAATGTCACCATCATATAAGTTTACGGTTAAGCAATCTACAACATAAATTTGGCCTGCGAGCCATCGCTGAAACATTAATACTGTATAAGATTTACAACTCCGTGACAATAAAAACTATTGAAACAAAAAAATAGAACATGTAGTCTCTCCCCAAGGAACCCCTTCACCCGTATGGAAACATAAATGTAGTGCCTAATAACTTTGATAGTACCCACCTTTTCTTTCACTGATTTATTTTTTGTTGAGTATTTTTTATAGCATTATTCGATTTTTTGAATTTGCCCATTTCCAAGGGCTGAAGATGAGGGTATGATGGTGTTGTTTGAAGAGAGTATGCAGGATATCTATCCATACACTTTTTATTTATTTGGAATATATGCATTGTGCACAAACCCATTTTCTTTCACCCCACCAGAAAGAGATGGGCAAAGTGGGGGAAACAAGTCTGTCCGTGTTTGGATAGTAGCCCGCACTCCTTGGGCCAGAAGTGAGAAATAGAGATTCCAAAACATGTTTTAAACAAAGTATCTTAATTGTTAATTGTACAGTGGCTCTTACGTACCATTGTAGTCCAAATGACAAAACACTATTCTGTATGAAAAATAAATGGTCTATAATTTACATAAACTGACACACAGTGGAGAAGATTTATCTTCCTCTAATCTGACGTTACAGGAAACAAAGGGACTGTGAATATTAATGGAGTTCAGCATGGCAACTCTTTGTGCCTGTAGTTCCATTTATTTGAATGTGATCAGGTAAAAAACACAGTTAACAGGCTTGCCATGAAACTTTATTTACACTGTCTTTCAATGATTTAGTAAGATAAAGGGCGGATCAAACACATTGTTTTTTACGGGTTTGTATGGGGCTTTTATTGATAATTTTGTTAATATAATTGATTTTAATTTCACAAAACAAAATGTTCTTTTTAATGCATCATAGAAAGTTTTCTACTACAGTGACCCTTTGAATGGTCTACAACTTCATTATAGTTTCTGTTATTTGATACTGTGTTAATAATTAGCCATTAACAGTTCATACTGAATATCTGACAGGTTTCCATAACTGGTACAACAAACACATATATTTAAGTAAGGAACTTGAATTATTTCATTATTGTTTAATGAAATTCCTTAGTACTTTATTAGTGATTAATTAACTTTCATTATGTTTAAGGAACACAAAGCTGTTCGGAACATCCGCCCTTTCTCCCTTTTGTGTGTATCTGAACAGTTGAGGTTACAACAGAGATATAATTTGAAATCATAGTTAATAACAAGTACTTTATAACAAATGTTAGGAAAAATGCTTTTTCATAAAGCCATATGAAATTAACAAAAATGAGCATGTGCAAACTCCAAGGATGAGCTACAATAATTATCCTAATTATTTCCATTGCTTTGAATTTTCTCCTTCTTGTTAATTTCGTATGGCTTTAGTGTGAAAACTATACAGCCAGACTCCCAAGGAGTAAATAGCTATCATTGATAATTATAACCCACAAGAAAAAGATAACAGTCTATGCTCAGTTTATGGATCCGAAAAACTGATTGACAATTGAAAATTGCAAAAAACAACGGAACTTATCAGCAAGAGAATGCATTTTTAATAACACTGAATTCATAAAGAATTATTTATTCTTATAGTGTTATAATATACTACCGACTTGCCCATCAAAAAATGACGGCAATAAAATGAGAATGCAGAGAATGCTGTTATGCACCCTATGCGAGTGTCTCCCCCCCCCTTCGTGATGATATTTTTGAATTATTATGTCAAAAATATAGTGCATTCGTGGCAAACTTAAAGAGCTAAACATCTTTTACAGCAGTCCTTAAATGACGTCCTGCTAAAATGTCCTAATCAACAAAATGCAATTTCATTTGTATTGATTTATAGAATAAATTAATTAATTGATAAACCTATTATATTTATTTTCATACATGCAAAACCTAAACAGCTCAGTATCTATTTGTAAATGCAAGCATTCTAAAATCTTAAAATTTTAATTTTACCATATTTTTTTCATAATAATAATTAAACTTCAAGAGCTAAACATCTATTAAAGCAGTCCTTAAATGATGCCCTGATAAAATGTCCTAATTAACCAAATGTAATTTCATTTGTATTATTTTATAGAAGAAATTAATTCATCAATTAATAATATTTAATTTTCATATATGCAAAACGTAAACAGCTAAGCATCTATTTGTAAATGCAACCATTTTTTTAATTCATAATTAATGAATGAATTAATATACTTTACCTATTTGTCTGTAATATTCAGCAATCAATATTCAAAACAGCTTTAAATCTTTTTTGATTTTCCAGCAGCAGAAAATAACATATTCACATAAGCTAACTAAATAGATCACAAACAGAATTGACTGCCCGATGCAGGGCTTGAACCAGCAGCTCCAAGAGATAAGAGTCTAGAGCATGTACCCACAGAGCCACAAAGGCAGAAAGTGAACAGTGATACTATTCATCACCTGAGGAGAAAGTGTGATAAATGTGCAAACCTGCGTGCGCGAACCCAAGCCATTATTTTTTGTGGGAAAACCACCATTTTAGATTCGTAATGTTGTTGATTGCAAGTTACTCCGTTGTTCACATTAAAATGGCTGCGATTGTCTATTTCTTGTCTATTTCTTACATGCCTCACGAGCAATTTACAGCCTTCGTAATCGTATATTTTGTAAGTCGGGCGTGCCTGGCGTTGTTCAGGTAAGTGTAACGTGTTTCGGCCTCGTTTTCATTCTTGTTTAAGATTTTTTATGTTTTAACGGTCGCCATTTTTTCTCGCTTATCCTAAAAAGAAAACGCTCAAAATATGGTTCAAATACTCTTGCGAGCTCACTCACAGGATCCCTAGCTGTCCCCCTGAGTTGTCTGTAAGAGTATAAATTTGTTTTTTATAGGACTTGTTTTTTTGTGGGTCTTTGGAGTTATGCGGTTGACTGATAAAGCATTGTGTGCCTCGTAAGTCCAGCGGGACTCGCGATGAACTCCTACGGCGCTCATCTCGAGCCCTCCAATGAGCGTCTTCGGTGCTCATTGCAGCTAAGTCCTGCATGGCTCATTGCAAGGCCTGCAATGAGCGCCGAAGGCAATCATTGCAGCTAAGTCGCGCAGGCCTGCAATGAGCGTCTTATGATTGAGCACCTCTGACTTTAATTATTGTGGTTAAGAATGAGAAACTGCCGAATGCCAACATGAAGTTCTGAGTAACTTTTGAGGTAATTATGTTAATTTGTAAAAGTCAGAAAACATATTTCAGTGCAATTAAAGCAAAATGATGTTATAGTAATTCTTACATTTCCATGATATTGCAATGCCATCTATTACAGACCGTTTAACAAAAGCTCATGAATGATCTTCTGGTGATGGTTGAGGATTAGTGGGGTCTGCTCATCCATGGTGCACTGTATGTGTGTGTTGTACAGTCATGTCTGACTCTCCGTGACCTCATGGACCGCAACACACCATGCTCATCCACTTGGTATTCATGACAGAGATGCTGGAGTGGGTTGCCAGTTCCTTCTCCAGTGTGCCATAGCATACAGCTCCTGGCATTCCTAGGTAGTGTCCCATCCAAGTACTGGAATATCAAACTAAAATGTGTAAAGTGGGAACAATGTTAGCTTATCTAATGTTGATTCTGTTTCAGCCGTATGTGGTTTAAAGTTTCCTACAGGAGCTCAATTTAAGGAGTACTTGTTTTAAAGCACTGTTATAGGAGTCAACTTTCATTTAATAGTTAGTTCTGTGGGAGCCCTAATTGAAAGCACTATAATATTAGTGTTGAAATCTTGGGTATAGCGAACCTCATCTAACCTAGATGAAGGCAAAAAGAAAATAAAACCAATAAAGTCATTCGTATCCAACAACTTGCAACATTTTGGGATGTACATACAATATTAAAGTTGTAAAAAAGACAATCCCTTTTGATAATAAAGTATTAATCATTTTTGTTACTGAAAAATAACAAGATCCACTGAAAATAAGAAAAAATAATGCTCATAAATTATTAATACACTGTTTTTGTCTCACTGAATGTTTGTCCGTAATGGAACAATGGAATATGCACTCTAAATTTAAGAAGAACATACTGTACCACCCTCGATACTATACAGTAAAGGCACTTCTTATCGGATGCCTGGCTTAAACTGAGTTTGATAAGATTTAAGGTATAAAACACACTGTGACATGTTGAACAGTACTGTGTACTTGAACAGTTTTTCAAAGCACAAAGTTTCTTTCAACTGAAAAATACTTATTTATAGCCCCCGGTAATGTGTTGGTGTTATGGTAGGGCCCTTATACACTAATTGATATATTAAGAAGCAGATTAATTGAATCTATATTCACTGACTTATAAAAAATACTCTCATTCACCCCATTGCATTCCTTACAAGCTGGAAAGTAGACTGGATATCACATTTAGATCTCTTGAAGTCAAGCCAGATCAAACAGCTATCTCCACCCTCCTATTTGGGCTATCAAACTTCACCATCACCTGACTCTACTAGGAATGTCACGCTCTGGAGTCTACTAACCTTCCCCACTCATTCCACACATACTTTTGCTCCGCTAAAAGTCTGACATGCACCTAACCGTCTGACAGACATGTGGCCCCTTATCCTTCACACCACATCTGAAACCAGTAACCTTCACATTTGACCTAGCAACCATTTATGCTTGATCTGTCATGGTCCCAGGTCTCCCACTGGCCACTCAGTGGCAACCGCATCTCCTGTTTCTTTAGCACAGCATCTGAGAGGACACCAGCACTATTCTTTCTTGCCTTCTAAGCTCTTGTGTATGTGCCTAAATCTATGCTTGCAGGGGATATTCAGTGTCATCTATGTTTAGAGAAGTTATCTACAAAGAGAATGATCTAGGAATGTCTGCTCCAGACCATATTTTACTTGCACCTCCTTGTTGTTTCACTGATCCAGTCCACTAATAAAGGTTTACAGAAGTGCAACCCAGGGTCTGCATAAAGGAATAGTTCATTTGTTCTGCTTTCTTAGTTCCAGATATGCACCATGCTGTCCTTGGCTGATTTTCTGTATATTACCTTTGGCATGACTTACAAGTGTTCTTCTCTCTGCGCTTCTAACCTTTTGGCTACATCTCTGGATCGGATTTGCCAGCCCCAATCTTTTAACTCCCTCTTGTCCATTTTTTTGCCTCAGGCCCTTATCAGTTACTGCTGCCCCAGAATTCCTTTCCACTAGGCTCTAACACAACCAGTATTTATATTATATTACTAATTTCCTCAAACGCACACTTATCTATACAAACAATTCCACTTAGCCTTGACCAAACTAAACTTCTCACATGCACTTGACCACAGTATCGTTCCCACAGATATCTTGCTCCACTCACTATAAGGTTAATGTGCACAGGTGGCTTTGTTTTGCAGACATTGCTACATTTTATGCATAAAGTTATCATATACCGTATATACTCGAGTATAAGCCGACCCGAGTATAAGCCGAGGCACCTATTTTACCACAAAATACTGAGTAAAATGAGTGACTTGAGTATAAGCCGAGGGTGGGAAATGTGCTGCCCCTTGTGTCCCTTTTGTGCCCTCTGTGTCCCCCCTCTCTCTACCGTGTCTTCTCCCCTCTAACTTCCCTGTGTCTCTTCCCCCCTCCCTTATCACCCTCCTCAACCCCCTCCTCATTCTCAACCTCCCTCCTCAACCCCACTCCTCATCCTCAAACTTTCTTTCTCAACCCCCTCCTCAACCCCCCCATCCTCAACCCCCCATCCTCAACCCCCTCCTCAACCTTAACCCCCCTCCATAACCTCAACCTCCCTCCTCATCCTCAACCTCCCTCCTCATCCTCAACCTCCCTCCTCATCCTCAACCCCCTCCTCAACCCCCATCCTCAACCCCCCTCAACCTCACTCCTCAACCCCCCATCCTCATCCTCTCCCCTCAACCCCCATCCTCATCCTCAACCCCCATCCTCATCCTCAACACCCCCATCCTCAACCCCCTCCTCACCCCCCTCAACCTCAACCTCCCTCCTCATCCTTAACCCCCTCCTCAACCTCCCTCCTCATCCTCAACCCCCTCCTCATCAACCCCATCCTCAACCCCCATCCTCAACCCCCTCCTCAACCCCCCATCCTCATCCTCCCCCCTCAACCCCCCATCATCATCCTCAATCCCTCATCCTCATCCTCAACCACCCCATCCTCATCCTCAACCCCCTCCTCACCCCCCCTCAACCTCAACCCCCCTCCTCAACCTCCCTCCTCCTCATCAACCCCCTCCTCACCCCCCCTAAACCTCAACCCCCCTCCTCAACCTCCCTCCTCCTCATCAACCCCATCCTCAACCCCCCTCCTCATTCTAAACCCCCCTAAATACATCCCCATCTACCTTTCCCCTCACTTACCTGTTTTTTATCCTGGCTCCTTCCGGCGCACATGTGACGTCACATGCGCCCGCCTCATTCGCATATACCGGGTGCCGGCACCCGGTATATGCTAATGACCCTGCGCGCATGTGACGTTACATGCCCGCTGGGGTCATGACGGAAGGAGCAGAGGCCGGAGAAGAAGCAGGTAAGTGAGGGGGAGGTATTTAGAGTGGAGAAAGTGAGGAGGGGGGTTGAGGATGAGGAGGGGGGAGGGAAAGAGACACGGGGGGTTAGAGAGACACATGGGGGGTAGAGAGACACGGGGGGGTTAGAGAGACACGGGGGGGCTAGAGAGACACGGGGGGAGTGACTCGAGTATAAGCCGAGGGGCCCTCTTTTAGCCTTAAAAAAAGGGCTGAAAAACTCAGCTTATACTCAAGTATTTACGGTATATAGTTCTCAGCAGCGCGGGCTTGCCAAAAAACATTGGTAACGCAACGTTAAAACTGCGGGCTCACAAAGCGAGCCCGCTGCAACGGTTGCAGCCAGGCAAGGAGCGCCCAAGGCTCTCCTTGTGCTGGTGGAGATGAGCGCCATAGGAGCTCATCCCTATGACCCCGCTCGACTTAAGCATGATACCTACGACCCACGGGACTACAGATCAACAGAAAACTCAAATACACAATTCATAGTGCAAGACCTGTAGCACTTGAAAAAATCGCCTGCAAAAATTACTGCCCATAACACTTTGAAAAGTAAACCGCCACTTACAGAAAAAATTATACGACCCGCAAAAAGTACAAAGTTAACGGCCGAACCGCACACATTGAAAAACACAAAAACAGTCCAACTGTACATTGTAGCTCTTCAGCATATTGATATAAAAATATATTTATATAAAAAAAAGAGCAGGGGAGAGGCTCACAATGAGCGCCGAAGGAGCTCAGCGCTGGGCTCACAATGAGCGCACAGGGTTATCAGAGGAGCAAAAGTACACGAGGGGAGAGGCTCAAATGAGCACTGAAGGCACTCATTGCAAACCTTGCGATGAGAGCCGAAGGTGCTCAGCTCGGGGCTTGCAATGACCGCAGAAGGTGCTCAGACGACCAAAAGTACATATGGGGAGAGGCTTGCAGTGAGCGCCAAAAGCGCTCATTGCAAGCCACGCGATGAGAGCCGAAGGTACTCAGAGGACTAAAAGCCTTATATTGTGTGACAAACAGCATTATCTGCCTTACAATTTTATTGCCGTCATTTTTTAACGGGCAGGTCACTAGTATCAATATAATGCTCTTTACTGATGGAAACTGGAAACTTGCTATATTGAAGTGGATTCCCTTGGAAGAAAGATTTTGCTGTGGAGAGTGGGCCTATGTATCACTGTCTAGTTTCTTACTTCAGATTTTTCTTAAAACCTTTTAGACATATTTCTCAGAAAAATCCGCCTTCCCCTTGTGACTTCAGGAGCGAGATAATCATCTGTAGGCTGATATTCCAAACATGGAGAATTAATTTAATTTTGAATTTTTCTATTATAAATGATTAAACTGGAATTGTATTAATGATGAATGCTTAAATAAACCAATTAGCTTCTATTGTTAGGGCATTACTATGGACCTTTAAGCAAACAGTAAAATGCAGTACCACTAATCCACCATTGAACTTGATGTTTTATGGTAATTAATCCGCCTTACTGATACTTTCCTTGCCTCTGTCTTTATCTGCTACTTATTACCATACTATTTTATAATGCTTATCAGAAAAAGATAAGCTTTACAGTTATTACCAGAATAGAGTCCTTTTCGGTATCGTTTTAGCCTCAATATGGACGTTTTCACATGGAGCTGAACAACTTTCCTGATAAGGTATTGCATGTGGAAAGGTGTGTTTTTCTCACATTGAGCCTTCATAAACCGGCAATTCCTGCTATATGTTAATGTTATATTGTTAGAATTATGTACAGCAGGACCCTACCATTTATGAGCACACATACATAATACGTATAATACAACGGATTATAGGTGTGTTTGTTTATTTAGGTTTTTTCTTTTGAAATGGTTTGTTATCTTTCCCCTTCTAATCACACTTTACCTTGCCAAGGGCCTTATTCAATTGCAATTTGCTACGATTACAGAGCGATTCAATTGAACAAGCCCACAATTTGCGGGCCAAAAGCAGAAACTGTAAACCATGCAATCGTAAGTAGCATTTCAGAGTGTGATCATGATCAATAAAGCAAGGCTGTAGCTAACGATTCAGAAACACCCCATAGTAAATGAGACCATCAATATTACGTCAGTAAAACATGGAGGTTACACGTCAATCAGTTCGCTTTTAGAAGGCCCAAATGCGATCAGACTCGAAATCTGGCAATATACAAAATATTAAAAATGAATGGTGATACTGTTTCAGTCCATGTGGGTGGCCTGGTATGTATTAACTCATTGATTCCCAACATCAATAGGGCACGAAAATTAGACATTAAAAAAAAAAAAATATTGCAGATTTGCAAACTTGAGACTCTTATGCAATTAATTCTAATGTCTTTCATTACTTTCCCCATCTTTTAAAGTGCAGTATTGATTTTTAATTTGCATTTACAATGCTATGATCAGGTGTTTAAGCACCTTGCGAGTCCTATCTGGTACCCATATGATTTTCTTCTATATTTGCCATTTACGGGGTGTGAAAGCATTCGTGGGCTTGAGGAAAGATCAAAGGTTTAGATGGGTCGGAGTTATGGTTTTGACAGCCGCAGGGATTTTAAGCCTGCAACCCGCAAATTGTTTGCAGGTAGCTAAAATATGCCAATTTAATATCAAATTAGTTTATGGGCTACATTACGGGGTCCAGTAACCAACAATTGCTCAATTGAATTGGAGCCCAAGTATTTTACTCAGCACAGTAACCCTACTTTATATTGTTCCAGCTGGGATAAATGTGGGATACCCTGAACTGCTTTCCTTAGAAAAGAAAAGCAACATTGTTTCTTTATTTACGTATTAAGGACAAACTTCTTTTGTGTGAGTCCACAAAAACTGAAGAGAGCGCAGACACTCTATTGTAATATAAACACTATTGTTCTCATACCATAAACTCTAATGGAGCTATTATTTCATTCATTGTTTTAAAATGTAATTGGGGCAAATGAAACATAAATGTCTCACTTATTAGTTCAATATTACCAGGGGTGGATAAAAATATATATAATACCTAGGAGCCAGCTAGATTTCCTAGGAGCTAGTCGGATTTATTCACTAAGCTATCACAAGGTGTTGGTATGAAATGTATGAAGGTCTGGGATGGCAGTTTTCCCCAAAGGAAATCAAGTACATTGCAGCCCCACCAAGATGTTTCTAGGAGCAGGAATGGAGGTGGTTTCAGAGAGATCTGTTACATTTTGGGCAAATATTTAGGAACTGGAAGTGAAATTTACAGACGTAGGGCTCTATTTAATTGCAAGCCGGTAATTACCTTCAAACTGAATTTTCTAAACATGTAGATATATTCAGTTGTCACTAACCCGTAATTATAGGCTCACAGCCCCAACACGCATACCATGAACCCATAAGCAGCATTTCAAGGCATGATCAATTAAGCAAGACCGTAAGTTACATTTTAGACAGAGACAATAGTAAATGACACCGTCATCATGACGTCAGTAAAAGATGGAGTTTAAACTACAATCAATTAGTGTTTAGAAGTACAATTTGCAATTGAACTCACGATCCAGAATTGTAGAAATCAATAAAAATCAATAAAGCAACTGTACTAGTCCATGCAGGTTCCATGATATGTATTAACTCCCTGATTCCCAGGATCTATATAACACGGAGCTTGAGACTGTTGTGCAATTGATTATATTGCCTTTCATTGCTTTCTCAGTATTTTGAAGTACAGTAGTGTGTGTTTATTTGCTATTGCAGTGTTACAGAAAGGTGTTTAACCCATTCACAAGTCCAATTCAGTACTCAGAATGTGTTTATACATTTGCTATCTATTAGTTTCAAGGCAATTGTGGGCTTGTTGAATTGTTGTAATTCAATATCGATTTTGCATCTTTAGAACTGGTAACATTTACAGGAGATAGGACAGAGTTACGTTTTTGTCAACCCCAGGGCTTTTGAGCCTGTAACTCACAATTGGAATTGAGTAGCTAAAAGTAGCCAATTAAATATCAGTAACATTTACAAGCTCCATTATGGGCTCATGTAATTGCGATTTGGATAATTAAATAGGACCATGTATTAGAAGTCAAAGAAGTTATTTGCATCAATTTAATGTGGGAGTATAGTACATGTTCTACAGTCATGGGTGCATTTTGGGATCCCTCTGCAGATATCTAGAATATCTGCAGATATCTAGAATATCTGCAGATATCTAGAATATCCATGAAACAGAAAAACATAAGCTTTCCAGTTATTGCCAGAAAAGAATCCTTTTCAGTATCCTTTTACCCTCAATATGGATGTTTTTACATTGAGCTGAACAACTTTTCTGCTAGGGTATTACATGTGTAAATGTGTGTTTTTATCACATTGAGCCTTCATAAACCTGCAATTCCTGCTATATGTTATCACTAATCTGTATTCAAGATCACTAATCAAGATCACTAATCATAATATTAGCATTATGTCATATTACCTTATACCAAGATAAAGTACTTAGCATACTTATGAAGTATATGCTTTGAATTACACTGATTGAATAGTTTAAGGAAATTAATTTATTTGGATGTCAATTTGTTCCATAATTGGACATCTTTATATGATTTTTTTCCAGTTTTTTAATCATGTTCTTTTACCTTTAAAATTATCTTAAAATAGAATACTAATAAATTATATGTTTTATATATGTTTCAGAAGTAGTATGTTTTGACCTTGTTCACCAAAGGTGAAGCTGTTTTGGGGTTGAACTCTTAGGTTCTACCTTTTAGTTTTGTGAATCACCCCTCTCCACATCCTTGCTATCTCATCAGTTTGAACATATTTGCCTCCATGGAGGATATGGGACTGGTTTTGAATGGCATTCAGAAGGACAACAAATTCCTCTATGGAGTAATTGGGGTCCTGTGTTTCCTTTCAACCTTGTTACCCCTAACTGTTCCAGGGGATCAACATCTCTTTGTGTTGGCCCTGAAGAGATATGTAGTAAGGGGGTATGGGTATGGGTGTGTGTGTGTGTATTGGGCGGGTATATGATAGGATTGTGAGTTCTTATCAAAGGCCACCTTTAGCCTTTATTAAACACTTCTCGAAATATATTCCTAAAAATGTATAAATTACATGCAACTCTTGTTTTCTACTTAATATAGGAAGCATATTTAAGGCATAAAGAAGCTTTGATAAAATACCCATTTTGAAAAAATGTATAGTCAGTTAAATAGGCATTTTTGACCACTGATTTATTTATAATTTGATTTCTATGTTTAATGAAATTGGCAAAACATGTTTTAGGATCTAAGGTAATAATAATACCCAAATACTTAATTTACCATGTATTATCTGAAATGTACAATCTAATAGGTGTGGTTAACCATAACAGTTTAGTCTTTGCATAATTAATTTTATTTCCTGAGAAGTTACCAAAACACTCAATGGTTTCCAAAATCAATTTAATATATTTCTCAGGTTTTTCAACAAAAATGAGAATGTAATCAGTATATATTGCTAACCTAATAATATGTTCCCTGATTTTTACCCCTGAAACATGTCTCACAAGGCACACTCCTGCACTTTTTAAGACAAATAGAAAAGTAAAAGCCATAAAGGACATCCCTGGTGTGTGCACTGCTGCAGAAACATAGAACTATTTAATAATAATAATGATATATTTGGCTTGAAATATAAACTCGTTAAAATTTTGAAAAAAACTACCACTAAAATCAAACTGTTCTAGATATAAACAAATGCTTCCTGTCGATTGTATCAGAAGCTTTTTGTGTAGAATTCCTACCAGTAAGAAAACTAGACTGATCCAGTATGAACCAACAAAATAATTATTTGTAACTGCCAAAATAGATATAGAATAAAAATGTTATATTCTACATTTAGCAATGAGATGGGTCTATATGAATTAAAATATTCCAGAACTGCATCTTTTTGCAAGCTCTATTAGATATTTAAAGTTAAAAAACCTTGAGTTGGACTTATCTCTTTAAAAATAACACTTATATAACCTTGTAAAATATCCAACAATATTTCTATTCAAAATATTATAATACTCTGCATTGAATCCGTCCAGACCAGGGGCTTTATAATTTTTCTCATTTTTAATATTTAGCTTAATTTCATTTTCTGTTATGTCACAATAAAATACTTTTAAAGTTTTAACTAAATTATGAGATTATTTAATTTTAGCCCTAAAAAGTTTTTTGACTATCTAAATCAGATTCCTGCTTTTAATACAATTTCTTCAAAATATGATGCAAACTGGTCCTCAATTTCTTAAGCTGTCTAAAATGTTTAATCAATTGCTGAAATAGACTAAATTTAATTAAATCATGGTCCTGTTTCTCAACCTTTGCCAAATTTGAGAAATCAACTCTAATGTTTCTTACCTTTCAAACATTACTTTCTCAAGCATTTTTACCTCATAATATTACTTGCTTGTGTTAAAATTATTATTTTTTATTTTTATTGATTTATAGTGTTCATATGCTATTGTCAATTGGGCATTAAGCTTCTTATTATATAATTAAAATTAATTATATTTTTCCACTAAATATGAAAAAGCCTAAATAAACAGGAAATCTCCAAGCATGAGCTTTTTTTTGTAATTTCCTATTAAGTTCTAAAACAATAGGACCATGGTATGAACTCTGAAATAATAATTTTTCTGATATCTGATGAAATCAAACAAAAATATGTATATGTGGGGTGACACATTCGTCAGCTGAAAAAAGTCTTCTCAGTACCAGATAGCTCAAAATAATTCATGAGAGACCCTCTTGAAGACAATCTTGCTAGAAAATAAAGAGGGTCTTAGACCTTAAAATAATACATTAGAGTCAATACATGTTCTCCAACAACTATGTTACTTTATTAGGAGGATCTGGGTACATGTATATGGGGTTAAAACAATGAAAACCAAATTATAAAATTTTACACAAGACAAAAAGCATCTTTGATTTCCCAGCCTAAACCAGGACGACCAATCACAAAAGGGTTTTCGTTAGTGGCATAGTGATTGATTGGTGCAGAACCAATCAGCAAGTTGCTGGTAACCAGTTTAAAATATCCCCACCCTGGATGGGGGGATCTATCGTACAAGGGCTGATATCGGTGCTTTTCGTTTTGGTCTGGGTAGTGGCCTGAGACACCAATCAGGAAAAAGATGACAAGTCCAAAAAGATCAGTCCAATCCCCTGTGGCCAACAGAGCCCATTATTCTCTATGGGAAGGAAGGCACCAGGAATAAAAAGATTATCCAGAGGACTACGAGGAACATTGAAGATCTATCTATACCTACATTTTTATTGTTTTGTGATTGAATGTGACACCTATATCCAAATAAATTAGGTTGTTTTTTAGATATAATATTGGGTAGAGTTGTACAATTAACTTTATTCCCATTGATGTATATGCTCTATTTTATTTTCTATCTTTGTAGCCTGCCCTGAGTGTGTATACATGTGTAATATAAATTGAAATAAAAAATAAGGTAGGGGGAGAGAAGTGCGTGCCACCAAATAGTGTAGTAAAAGCAAATTAATGAATAAAAATAAACAAGAAATAATATACACTCACATTTTCCAACCTCAAGGATATGAGGTATTTAGATACACATCAGTCTACATCATGACAAAAAGTCCAGATGAATCAAGTGGTCCCACAGTCGTGATGTTGTTGAAAAGTTGATGGTGATGCTCTAAAAACGATGCTGATGGAGTCCTCTATACACTGTGCACCAATACTAGTATTAGTAGTACACTGTATGTACCGTCAGCGATCCCAAGATTACACCAGAAACAGAGCAGATATGTAATTGGAGCAGTTTGACTTTTCTCCCTTCTTGTACAGGGTGATGATGATTGCGTCACAAAGGTCCTGTGGCAGTTTGCCTTGGTGCCAACAGCAAACAAAGAGCTCATGGAGTTTAGAGTGAAGTGCTGTAACCCCATGTTTTCAGATCTCAGCTGTGATCCTATCAACTCCTGCAGCCTTACCATTTTTTAGCTGCATAATAGCTTTTACAGTCTCTTCAGGATTAGAGATTTCATCCAGTTCTGTTTTCTTTGGTTGTTGTGGAATGCGATGGAGCGCTGACACTGAAACTATGTGGTTGGCACAGAATAGAGCCTGAAAGTGGTCAGAATCAAGGCTCTATCTGTACGGAGTGTTTGATTGTCTGCACTGCTCAATGGGCTTTGGACCAGGAGTGAAGTGCCATACACGGCCTTCAGGGCTTCATAAAACCCTCTGTAGTCGCAAACATCTTTGCAATGCTGAGTTCTTTCCACAAGGCTGGTCCACCACTGGTTATGATTTACTCAAAGCTGTCGTTGAAAGTTGCTGCACACAAGATGGAAGGCTGCTTTCTTGTTAGGGCAAGATGGCTGAGCAAAATGCGCTTGATGAGCGGATCTCTTTTTCACCAGTCTTTTGTTTTTCTTTGTGGAGAAACCTAGGACCTCTTCAGAGGTCTTCAGGATGCTGGTTTTGAGATGTTCTCATAGAGCATCTGAGGAGGGCTCTGTGAAGCATCTCTGATCTTCTAGTCTTGACTGAAGATACGCCTGGAAGACGGCCTTCACTTAGCTGGCTGGAGGTTACCGATCTGTAACTTCTTCTTTGGGGCTGCTTGCCTCTTTGACTTAGGATTAAAGTGGAGTCAAAAATTGCAGCACAGCAGACAATGACTGGTCTGTATTACATTCTGCGCTGGGCATCATTCGGGTGAGCATGACATCTTAAAGGTCTCGCTGGCGCACCAGAATAACGTTTATAAGATGCCAGTGCATGGACCAAGGAAGCATCCAGGTTGTCTTTAGTCTATCTTTCTGCTGGAAAACTGTATTGGTGATGGTGAGTTTCTGCTCATTGCAAAACTCTAGCAGAAGGCGCCCGTTGTCATTGTAGCTTCCAACACTGTGATTGCCAAGTACCCCTTTCCAAGCTTCTGAATCCTTGCCTACTCTGGCATAGAAGTTACCGAGAATGATGACCTTGTTGTCCGAAGGGACGTTTTGTACAAGATTGCGCAGGTCTGTGTAGAACTTGTCTTTTTCTGCAGGATCTGCTTGAAGAGTTGGGGCATAAACACTGAAAATTGTAGCATGCTGCTTGTTTTGAAGCGGGAGATGCATAAAAATGATGCGGTCAGAGTGACCCTTTGGAAGGTTCTCAAGTTTGGAGGAGATATGGTTCTTGACCATGTAGACAACACCAGAGAGACATTTCTCATTTTTAGGCTTCCCTGACCAGTAGAGGTTATAGCATGCCCCGTGTTCGAAAGGGCTTTCTTCCCCTGGGAGGCGGGCTTCACGGAGGGCAGAGATGTCAATAGCCACCACATTTAGAGATTCCCGTCGACCGCGGCTAGCCAACTGGGTGAAGTGGAGACAAGCTTTCTTTAGGCCACCTTTTCTAGGCCCCTCTCCATGTGGAGCAAGCAGTGCTGTTCCTAGAGAAGGCTGCTTGGTTGTCTAGGGTGCTGCCGAATGATGCTGTTGTCTCCTGGGTCAGAATCAGGCGACTCACACACCTAAACCGCCTGCATGCAGGATTGAGACTGCGGTTTCTAGTGACATCTTCCACCTGCCATTTCGTCCCTTTCCCATCACTGCAGTGCTTGAAAATTTTGATTATTCTAGATGTAGACAAGCCCTCAAGTGGTAGGTGTTTTATTGGAGTGTCCTTCTCCTAGATGCATGGCCTTACAGGGCTAACGAGCTGCATCTGCCCGGGTATTAAATCAGAGTTTTCCTTCTCCAAGGCTGGTTGCCAACCAAGGCTAACGAGCCCATGCGGTTATACCATCAGACATTCGGTCGCTCTATAACGTAGCAAGCTCTGTGAAAACGTGGGGCACCAACAAGAAGGTGTTGCTACAGACACAGTAATGTAGTAGAGGCGATATGCAATGACCTCCTGATTGGCAAGCCAGCCAGTGGTAACAACACCAGAAAAAGAGAGGTGATTTATTGGGCATACACTTTCCCTGGGTGAGTGGGCCGTGCAGCCCAAGTCACCCACCCCACAGAGATACACAGACAGACATACACACAGGGATAAACAAAGAGACATACACACAGGCATAGAGAGAGACATAAAAACAGGGATACACAGAGAGACATACAAACAGGGATACAGAAACAAATACACACAGGTATAGAATGAGAAATCATTTTTTACTTGCCAGCTATAGATGATCTGGATGATTGTTGCTAATAAAAAAAAAGTGTAAACATTTATTGAACTTGTAAACATTGCCTCACGCCAAATTTATCTTCTGAATCATAAAGTGGGGAGTGCCTACTATAAACTGATAAAATCATCCTTTATTAAACCACATCACAGTATAAAACATTAGTTCGTTCCTGTCATTAGTAATAAACATTTAGTAGGAATAGAGTTCATTTATTCTTCACAAATATGGGCCTTTTGGCCAAATGGCGCACACACAAAAGCAGGGATAGAGTGAAGAGCAGGCCTATGGCCTCAGTTGGTCCTCCTACCCGAAAGGCTCACCAGGTGATGCCCCAAATCTGGCTAAAGCATGCTAACCAATAAATAATAGGAAACACAGTGCTTCAATGATTTGTGATATAAAACAAATGTATATAAGAATAATTTCCAAAACACAAAAGATGGTGCACAAAATAAAAGAATCAAAATAAAAGAAAGTTCCTATTATGCAGCACACCTTAAGAATAATATTGTTAACTTTTATGAGTATTTACAAAAATGCAACAATTTTAATTATTTTTTTGTTAAAATAGTAAAAATGTAATTCTATGCCTGTTTATATACAATTAAAAAAATCTTAGTAAATCTTATTATATAAATTTTTCACTGACAGAAACAACTTTATAAGATATAAATACTGATACACTATAAATATAATTAATAGGCTTCAGACAAGCATATTTTTTCTATTTAACTTAGAAAAACATATTAAATAAACTAATAAATGTTACATTTTAGCAAATACTCGTAAAAGGTCTAAAGTAAAAACATAATTCTTTAGATATGCCACATTTTGCTAATATAAAAGAAACAACAGTCTTTGACAAAGCCTTATGGGCGAAACCGATCAGGTGAAAAGAGGCAGAATATGATGCGGCAAGCTATGCTCACAAGCTGACTACAGCAATTTGACAGCGTTTGTACTGATTCCTCCGATGTTTGTGGCCGATCACAAGTGTCTATTTGAAGGTATCTTGTGAGGCTCCGGTAAGGGGGATCTTGCCCCAAGTATTGAGTTTTTTTCCTTGCATATTAGATGGCAATAAGATATGTAACAGCCTATGAGTATACCTACTATGATTTGGTGTTGAGGCACAAGCGCCTACAGTGGAGGTGAGCGCATCCATGTTTTTAAAACGGGCGTGATTGTTATTACTATTGGGGCTTATCCAATGATTTATTACTTTGCTCCTATGAGGACTGCCCTTTAATTTTTCTCTGGAATTTCTATTTCTGAGATGTATTTATTTTCATTATCTTCAAATTCATACACATGTTACCATGCTACCATGAACATTAGTTCATTCATTCATTATTTCTATTGTATGTTGCAATTGGTGTTTATATTTCTTTAATCAGTATACCATCACTGGACAGTATCTCATGGTTACATTGACACGTTATTATGCATTCAGTGAATATTGTTATATATTCTAATATACACTCATCTTCCATTTTATTACCATTATAACTTTATTGATATGATTTTGCATTTGAGTACTTTCATTTTCACTTTTGTTTATGTCACATTTTGGTGCTTTTTCAAAAAAATCAATAAAAATCAATAAATCAATAAATAGTAGAAAACTTTAAAAACAAATCAAATTTAACATCAAATTAAACAGGGAACACTGCTTATCTCCTTACTATTCAAGTCAATACAGAGAAACACATTGGAACAAGGGTTACCCCAACTGTAAATCACGTGAATCAATTTCTATATACCAGTCTTCTTCAATTTCAGTTATCGAGGGGCAGATCCCGGCCACATTTTCATGTTATTCTTATGCCAGCACAGATAAAATGAATGATGTAGTTTTATCCCCCTATATTCATAATATATATAACTTGGCCTGGATACAGCTCTCGAGGACTAATATTCATCAAGCCTAGTCTATATTCACACCCCATCCTAACTAATTACACAGTGCAAGCTCTTCTATTCCGGTACTGATACTACACAGAGCATCTAGATACTGCACTTTCGTATACATAGGGCATCATTCAATTGAGAAATTGGAGCTTACAGGATACCATATTGTAGCCCATAAACGAATTTGCTATTTAATAGGCGTCTTTTTGCAATCTGCAAATGATCTACGGGTTATGGACTGAAAGTCCCTGCAGTTGTTACAACCTAAACGCTAATTGCTTGAAAAGTAACCTCCATGTTTTACTGACATAATGTTGACGGTCATTTTCTATTGGCTGTTTCTAAATGGGTAGTTACGGCCTTGCTTAATTGATTTAGATCATGCTCTGAAATGCTACATACGACTGCATGGTTTATGGTTTAGTCGGCCCGTAAGTTGCAGGCTTCTTCAATTGAATTGCTCTATAATTGAAGCAAATTTCAAGCCCGGCCTATAGGAAGCATTCTGTGGCCTTGGCATTGAATGAGGCCAATAGTGTGAGCTCTGCTATTCTTGAAACTACACTCAGCATCTGGATACTGAACCATAGACTGTGTGAGCTCTGCTGTTCCTGTACTGACACTACACATGGCATCTGGAAACTGCACCTCCATACAAACAGTGTAAACTTTGTATTACTATACTGACACTACACATATTCATTCTGATACTACACCTTCATAGAGATAGTGTGAGCTATTCTATACCTGTACTGATACTACACAGAGCATCTAGATACTGCACTTTCATACATAGTGTGAGCATCAGAAGATATCTTGGATCCCAGGGGAAAAAAAACTGTCACTTCCTCCATTTTTTCCCATTTTATTTGCCAGGAACTGAAATTGCCGCTTACCATGATCTTCACCTTTTTAATGTTGAGCTGCAGGTCAACTTTTGCACTCTCTTCAATAGGTCCTTTAGTTCCTCCTCGCTTTCAGCCATCAGAGTAGTATCATCGGCATATCTGAGGTTGTTGATATTTCTTCCCACGATATTGATTCTGGCTTTGGATCCATCCAGCCCAACCTTACACATGATGTACTCTGTGTATAAGTTGAATAAATAAGGTAACAATATACAACCTTGTCTCACTCTGTGCAAGTATCGAAGTGATGTTTCCTTCGATGAGGAATTTCTGCTCCCTTTATAAGCTGTACCAAAAATGTCCAACCAATCTTCTTGGTCTATGTTTTTTCCGAAATCTGATTCCCAAACCTTCATAAATTAATTTTTTTCTATGTGGAGACTTTTACACAATTTAAGTATATATTACTTAAAATATTCTTGTTATAAGGGTAATGCAATCAATGTTTTTCGTACTGTATCAGAAGTTGTTGTAGATATGGATATGTGGTAGAATTTAAAAAGTGTTTGTTCTGCAGAAATTGTAAAATTTAATTGTTTGGCATATTATGTTTTGTCTGCTTATCACCTATCTTTTTAACTTTATAGAAAATAATAAATCTTGCCCCTGCTGTATCCACCAGTGGAATTGTATTTTATTTCTTTCAGGAGCAAAATTATTGTTTAAAATTACTGGAGACAGAAAATAGTGTTTCCTGTTTAAGTTCCACTTTCATTTGTATTTGTTCCCTAAGGCTAAGGAGTATTTAATGTAGGGATTTTGCAATATGAGTGTATACTTTTTGTCTCAACCCATTTTGACATATTCTTAATTTAATTACCGTATATACACGAGTATAGGCCGACCCGAGTATAAGCCGAGGCACCTATTTTACCACAAAATACTGGGAACAATAAGTGACTGGAGTATAAGCCGAGGGTGGGAAATGTGCTGCCCCCTGTGTCCCTCTTGTGCCCTCTGTGTCCCCCTCTTGTGTGCCTTTTTCTTGTGTCCCCCCTCTCTCTCCCCTGTGTCTCTTCTCCCCTCTCCCTTCCCTGTGTCTCTTCCCCCTCTCCCTTCCCTGTGTCTCTTCCCCCCTCTCCCTTCCCTGTGTCTCTTCCCCCCTCCCTTATCACCCTCCTCAACCTCCCTCCTAGACCCCCTCCTCATTCTCAACCTCCCTCCTCAACCCCCCTCCTTATTCTCAACCTCCCTCCTCAACCCCCATCCTCATCCTCAACCTCCCTCCTCATCCTCAACCTCCCTCCTCATCCTCAACCCCCATCCTCAACCCCCCTATCCTCAACCCTCCCATCTTCAAACCCCCCATCCTCATCCTCAACCCACCCATCCTTAACCCCCTCCTCAACCCCCCTCCTCATCCTCGACCCACACCTCCCTTCTCAACCTCAACCCCCCTTCTAATCCTCAACCTCCCTCCTCATCCTTAACCCCCTCCTCAACCCCCCTCCTCATCCTCAACCCCCCTCCTCATCCTCAACCCTCCTCCTCATCCTCAACCTCCCTCCACATCCTCCCTCCTCAACCTCCCTCCTCATCCTCAACCTCCCTCCTTAACCTCCCTCCTCATTCTAAACCCCATCCTCAACCTCCCCATCTTCATCCCCCCATCCTCATCCTCAACCCACCCATCCTCAACCCCCCATCCTCATCCTCAACCCACCCATCCTCAACCTCCCTCCTCATCCTCAACCCCCTCCTCAACCTCCCTTCTCAACCTCAACCCCCCTTCTCATCCTCAACCTCCCTCCTCATCCTCAACCCCATCCTCAACCCCCCTCCTCATCCTCAACCCCCTCCTCAACCCCCCTCCTCATGCTCAATCTCCCTCCTCATCCTGGCTCCTCATCCTCCCTCTTCATCCTCAACCCCCCTCCTCATCCTCAACCACCTCCTCAACCTCCCTCTTCAACCTCAACCCCCCTCCTCATCCTCAACCTCCCTCCTCATCCTCCCTCCTCATCCTCCCTCCTCATCCTCAACCTCCCCATCCTCTACCCCCCATCCTCAACCTCCCTCCTCATTCTCAACCTCCCTCCTCATCCTCAACCTCCCTCCTCATCCTCAACCTCCCTCCTCCTCAACCTCCCTCCTCATCCTCAACCTCCCTCCTCCTCAACCTCCCTCCTCAACCCCCCTCCTCATTCTAAACCCCCTCCTCATCCTCCCAAATCAACCTCATCCTCCACATCCTAAACCCCCTCCTCAACCCCCCTCCTTATCCTCAACCCCCTCCTCAACCTCCCTCCTCAACCTCAACCCTCCTCCTCATCCTCAACCTCTCTCCTCATCCTCAACCCCCTCCTCAACCTCCCTCCTTAACCTCAACCCCCTCCTCATCCTCAACCTCCCTCCTCAACCTCAACCCCATCCTCAACCTCCCGCCTCATCCTCAACCTCCCTCCTCAACCCCCCTCCTCATCCTCAACCCCCTCCTCAACCTCCCTCCTCAATATCAATCCCCCTCCTCATCTTCAACCTCCCTCCTTATCCTCAACCCCATCCTCAACCTCCCTCCTCATCCTCAACCCCCTCCTCAACCCCCCTCATCATCCTCAACCCCCACCTCAACCTCCCTCCTCAATATCAATCCCCCTCCTCATCCTCAACCTCCCTCCTCATCCTCAACGCCCTCCTCAACCCCTCTCCTCATCCTCAACCCCCTCATCAACCTCACTCCTCAACCCCCTCCAAATTCTAAACCACCTCCTCAACCTCCTCCTCAACCTCAACCCCCCCATCCCCAACCCCCATCCTCATCCTCAACCCCCCCTCAACCTTCCTCCTCAACCTCAACCTCCCTCCTCATCCTCAACCCCCCTCCTCATCCTCAACCCCCTCTTCAACCTCAACCCCCCTCCTCATCCTCAACCTCCCTCCTCATCCTCCCTCCTCATCCTCATCCTCCCTCCTCATCCTCAACCTCCCCATCCTCAACCCCCCATCCTCAACCTCCCTCCTCATCCTCCCTCCTCATCCTGCCTCCTCATTCTCAACCTCCCTCCTCATCCTCAACCTCCCTCCTCATCCTCAACCTCCCTCCTCCTCAACCTCCCTCCTCAACTCCCCTCCTCATTCTAAACCCCCTCCTCAACCTCCCAAATCAACCTCAACCACCCCATCCTCAACCCCCTCCTCAACCCCCCTCCTCATCCTCAACCCCCTCCTCAACCTCCCTCCTCAACCTCAACCCTCCTCCTCATCCTCAACCTCTCTCCTCATCCTCAACCCCCTCCTCAACCTCCCTCCTCAACCTCAACCCCCCATCCTCAACCCCCTCCTCAACCCCCCTCCTCCTCCTCAACCCCCTCCTCAACCTCCCTCCTCAACCCCATCCTCAACCTCCCTCCTCATCCTCAACCCCCTCCTCAACCCCCCTCCTCATCCTCAACCCCCTCCTCAACCTCCCTCCTCAATATCAATCCCCCTCCTCATCCTCAACCTCCCTCCTCATCCTCAACGCCCTCCTTAACCCTCCTCCTCATCCTCAACCCCCTCTTCAACCTCAACCCCCCTCCTCACCCTCGACCTCCCTCCTCATCCTCCCTCCTCATCCTCATCCTCCCTCCTCATCCTCATTCTCCCTCCTCATCCTCAACCTCCCCATCCTCAACCCCCCATCCTCAACCTCCCTCCTCATCCTCCTTCCTCATCCTCCCTCCCCATCCTGCCTCCTCATCCTCCCTCCTCATCCTCCCTCCTCATCCTCCCTCCTCATCCTCAACCTCCCTCCTCATCCTCAACCTCCCTCCTCCTCAACCTCCCTCCTCAACCCCCTTCCTCATTCTAAACCCCCTCCTCAACCCCCCTCCTCATCCTCAAGCCCCTCCTCATCCTCAACCCCCTCCTCAACCTCAACCCCCCTCCTCATTCTAAACCCCCTCCTCAACCTCCCTCCTCAACCTCAACTGTCCATCCTCAACCCCCTCCTCAACCCCCCTCCTCATCCTCAACCCCCTCCTTAACCCTCCTCTTCATCCTCAACCTACCTCCTCATCCTCAATCCCCTCCTCAACCCCCCTCCTCATCCTCAACCCCCTCCTCAACCTCCTTCCTCAATATCAACCTTTACTAATGAATTTTTGAACATTACAAAATACATACACATAAAAAAAATAAAAAAAATAACAATAAACAAAATAATTATGTGTAAGAGTGAACTTTAACAAATATGTTAATTGATGTTAATTAATTTCTGCCACTGGTGTTCTTTCAATTGCTTGTAAGTAAAATATTTCATAGCAAAGCATCCATAGTCATGCTTTATGCTAGTATATAGAGAATCCACATCCAGCAAGGGGATACTGTTATTTCCTCATGAAATACCAGTAACAAACTTCTTAGGCACTGGTAAATAAAGGTACAGACACTGATTAATGGACAAATATATATTAGATTGAGAAGTTCAGTATACTTACAGATTGATTTGAAGTAAACTAAAATCTGGATTTCCACACTCCCAGAGCTGTCTATTTCAGCAACCCTTACTAGCCTATAGAAACACAGCATTCAAGTACAGATTTTAACCAGTTTGTTACTCACCTAACGGCTGCATAGTGCTTTACCTGTTTGCAATGTTTGGGTGGCAACAGAGCATGGAAGAAAGGGGGAGAGAGAGAGACCCTCCTACCATCAGCAATTCCAATACAAAAAAAAACCTACAGCAGCAGTTGATACATAGAATTGACTTCCAGCAGAAGTGGTAAAAGGTGCAGCGAAGTAACCAAGGCTGAACCCACACTGTGCCCAGTGTATGCTATAGCATGATTGTATTTATTTGTTGCTGCAGGGGGAGAGAAAGAAACAGAATCTTCAGAGCTGAGAACTAACAACCAATTGAGTTCACCCGGGAGTTTGTTAGCTCTGTCAAACATCATCAGCCCTCCCACCATTAGCAATTAAAATAAAAAAAATAAAAAACTAGCAGCAGCAGTTGATACATAGAATTGACTTCCAGCAGAAGTGGTAGAAGGTGCAGAAAAATAAACAAGGCTGAACCAAGTGTTTGGTATAGCAGTATGATTGTACTTTATATGTAAAATATATGTTATTCTTTGCTTCGGGACTGGGGTGGAATGAGCTGCAGAGATTGTGGGAATGTGCTGCAGATACTAAGGTGGAATAAACTGCATAGTGAATGTGAGAGGTTGAAACGAGCTGCAGAGGCTTGAGGTGGATTTTGCTGCAAAGAGAGACAGTCTTATATGAAAATACATAGCATATTAATTGTATGCTAATTTAGCCTGGGTTTAAGGGGGTATTTACTCTCAAATTCCACTGCCAGAAAATAGAAGAAATGTTGCTAACTTCAGGGTAAAGTTATTAATATTTATTTTGCCCCCCAAAAAATTCTTACCCTACTGAAATCAGATACACTCATACTCCATGAAACTTAAATATGCCTTTAACCATCAGTATACATTATTGATGGTATTAGTTCCTATTGAACTAGATAACTATTTCTAAAATGTGAGTAGGATGAAATGCCTCACATTCATGATAGATAACTAACAGAAAATATAAATCCCCTAGTGTAAAGTCACTGACGTTGATCAAACAACACCAGTAATATGTGCAAAGGTCAACAGATAGGTGTGCAGAGTTACTGTGCATTATAGTAAGTACAGAAAACTATATTAGAACATGCAAAATGAAATGTTAATTTTAGCTAAGTCTGCTATATTGATTAGTAAGACTTCATTCATTAAGATTCTTATAGTAATGCATAGATGTCACCATACTGATACTTATTTTCGTGATATTAATCTAGAGACTATGCATTCTCTTTATGGTATATGATATAATAAGAAGGTCATATAGTTATTACAACATTGGGCATAGGGAAAATAACAAAAATTTTACTTTTTCTATACAAAACAACAGCAAATTAAAAACATCTTTAAAACAATCTAAAACCAGCAAAAGTGTAGTCCCTTTTTAAATATTTTCTGTGGAAATTGTCAGTCTTATTGCTCTGAAGGGTTCCTCTTAATTATTCTGACGTGTCCAAAAAAATATATATTTCCTTCTCATAGACAATATAATTTCTATTGTTTGTGCCTTGAAATTTCTTCAAAGTGTGATGGAAGAATTTATTTTTTACACCTTACAGTGCTTAAGAGGTTAAATATAGCCACATTTTTAAATAGCCAAACAAACATTGAAAATTGTGACTGTGCTAAATTCCACTCTAATCTATATCAATTTATTTCTAACTGATACTTTGAATGTTTTTTTAAATATTATTTTGCACAGGCAGTCAACAAGTATGTTAAAACTGTTTTTCTATATACAGTGCCTTGCAAAAGTATTCACCCCCATGACTTTTTACCTATTTTGTTACATCACAGCCTTAAGTTCAATGTTTTGTTAATCTGAATTCTATGTGATGGATCAGAACACAATAGTCTATAAGTTGGTGAAGTGAAATGAGTAAGTATATAGATAAAACTAGAAAACAGAAAATTGTCATGTGCGTATGTATTCACCCCCTTTGTTATGAAGCCCATAAAAATCTCTGGTGCAACCAATTACCTTCAGAAGTTACATAATGAGTGAAATGATGTCCACCTGTGTGCAATCTATGGTTAGAGGTGAATACTTTTGCAAGGCACTGTAGCTCCTATTGTGCAGCTGAATTATATACCAAATAATTGGCCTGATTCAATTGCCCAATTCATAAATTTATACACACTTAAAATCACTCTTAATATTGCTACATATTCTGCAAATATTACTTATTGGCACTAATGAATTCTAAAGTCAATAGAATGCATATAAACATTTATAAGAAAAAAACACCCAAAGCTAAATTTATGAGTTCAATGCATTTGCAAGTAGCTAATAAAATAAGGCCCCATGTTCACTGTTTCAAAGTCTTTAAAAAGTTCCCCACTATAAGCTGTTTATCAACTGAATTCAATAAATCTTTTTCTGATATCCTATATAAGTCCAGTCATTTTTCGGAGTGGCTTATTAGTTCTAAGTTAATTTTCAGTAATTATATATCTGCAATATATACACGTACAGTATATGAGTAAAGAGTCACTATGTTTGTAGCGACCGAACATGTCTATACTGGCGTCTGATGTCAGATGCTAATCCTGATCTACGTTTCGCCTCAATATTGCAACTTTTTCAAAGAGAGGGGGCTTTAATGCCGTACATGTCCATATTTATAGTTTCCATGGTAATATTCTTCATTGGAAAGCATTAACTCACCAAACAAGTAAGTATTAACAATTGAAAGTTATCATCCATTATATTGAAACCCTTTTGCAGTTGGAACAAGCTATATCAGGGAAACTAAATGATAAATCGGCCATTCAGTACATTCCTAAAAAGATCTTATAGTTATATATGAGGAGTCCTCTAGATAATCATTAGGACATAAATCTAAATTCCTATATCATGGATTTCTGACAGTATAATGCTGCTAATGATATTAAATAAGATATGTTTTATATACTCAATAAAGATCTTAAGAGTTTTAAGAGTAGTGTGAAACATATACAAATATCTAGGACTTCATATAACAATGTGATTAATGCTACTATTGATATTAAACAAGATATTTATTTAGTAGAAATCTTATTAAAATAAACATTTTATATGTTCGTAAAAGACCTCATCAACTTTAACCTTGTATAAAACATATATGTATATGTAGAATTTCATACATAAATATATGGGGCTTCTAAACAAATGTATACATAGAATTGCCCCATCTTCTGTTAGATGTATTTAAACCTCACCATGGAAGATAATAGAATCAAGTTATTTTATAAAAATACACAAATTAATTTTTCAATTTGGAATGATTCACCCATCTTTGTTAGGGAGATAATATATAATACATTACTATGGACTAAAGAGATAGGGACTTATTGAATTGCAAGCCCGCAGATTACGTTATATAGGCCGTATGTAATGAAGTTTGCTACAATTACAGAGCGATTCAATTGAACAAGCTCACAATTTACGGTCCGAAAGACGAAACCGTAAACCATGCAATCATAAGTAGTATTTCAGAGCGTGATCCAGTTCAATTAAGCAAGGCCGTAAATACTGATTTAGAAACTGCCAATAGAAAATGAGGCCGTCATCATGACATCAGTAAAACATGGAAGTTAAATGTCTATCAATTAGCATCAAGAGGTCCCATATGCGATCAGACTCGCAATCAGGCAATGTACAACATAATAAAAATGAATAGCGATACTGTTTTAGTCCATGTTGGTGGCCTAATATGTATTTACTCCGTGATTCCTGAAAATAAAAGGCAAGAAAAATTCTGTTATTGCAGATTTGCAAGCTTGAGACTGTTGTGCAATTAATTCTAATCTTTCATCGCTTTCCCCGTCTTTTAAAGTGCAGTAGTGATTTATCATTTGCATTTACACTGCTAATTATCAGGTGTTTAACCCCTTTGTGAGTCCCCTCTACTACTTTTAGGATTTTCTTCTACATCTGCCATTTAGGGGTTTGAAAACATTTGCGGGCTTGAGGAATTGTAGTAATTGAATAGCGATTTGCGATTTTAGCAATTGTAACTTTTGCAGGCTTGAAAGATCAAAGGCTTAGATGAGTTGTAAGTTACGATTTTAACAACCGCAGGGATTTTCAGCCTGTAACTTGTAGATCAATTACGGCTCGCTAAAAGACGCCAATTCAATAGCAAATTAGTTTACAGGCTACATTACGGGTTCCAGTAACCAACAATTTCTCAATTGAATAGGGGCCATAGTGTTTGTAGAGTGGACATAAAGTAGTTGAAAATGTCAGCGTGAATTCATAATAACAGATAATAAATCTGTATATAAAAGTGCAAAAGAAGTTCTCAGAATGCAAATTCTAAAATAAAAATTATTCATATAAAAAATAGGGACAATTTTCTATGTGTTTATTGTTCAAAATACCTTCTGCACTATAGATGTAGAAATATTATATTTATCTATATGATCTATTGCTGCCCTAATGATGTGAATTAATTGTCTCTGGATAAATCACATGCCCAAATAAATTTGTGACAATCTGTAAAATGTACTATATCACAATAAATCAACCAGGTTGAGTGTAAATAAAAAAGTGACTGTGCAATTATTGACATTAAGTGTAAAAATTGTATACCATCTACATGTAAAAACTACAAAGGTCTTTTTACCATAAAATATACTGTTTCACAACGAGCCAACCAGATTGGGTCTAGATAAAAAAGCGACTATTGTGCAATCACTTTTGTTAAAATGTGTATACATTATATGCTATCTACACATACAAACTCCAAATGTCGTTTTACCATAAAATATACTGTTTTACAACGAGTCAACCAGATTGGGTCTAGATAAAAAAGTGACTATTGTGCAATTACTTTTGTAATAAAGTGTATACATTATATACTATCTACACATACAAACTCCAAAGGTCGTTTTATCCTTAAAATATACTGTTTTACAACGAGTCAACCAGATTGGGTATAGGTAAAAAAGTGACTATGTGCAATTAATTTTGTTTTAAAGTCTATAAATTGTATACTATATACACAAACAAACTCTAAAGGTCTTTTTACCATAAAATACTGTCTTCCCACTTACTGTTATATATCTTAAATGATGGAATCTCTAAAAAATGAAATATATAAGCATAATTCTCACATGGATGTTTATTTATAAATTGTTTATGATAATTCCATTGATGACTCCTTATGGATAATCATAATCAGTTACATACAAAAATCAGTATTTTAGTATGTTTTAAATTAATGGAAAATGGAGTGTTTCCAACCTTAATTATTGACAAATTATTCTCATTTTTTATATAATATTTTATTATCTTCAATTAAAAAAGTTCTGTCTTCATACATTTTTGTGAATGAATCCACTACTGTATGTTACTATTTTATAGAAGCCTAAACATAAGGATTACATTATATGCACTGGTCAATATACCGTATATACTCGAGTATAAGCCGAGTTTTTCAGCCCTTTTTTTAAGGCTAAAAAGGGCCCCCTCAGCTAATACTCGAGTCACTCTCCCCGCCGTGTCTCTCTACCCCCCCCCCCCCCCGGCACCCGGTATATGCTAATGCCATGACGTCACATGCACGCCACGTCAAGACGCTGGAAGGAGCAGAGGCCGGAGCAGGAGCTTCAGATGCAGGTAAGTGAAGGGAAAGGGGGGGGGGGTATTTAGAGAAGTAGATTGAGGGGGGGTAGAATGAGGGGGAGTTGAGGATGAGGAGGGAGGTTGAGGAGGGGGGTTGAGGTTGAGGAGGGAGGTTGAGGAGGGGGTTGAGGATGAGGAGGGAGGATGAGGATGGGGGGTTGGGGTTGAGGAGGGGGTTGAGGATGAGGAGGGCGGTTAAGGAGGGGGTTGAGGATGGGGGTTAAGGTTGAGGAGGGAGGTTGAGGAGGGGGTTGAGGATGGGGGTGTTGAGGTGGGGGGTTGAGGATGAAGAGGAAGGTTGAGGATGAGGAGGGTGGATGAGGAGGGGGGGTTAGGATGGGGAGTTGAGGTTGAGGAGGGAGGTTGAGGAGGGGGTTGAGGATGAGGAGGGGGTTGAGGATGAGGAGGGAGGTTAAGGAGGGGGTTGAGGATGAGGAGGGAGGCTGAGGATGAGGAGGGAGGTTGAGGATGGGGTTGAGGATGAGGAGGGGGGTTGAGGTTGAGGAGGGGGTTGTGGATGGGGGGGTTGAGGATAAGGATGGGGGGGTTAGGAGGGAGGTTGAGGAGGGGGTTGAGGAGGACGGGGTTGAGGAGGGAGGTTGAGGATGAGGAGGGATGATGAGGAGGGAGGTTGAGGATGAGGAGTGGGGTTGAGGAGGGAGGTTGAGAATGAGGAGAGGGGGAAGAGACACAGGGAAGGGAGAGAGGGGGAAGAGACACCGGGAAGGGAGAGGGGAGAAGAGACACAGGGGAAAGAGAGGGGACACAAGAGAGGGCCAAAGAGGGCACAAGAGGGACACAGGGGGCAGCACATTTCCCACCCTCGGCTTATACTCAAGTTACTCATTTTACCCAGTATTTTGTGGTAAAATAGGTGCCTCAGCTTATACTCGGGTCGGCTTATACTCGAGTATATATGGTATATGATAGATGATAATAATTTGGTTGTATATACAGTAGCTCTTATGTTTCACTGGAGTTCCCAAGGACGTGCCTCTAATCTGGTGTATGCATTTACCAAAAAATATGAAATAGTTCTTAGTATAAAGTCTAATAAAGCCAGTAGAAAGTTATGGATCAGGTCCATTGTAGTGCTACTCATATCTAAAAGTACTTCGCAGCTTGGATGCCCTCCATATGTGGAATATAGGACCTCACATCAATACTTACTAGCCATGTATTAATAGCAACATTTAAATCCTTCAACTGTCTTAAGGTGTTCGATATGTAAGATGGAAGACCAGTTACTAAAATTTTAAGGTAATGATCCATATAGAAACTTATATTTTGTAACAGATTATCATTCCCAGATACAATTGGCCTACTCTGGATAGGGAGGACCTCTTTATGCACCTTAAAAGGAGCAAAAAATGGTAGACATTGTGGGTTTCTCAGGCAGGAAAAAATTGTGTGTTTGTTTATTTATAATTATTTTTGTAACGGCTTCATCAAGAATTCTCTTTAGATTATTTGTGTATTCTGAGGTAGGATCATTGCTTATTACTTTATGAGTGGATCTATTCTTGAGGATCCTTAAACACAGTCGTTCTCAAACCTCTTCCCAGGACTCCCCAGACAAGTTGGGATTTTAATGTAACAGTGTGTAAGGATATTAGAGGCTCCATTGCCTGTTGAATACTAATTGCCTCGCCTGTGTTCACACACTGTTACATTGAAATCCCAACCTGCCTGGGGATCTCTGAGGAAAGGTTTGGGAACCATTGCTCTAACACATGCTTTTATAATCACTATTTTGCATAATCACAAGGTCCCCTCATGTAATTGCTGGCTTAATGTGCATATGTTTAAACTGTAAAGGCACATTTTCTTTCCTACTTAGACTACCGTATATATATTTTTTTCTTGTGCATGAAGTTTTTCCAGTCCTTTTGTTACCTGCTGGACAAGAAAGCTGATGTTTGCATAATCTCTTATTTGAGAAGTAAAACTACTCCAAAAACCTTTTGTTCCTGCACAGTCAGTGTTTGGTTTCTCTAATTTTCCTCTAAAAAGGACATCAAGTTCATAAGTATGTTTATTTCTTCTTTACCGACACCCAAGTTCTTATTTTTTTTTTTTTTGTGTGTTTATAGAATTAAAGTGCTAGTCTTCTACCAAAATTGATTTACATCTTTTATGTCAGTAAATAAATTTGGTTTAGAAGACGGTGTCCTTTCCCTCTTCCCCTATGCAAAACATTGCAAAACATTGGCAGCTGCAGTACCGTCACCAAGCGCTAGATAGCGCTGCCGATTTCTCGACAGTGCTGCACAAAGCATACAGTATAAGAAGCGCAGACAGAAAAGGCCTTGAGCTATGAGAGTCACCCTCGAGGGCCAAGTACCCACCCCGAACATAGCGATAACCTCGCTGTCAATTCAGCACCATCGAGTTGCGCCACGTCAGAGGAGGGAATAATTTTTGCCTTCCCTCAAACCAGACAACGCCATCTATCAGCAGCTTCATGGCACTGCAGCTGTCAGTGCTGCGCTTACACAATGGGATAAATCCAAAGACGGGAGAAATGAGAAACCTTTTTTAAGCACTGATTTGTGTGAATCATTTAATGCAAACATGGAAAATGAATAATCTGTAGGCTATATTCTGGATCAACACAAATGTCTAAACTCTGGGCATGTTAGCTGATTTTCTTCCCCTCTTTTTGGGAATTGCTCCCTGTCTAAAAAATCATATATTTCTGTACTGTCCCGAAATGAGATAAAGAGAGAGAATCTGCAGAGCTAAGACCTAACAACTAATTTAGCTCACCTGGGAGTTTGTTAGCTCTGTCAAAATTCATCAGCCCTCCCACCATCAGCAATTAAAATGAAAATACCTGCAGTAGTAGTTGATACATAGAATTTACTTCCAGCAGAAGTGGTAGAAGGTGCAGAGAAGTAATCAAGGCTGAACCAAGTGTTTGGTATAGCAGTATGATTGCATTTTATATTTAAACTTTATATTATTCTTTGCTTCAGGGACTGGGTTGAATGAGCTGCAGAGACTGTGAGAATGCGCTACAGATAATGAGGTGGAATAAACTGAAGAGTGAATGAGAGTTGAAATGAGCTGCAGAGGCTTGAGGTGGAATGTGCTGCAGAGAGAGATACTCTTATATGAAAATACATAGCATAAACATTTTATGCTAATTTACCCTGGGTTTTTAGGTGGCATTTACTCTCAAATTCCACTGCCAGAAAATAGAAGATATTTTGCTAACTTCAGGGTAAGTTTATAGTTGTTTATTTCGGGATGCAAAACATTTTTTTTCATACACTACGGATATTAGATTCACTCACAATGCATGAAACTTAAATATGCCTTTAACCATTAGTATACATTATTGAGGGTATTCGTGCCTTTTGAACTAGATAACTAGGCGTGAGTAGGATGAAATGCCTCACATTCATGATGTTTGATAACTAACAGAAACTATTATTCCCCTAGTGTAAAGTCACTGACGTTTATCAAACAACGCCAGTAATATGTGTAAAGGTCAACAGATAGGAGTTACTGTGCATTATAGTAAGTACAGAAAACTACATTAGAACATGCAAAATGAAATGTTAATTTTAGCTAAGTCTGCTAAATTGATTAGTAAGACTTCATTCATTAAGATTCTTATAGGAATTTATAGATGTCACCATATTAATACTTATTTTCATGATATTAATCTAGGGACTATGCATTCTCTTTATGATATATGATATAATAAGAAAATCATATAGTTATTATAACATTGGGGATAGGGAAAATAACAACATTTTTATTTATTCTATTCAAAACAACGGCAAATTAAAAACATCTTTAAAACAATCTAAAACCAATAAAATTGTAGTCCCTTTTGAATATTTTTTTTTGTGGAAATTGTCAGTCTTAATGCTCTGAAGGGTTCCTCTTAATTATTCTGACTTCAATGCATATTTCCTTCTCATAGACAATATAATTTATAATATTTGTGCCTTTAAATTTCTTCAAAAGTGTTATGGAAGAATTTCCTTTTTACACCCTATTACACACAGTGGTCAAGAGGTTAAATAGCCAAAGATAGCTTAAACATCTAAATTGTGAACGTACTAAGCTCCACTCTAGTCTATATTAATTTATTAATCTAACTGGTAATACTAACTGGTAACTGGCAGTTGATTAGGAGAGGAAACACCCATGAAAATCCAAGCTAAATTAGCATAAAATCCATAATTAGTTGCGGCCAATCAGAAGGAGCTACAACAATGTATTATTTTGCATCTCAATAGCTTCTGACATACTTAGTACAGCACTTGAGGTCTGCTGCTTTGTGTGCATCATATGGGTTCCTACATTTCCTTCATCTTCCTGCTGTTTCAGAGAAAGACAGACTATATATATATATATATATATATATATATATATACTAGCGACTTGCCCGTCAAAAATGACGGCAATAAATTGAAGCCTGGCAATGGTGTTTGTCACACACTGCGAGCCTCTCCCCCCCCTCTACTTTATTGGCCTCGCGATGAGCGCCTTTGGCGCTAATCACGGGCCTCTCAATGAGCGCCTTCGGCGCTCATTGCGAGCCCCTCTACTTGACGGGAGGGGCTCATTGCGAACCTCTCCCCCCTCTACTTTACTGGCCTTGCGATAAGCTCCTTCAGCGCTCATCTCGGGCCTTGCAATGAGTGGCTTTGGAACTCATTGTGAGCCTCTCCCACCCTCTACTTCCTCTCCCTCCCCTGTGTCTCTTTCCCCTCTCCCTCCCCTGTGTCTCTTTCCCCCCTCTCCCTCCCCTGTGTCTCTTTCCCCCCTCTCCCTTCCTTGTTTCTCCTTCCCCCTCTCCCTCCCCTGTGTCTTTCCCCCCTCTCCCTTCCTTGTTTCTCCTTCCCCCTCTCCCTCCCCTGTGTCTCTTTCCCCCCTCTCCCTTCCTTGTTTCTCCTTCCCCCTCTCCCTCCCCTGTGTCTCTGCCCCCTCATCCCTCCCCTGTGTCTCTCCACCCCCTGACCCTCATCTTTTCCCCCCTCCGCTGTGTTTCCTCCCCCATGTCTATTCCTCCCCTCCTCTCCCTCCCGTTTCTCTTCCTCCCCTCCCTCCCCTGTGTCTCTCTTCCCCCTCCTCTCCCTCCCCTGTGTTTCTCTTCCCCCTCCTCTTCTCGCTCCCCTGTGCCTCTCTTCCCCCTTCCCTGTATCTCACTTCCCCTGTCCCCTGTGTCTCTCTTCCCCTGTCCCCTGTGTCTCTCTTCCCCTCCCCTGTATCTCACTTCCCCTGTGTCTCTCTTCCCCCCTCCTCTCGTGTCTCTATTCCCCTCCTCCTCTCCCTCCCTCCCTCATGTATCTCTTCCCCTGCTTCTCCCCTCCTTGTCACTCTTCCCCGTGTCTCTCTCCCTCACCTCATTGCTGTAGATGCGCGCGCGCACGCTTGTGTGACGTCTTCGCGTGCGCGCGCGCTTGTGTGACGTCTTCGCGGGCGCGCGCGGTTGTGTGACGTCTTCGCGTGCGCGCGCGCGCTTGTCTGCCCGGGTACCCGCGCACGCGACGTCTTCGCGTGTGCGCGCGCGCGCACGCTTGCCGGCTACCCGTGCACGCCTGCAGTAGGGCTGATGGGAGCCATGGTGAAACTGCGAGTTGTGGTCAGTTGCGGCCCTTCCTTTGCGAGGGACGCAAAGCGTGACGACAACTCGCAGTAAGACAATTATAATATGTGATATATACTACTCCATATACACAAAATGTGGATGGATTTTTCTTTCTTTCTGTATGCAGTGACTGGATGCTTCTCTGAACACACTGTGTATTTGTAGGAGGGCCTGCCCTGATAAACAAAGTGGAATGCTGTACCTTGGCCCTTATAGAGAATAACTTGATAGTGTGAGCTGCTCCACAAAGCGTGTAAGGGTTGGCTGTTTACACATACACACCCTACTGGAGGGAGTCCTAATGCCTACTCACTCCAGACGTTGCTGCTCAATCCTAGCAGTCCTGTGTATTTTTTACTCTAGAGCTCACTCTTGAAGATCTATCCCAAAAGTGCTGTGCATTTTCTGCTTCAGAACTTACTCAATTTGCTGTATCCCAGCAGTGGTGTGTATTTTCTACTCTATAGCTCACTCAGTTTGCTGTATCCCAGCAGTGTTGTGTAGTTTCTTCTCTAGAACTCACTCTCACTGCTCTATCCCAACAGTGCTGTGTATTTTCTACTCCAGAGATCGCTCTCAGTGCTGTATCCCAGCAGTGCTGTGTATTTTCTACTCCAGAGATCGCTCTCAGTGCTGTATCCCAGCAGTGGTGTGTATTTTCTACTCTATAGCTCACTCAGTTTGCTGTATCCCAGCAGTGGTGTGTATTTTCTACTCCAGAGCTCGCTCTCAGTGCTGTATCCCAGCAGTGGTGTGTATTTTCTACTCCAGAGCTCGCTCTCAGTGCTGTATCCCAGCAGTGCTGTGTATTTTCTACTCCAGAGCTCGCTCTCAGTGCTGTATCCCAGCAGTGGTGTGTATTTTCTACTCTATAGCTCACTCAGTTTGCTGTATCCCAGCAGTGTTGTGTAGTTTCTTCTCTAGAACTCACTCTCAGTGCTGTATCCCAGCAGTGGTGTGTATTTTCTACTCCAGAGCTCGCTCTCAGTGCTCTATCCCAACAGTGCTGTGTATTTTCTACTCCAGAGCTCGCTCTCAGTGCTCTATCCCAACAGTGCTGTGTATTTTCTACTCCAGAGCTCGCTCTCAGTGCTGTATCCCAGCAGCACCGTGTGATAGTGTGATACGTAACCCCCCCAAGACAGGGAGGTTAACCGAGATCATAAACAAACCATTATCCAGCATGCACCTGGGGAATCTACTATGTAGACTGTCTTTTGGTGTTCCTATCCACTTGTATCCCTGGCTGATAAATGGTTAAGTTATGCAGGATTAGCATTGTCCTGTCCCCTTCCTGTGAAGCCTGCCCAATGTGACATTGCTGCTAGCATCACAACTTCTTTCTGATTGGTTTAAACATAAAGATAAGTGGAGACAGGTGGGCAGCGAATCCTACCAAAGGCTTCAACCCTATACCTGAATGCCCTTTCCTTATTGGTAGGTACGAGCTGCCTTTATATGCACATTGGGGCTGCATGGTAAAAATAAATAAATAAAAGTAAATCTAAAATTAGTTTAGTTTTTTCAGTTTGATTAATATTAATGAAATAGGAAAAGCGAAGCTTTATTATAAACTGTTGGAAATCCTGAAACTTCCATATACCTTTAATAATAATAGATATATTGTATTTCTTTTCACCTTTATAATTTTATCTTTAAGTTTTAAAATATATTACACTCTAACTCATTTTCCAGAACATATAATAGTGTCCAAACCTTATTGACTTTACCTATTTTTACCTCACCGCTCTCAATAAAATAAAAATTAGTCCAAGAATATAAGACCGTAATAAAAATGTAACAATTACAATTAACAGCAAATATAGAGTTTTAATATTTGTTTTACTTTCATTACAGGAAATCTCAGTTTGCAGTCTTGGGTAGCTGAATCCTCCAGGGCATTAGAGTAGAAACATTCTTATTGAATACAGTGATGTGATTGTGAATTTTACATATATGTGTCTAAAATCCTCCCATGATGACAGCTTGCCATGAGATGTTATTAGAAAACATAATATAGCATAAATAAAAAAAAAAGGGCTGGACATCAGGAGGACAGGTATACCCCGTGTGACACTACCCCATTTAGCTTTGATTCACTATATCGCTCTTTTTGCCGTTATTCCCTGCTAAGGGCTAAAATACCCGCTAAGGTGCTGTTTTTTTATGGTGCTATGTGCTTCGCTATAACTTTGGTTTATCCTCACAAGACCCTGTTTAACGATCAGAACTGAGCCACAGTGTTAAAGGTCAAAGTGTTATGGAAGCCCTAGAGCATTCCTCTGGATGTAAAGATGCAGGTGCTGGACTGCTTGGAGAAAGGAGGAAAATGCCAAGTGGATCCCTCCACCTATGATTTGTTACCCACTATGGGTCTAGGTATCCCCTGGAATACCTCATGAATAACTGCTACCCCCTAAAAGGTCTAGTATCCCCTTGGATTCCTCCTCAATAACCTCTACCCTCTAAGAGCTTGGGTAACCCTGGGATCCCCCTAAAAACATACTGTTACCTATGAACCTGGGTATCCCGCAAGCCCCCTAAATAACTGGGGGCCACTGGGCCCCCACCACTTCCTTTTTTTTATTTTACGCAGTTTTGTTTTATCTTTTGTATTTAATTTATTTAATTCGGGATGACAGGTACTATGAGGGTCCTTGTGGACCCCATGGGAGGATAGGATCCATGGGCACCCATAAAGCCCCCTTTGTCAGTAGTTAGGGTATTATTGGGGTCCATTCGGACGCTCATGGAAGGAAGCAAGATTTAGGTACCATAGGGCCCTATTGTTATAGGATAGTATACCCTGGAGGCATTGAAGGAGGATCTTGGGGCATAATCAGACTCATAAGGGTATGCGGTGGTTGCTCCTTCATAGTGAATAATTTGAGCAATCCAAGCTATTTTTAGGACTTTACAGGTACGTGGAGGCTTTTTGCATATTTCTAGAACTTGGAGAGACCTCCATGTAAACTTCAGAGAACTCGGATCATTCTGGGACAGCTCCTCCAATATTATGGGATTTCTCAGGGCTTAGATTTAAAGGTGTCATGTGATTGCTCTGTAGCGTTTTGTCAAGTGAAGTTCACTCAGATTTTGGCTTACAGGAGGCGTGGCATAGAGCCCATAATCACTATCCTATCTCATGGAGTCTTTTTCTTCAGTCTGATAATAGTTTTACTTTTAGAGGTTGAGCCCTCCATAAAAATAATTTCAAATTCTCTGGTTGACTTTTTTGATTTCAAAACCTTTACATTAGTCAGAAGAAGAAAATATGAAATCCATATCTCCAATCCATGGATAAGTAAAATGTATAGTCAAGAATCAAACTACTTAACTTAATAAACAGTTTTTGCCCGATTGTAACTTTGAATTGTTATTTCTAGTCACATAAATGTTAAGTCTGAATAAAAAAAACATATGTACTTCTATCCATAAGATCAATCCACAAAAAATAAATTTATGTAATTACGCAGGTATATTATAATGATTCCAGTCACATCAGGAAATACATATTTTGGTGGATAAACATAACTGATTATTTCTAAAAGTCTAGAAATTCATAATACCACTGGTAACTTCATTCTGAGATCTGAAATAGCCACAGCATGCATGCAGGTCACTTACTCTTGACAGCCACAATTTAGGAGTCGCTGCAGTATTTCATCTAAAAATAACTATCATCTTTTCAGTAAAATGTATTAATAAATTGCTTTTATCCTGAACTAAGTCAGCCGTTCATACTGGACATCAGGGGGGTGTTTTGTGATTTGTCCCCCTAGGATTTTCCATAGATTTGCAGAAGGAAAAATATTTTTGGTGAGAATTGTATATCTTTAAATGTATATAAAAGTTTCCTGGATTATAAATGCATCTGATAGAGAATTAGTAGTGTATGCAAACACATTTTGCATGAAAAAAATCCGCAAATAAACACTAATAAATTTACCCTGACGTTTGTACGTTTCTTCAGTTTTCTGGCAGTTGATTTTGAGAAGGAATGTCACTGAATACCTGCGCTAAATTAGCATCAAATTCATAATTTGTTTTGGCCAATCACAGGCAGTTGTGCAGTTGTTAACATTGTTGCAATGTCTGTGAAGTCAGTCTTTGAAGCAAAGCATCATAGGATGTGTAATCACACACTTCTCCCTCCTCCCTTGAATGATATAACTGCTCTGGATCTCTGCAATTTGCTGCTTCTTGCTGGGAGGTTAGTATGGTTAAAAAAATTAAGTTTCTATTGGTATGTACCACGTGCCTATGTAAGCACCTCTTGGGGTGTGGAAACCATTTTTTTTAAATAAAATAAATCTGCGTGTGTATAGAATGAATTAATGCAGTGTATGTTTCTGATATAAGCAGTATGTATTAGTTTAGAAAAAGTTACAGTGAAACGTTCATATACCTTTAAGTCATTCTTCAGCGACTATAGTTCTGTCTTTGGTAAAAAAAAAAAAATAGGCACATAATCTAAATGTTTTAGTTAGACATTGATCATTAATACAATTCTTACTCAATTGTATTGTGATAAAAAAAACAAAAAACAAACGTACTCAAAACTAAACTAACATCCAAACATTATATTCTAAGCCTTCATTGCTGTGTTAAGTTGGTTCCCATAGTAATAAACAGCTTGTTGGTTTTGTCGTGAGTCAGCCAATAAAGAGCACAATATAGACACAAATTGACCTTTATCTTTAAAGACAATTGAAAAGTTCTTTAGATTTGCTTCCTAAGAGGTGGAAACATCTGAGAATATGCCTTTTGAAAGTAAGTTTAAAGGAACATGGATGGGTTCTAGATTTCACTATGAATATAATATACCTATGTATCTCTTTACATTATTTTATTAAGAAGATACCTGTGTATAATTGTATTAAGAAGTACATAATAGCTCGGCTTTCTTCTGCCTAAAATCGTACACATCGCTCCAAATTGGTTTCTCCCTTCTGCAACTCATGAAGACAGGGCACTCTTAAGTACATGGGGTGCAATGTCTCATAGTAACCAATCAGTTGCAACATTGTGATGAGAGATGGTCACTGATAACTAATTTGAATCAGTGAACTTTTTATATTTATGAGCTACATATCCAATGGGCAGACCCAAACAGGTACAAATTGTATTATTTTATTCAGAAAAAAATCAGTACTTCATAAAATAAAGAGATAAACAGGCATATTATATTCCTAGTGAAATACAGAAATCTTTAATGTATAATATTGTTAATCTTTGAATAGGAATTGTTAACATTACATGCCTATTTAAATCAACTAGCTCGCATTGTTAAAGCATTAGCACAATCCTTTAAAAAAATAAAGCACGTCTTAAAATATGAATTGCTAAGCAGCAAAACAAAAAAGAGAGACTAATACGCAATACTTTTTAAAAAATTTAGTTTTATTTGATTGAATTTTTTCCTTTTTACAAAATAGACACCTTTGTATAATTTAACTGAAATTACATATTATGACATTGTGTTAATCCTTGAAGTCACAATGTACGTTATGGGTTTTCAACAGGTCTTACCTTTAGGACATAGTGCATATAAAGTTTCAAGTCTGAATATACATAGCAAAGCTATTGTGACCCTTTTGTGTAGAGTATATATATTTTCTAAATAGTTGCTCTTTTGCACACATTACACAGCTCTCCACAAAAAGGCATAATAGAGATTATGATGTCACATAACTATGTAAAACAATCTGTTATTGTTTTTTTATAGATATTTTTCAACCATTCACTAAAGGACCGAACAAGCTTTTTTTTTCCCAAGTGCGTCACGGTTAACATGATTATTATAGTTTGCATTGCAGCTAACCAATCCATTAAAATTATGCAAAGATTTTGGCACAAAGCGTCCCGAACCGAATGTGATACCATTTTCTGGTAGGGTACTCTTCAGACATGAAGGCAAAATAGGTTGAAAATATATTTTATTAACATATTCATAAAGTGCATGAACTTAGAGGATTGGAAATGTCCCTTTAAATTTGTGTAAATGATTGGTTATGGATTTTTATATAGCAAACATTTGACCATTCTTTTTGCCGTACGATCTAGATAATGCCACTAATATTTTAATAAACAAACATGTTTTAAATAATGATTTTTAGACAAATACCTTCCCAACCATTTATGCAAAAGATATGCATGTTTTCTTAAGTTTCGTGCCAGCAATCCGTAACAGTAGAAACAAAATGTAATATAACCGGTCACAAGATAGACGCTGGTTCAAATAGCTTCATATGGATACAGACTGGTGGAGTTGCAAGAACATATAAATAAACACTAACTAATAAAATATCCTTTCTTTTTTTTTTTTTTTCTTGCAATATATTTTACAATTTAAATTAATTGATTAATTAATTAATTAATTAATTAAGTGAACTTTGAAATAACAGATATTAGCCTTATTGGCAAGGTTGCCAAATACTGATGGCTTGGGCAATGCAGCTGACTGATTTTGTGTTTCTACAATGGTTACTGGACTTTGTAAAATAATTTAAATTTCCCATTATGTACTGGCAATGGCTTTGATATGTTGTTAGGTATGATTGTAGGTGAAGCCTAACACAGACCATGTGCTGGTGGAAGCACTGAGAGCTCTGTACCCTGCTGAACAAAGAGGTCATAGTGGACTGGGCAACATATGGCAGCATTTTTAACAGGACTCTTGCACTGGATAAGATCTTAGCCACTGCTGGAACCAAATGGAGCAAATAAATGTTTTACATAAAGAAATCTAGGATATATTTTATCACTAATAAGATCTGTAGAACAGCAATGTTAATGACAAACAATTAAATAAATGCATTTTTGGAATGCTTAAAGAGAATCTAAGATCTCAAAAACTACTTAGCTTTATTGCCGACCGCACTTTGGAACTGAACTTAGGATTCCATTGAAATACTCTAAAGGCATATTTAAGTTTCCTAGATTATGAATGCATCTTATAGAGGAGAATCAGTAGTGTATGAAAACATTTTTTGCATGAAAAAAAAAACCCCATTAACAAACTCACCCTGATGCTTGCTAAATCTCTTTAGTTTTCAAATAGAGTTAACACCCCTGCATATCCCGGCTAAAATTAGCATAACATTCATAATTTGTTTTGGCCAATCACGGACAGCTAATGCATTTTAATGCATTGTAACAATCAGTGATGGCAGTTTATGAAGGAAGGAATCATGGGATGTGTAGTCCTGTGTAGCAGGAAGCACTGTTGTGTAAGATCTCTGCATTGAGTTGCTGTTGGCTTGAAGGTTAGTAAACGGTTACAATCTTTATTCAAATACAGTGTTTCCATTGCAAGGTATACCTATCTAAGCAGCTATGGGGGTGTGGAAAACAAGTTTTAGTTTTAAATTTAAAAAATCTATATGCGTATAGAATATCTCAATGTAATGTGTGTCTCTGATATACTGTAAGTAACGTGTTAGATTAGACAATGGTAAAAACAGGAAAACTTAGCTATACCTTTAATATAAATATACTAGGAACTTGCCTGTCAAAAATGACAGGATTAAAATTGTAAGGCTAGGAATGTAAGGGTAACAATGTGAGGCTTTTGGTCCTCTGAGCATCGCAATGAGCGCCTTTGGTGCTCACTGCAAGCCTTTCCTCCCGCCTACTGTACAGGCAGGGTTCATTAATTTGCAAGTTTAGTGCTTTGAAATGCCATGTGTTTTTTCCAGCATCTCCCCCTGTCCCTTCCCTGTGTCTTTTTCCTCTGTGTGTGTGCTGAATGTTTGCGTGGCACGCGGTGACTGCCGTTGGTTTGATTTTCAAAGTCCCGCGTGCCTGGCGTTGTTGGTGTGTTCAGTGTGGTGTAGTTTCTAAATCTGCGTGCCTGATGTTGTTGTGTGTGTTACTGTCTTAAACATCGTGTATTTTGTAAGTTTTGCAAGCCTGGCGTTGCCGAGCCTCATTTTCATGCGGTTTCTGAAATTTTGCGTTTTTCATCCTCCATTTTTTCCCTCCAAGTATGGGTGTAATTCGATGGCAACCTCACTCCCAGTCTTCCTGTGTCTCCCCCTGTGCTGTGTGTGAGGGTGTTATCATTTTTGTAGATGATTTCTTATTTTTGGTGGGTTTTTAGAGTTACTTACTTGAACAGTCCTGCGCCGCTGGTGAGCCTAAGTACTGCGCCACTGCACGGCTACTTCCCTCTGAAGAACTGTAATGGGGAATATGGGATTGATTCTCCATATATAAGAAAGATAAAATGATATACTTAACATCAGTATATATCAATATTGGAAATATGTGGAGCCACGAATATATCGTGAATTATATCTAAGATATATTATTATCTCAGATTAGACCAAAATACCAGCATATACATATTAAAAGTATATGAGACCCAGATATTTATATGGTATGCCCCTCTGGGGACACTCAATATAAATATGATAAAAAGGATTCGGAATGCGACTTTGGATGTAATTGACTAGACTTGTCAGACCAGACTTATACATGTTACCCCTTCACTTGCAAATAAAGGCAAAGGGTAACTATGACTACCGATCCGACTATAAATAGGAGGCACTGTTGAGAATATCGCCTTCCCCCTTTGAGAAAGTCACACTCATGTGACGAAACGTGCGTCAGGGTAGCGTCTGACGTCAGACGCCGATTTTGTAAACAAGCAAGCGCTTTCCATGCAGCTGAATGCAGCTCCGTGATTCCTGAGTCCTTACCAGTTATATACTTGGTGCTTTAGTTCCAGCACACGGAAGAGCCCGGTGCCGAGTCCTAACAAGTAGAATAAGATGAATTTATCCCGTAGAACACTGCAAACTAGACAAATGTGCATATAAATGTGGATATAAATATAAATGCCATCTTGAATATGAGGACCGAGTAAACATAGAGAAGCCTATATATGGGGGTAGTCCAAATGTGGACAATACAGAGATATATACAAACATTGAATCTCCCTAGTATAGTGCTATGAACACCCTATATACACCTTATATATATACTGCATTTTATCTCAAATACACAGGAGAGTTTAAAATTTAGACCTTAACAAATGGCAATATACTGATCAAGTATATATATTATAAAGTGGCACATTAAATCAAAGGGGCAAATATAAAGATATAAAAAAACACCATTAAAAGGAGATATATATACATATATTTGGAAAAACGATCAGTATACCTCATATTAATATAAAGAGATAATATTCCCTTTATATAGCCCTGTGAATGAGATTAGATAGGAATACTGCAGCATTTTAAAGAAATATAGAAATGTGTGATAAGGCACCATATAACATTGTTATATAAACTGGTAACCTGTAGGACTTATAATTCCGGATATATATATATAAAATGGAATCTCTTTGAAATTGAGATATATATATACACATACTAAGGCCCTCATTCAATTGCAACTTGGCCAATTGAATAGGGGTCTAAATAAGCACATAACATATTTTTTTTAAAGAAGTTTTTAGTTAGTAAATATCTATCCAAAAGCAAGATTTTCACTAACTAAAAACTTCTTTAAAAAAAATATGCTATGTGCTTATTTAGAGCCCTATTCAATTGGCCAAATCGCAATTGAATGAGGGCCTAAGAAAGGAAAAGAAAGCCAAGCTTAATATCTGTATAAAGCACGGATTAAGACAAAACAGGAGAGATTATAACACTGAATTTATCTCTCAATAACTGGTCTATTGTGCAAAAATAAGGGAGTCAATATTAAATGTTTTTAAGGAATTATTTCCTATTCCCTTGATTTTAAAGAAGTTTTTAATCGACGTTGTCTCCAATAATATAAATAAAGATTTATTGTTTCGTTTTTCTCTGGCTCTTTATTAAATACATATGAATAGGTGTTATGCACCGAGAGAAATAATAATTATTATTTCCCAACACTACAAAAAATAAATGCACGGCTACTTCGCCTCACTTTGCAAGGCTTGCGTATGTGACAGCGCCGCGCGAGGGACGCAACTGCGTGACTAGCATCGCAAATGTTCCAGACAAAATGCAGATCCACAACTATACTGTATATATAATAGATTTCTACAGGAGCGAATCCCTAATTGTAATTTTCTATTTGTTTCACTGATCCAGCCAGTATGCTGTGCTCATGTATGCGACCTTGAGCTGGCAGATCACATAATCTGTTCAGCTCATTGGCAAAGGAACTATTTACGGTGACAAAAATAGAACAGCCACTAACCACATTATTTTGACAAGTGACTTCAGCAGACATGAATTACACATGAATTGTAACCTTGTTTTTTATGGCAACAGGTTGATTGAAAAGAGTTTCCTATTTTGTCTGCTACATGTTTTAAAAGTAATTTATGCCTATTATATGAAACTAGCGAATTGCCCGTCAAAAAATGACGGCAATGAGATGTGTATGTTTGGAAAGTTGTTTAGTTATTAATATACATATGGAATTGTAAGGTAGCTAATGTTGTTTTCTGTGTACTACTGAAATATAGAATTCAAATTAATAAATGAATATACTTTACCTATTTTTATGCATTGTGTTGAAGAGCTGGCAATCTGTGTTGATGTTGCTGCAGCATTAGTGGTGTGGAGGTGCTGTGTAAGCGTGATAAATGTGTGCAGGGTAATAGTGAGCGTGCGCGAGCCGAAACCGTTAACGTAGCTGTGTACTTCCGCATTATCATAAAATGGCAGGTAATGTGTGGTATGCGTCTTAGCGGATTATCAGTATGTGTTTTCCGTGGTTATAGTGCTGTAGCCTCGTTTTGTTCGGCCGCCATTTTTTCTGTCGCTTGTAGAATTTTTTAGTGTCTAAACTCTTTTATTTTGAGCTAAATGAAGGTGTAACTTTGTTTTTTGAGGTCGTGGATGCTCCCTCTTGCTGTCAGTAAGCTTTTTATGTATGTGCTGGGTGTATTTATTGTGTTTGTCTTTTTTTTCATGTTCGCAAGTTGCAGCCGTATTTTTTTGCTAGGGTTTAGCAGGTCGCCTCGCTATGCGAGGCTCGCCTGCGGCGCTCATTGCCAAAGTACTACAGTTTAACAGCGCTAAGCCCGCTAAAGTACTACGGTTTAACAGTAAATATGGTAAAACGGTAAAGTGACGGTCAATAAAAATTAAATGTTGTGAAATTTGTTTGCAACACAAAATGACTCAGCTACATTTGTCCTTTTTTTTTCTTAAAATAAATACACATTTTTTACTTTTTTTTTTTTTTTTAACTTTCAACTTATATTTCATCAAATGCGTTGTTTTAGGCGTGAAATCCGATGTGGCGCGAGACAAAGGCGTTAAATCTGTGTTAATGCGTAAATCTGTAATTGCGTTTCGGAAAATGTACTCGCTACTGTCTTTTTTTACTCATTGTGCGGTTAATCCGCATCCTTTGTCTCGTTGTTTTTCGAGCACATACGTCTGTGGCTGCGTTTTACGCAGTTCGTAGTAGTATAGCCTCGTTTTCATTTTTTCCGGCGGCCATTTTTTTCTCGCTTAGCCGATTTTCGATCTTTGTAACTCGGCTAAATCAATGTAAATTGGAGTTCCAACTCACTCCCAGACGTCCTGCCTGGTTCCCCATGCTGTAAATGACCTTTTTTTTATTTTTTAGTGTGTATTTAGTGTTTTTTTTTTATTGTTTTGGTTCCGCTGCTTATGTCGTAATTTTTTTCATCTCGTATTTTTTTTCTAAGTCCTATGGTTCAACGGCTCGCCTCGCTATGCAAGGCTCGCCTGCAATGAGCGCCTGCGGCGCTCATTGCCAAAGTGCTTTGGTTTAATGGCTCGCCTCGCTGTGCGAGGCTCGCCGGGCGATAAACGCCTGCGGCGATAAACGCCTGCGGCGCTCATCGCCGGGCGATAAGCCCCTGCGGCGCTCATCGCTAAGTCGTACGCTCTACGCAACACAGCGTGACGACGAATCGTATTAGGATAAACCTAAGTGACCTAAGTGAGAATAATGTAAGTTTTTTAGATATATCCATGAATTATTATAAATCTGTTCGTTTAAAAAATCGTATACAGTTTACTTGGAATCTTTTTCTTGTAGTAGCAAGAAATTGCAGCTATGGAAAAAGTCACTGTAAGGTGAGAGTCATCTTCTTTCATCTAAACCAGCTTGAATTTAGTTAGAGATATTAAGCTTACAGACTTTTACTAGTGCTACTTATATCCCTGTGATGTCCTGTTGCCTATATATAAGTGCTCTAGATGGAAGTAACAAACTGCAAACTTACTTATTTAGATCTGGAGTTTACTTCAACTGAAATATGCACTGACGGCATTAAAGGAAGTACAAAATACTTTTTTCTCTCATATAAAAGGCACGTTGTGAGATTTGGTTTAACAATGTTCTAGCCTAATGGCCCGTGTTATCACGCAAATGCGTTTTGAGCTGTTCTCCTTAATGGAACCAGTTTTCTTCAGTTAAGTATTACATTTATTGCTATGGAATTTAAATTAAAATTGTGCAATAGTCATGGTACCACAGGTCTGTCAATTCTAGATACAACAATTGCTACCACCACTTATGTCAACCATTAAATGGACCCCATCAACACAAGTTGTTTTTTTCTTACAGGAAATAAAAAAAACAGTAATTCACAGCATTATTTGCTTGACTCAATTTATTGGCTTCAAATGTTTTTTGTTTCAGGGTGCTTGATAATTGTGTGTATGTAGGATAACACTGGGGCAGATCTCTTTTGGCTACACAAGGTGTCGCTCATTATCACGTCAAAGCTACACGTAAGTATTCCAGAGCAACAAATTAGCATAAAGCAGACACAAAGTCAACAGTGAACATCTTACTCATCAATAAGGCTACATATTCTCCTTTTTTTTTCAATCAGCAGAGTGGAAAACTAGCAATGTGCTTCTGTTTTTAAACCTCCTCTTTCCTCATATCTTCCATTTAATTTTCTGCATGGTCTTTTCCTCTCCCTCCTATTTGTCTCTCTCCACAGACACACTCTAATAAGTGCAATAATAAGTGCCGTAACATCCCAATTGAGACAGTCTGTACAGTAAGAGACTTTCTCTGAAACAGAAGGGAGAGGAAGCAGAGGGGGTCAGCACTTACAACCTCAGTTCTTGTACTGAGCATATCAGAAATCACCGAGGTAGAGACGAATACAATGTATGAGCCAGATTCTGATTGGGAACAACTAAATATGAATTGTATGGTAATTTAGATTTTCTAGTGGGTGTACACCATCAAATGCAACAGCCAATAACCATAAGAATTTTTTCATTTATAAATGTATTAATATAATATCTAATGAGTGATCAGATAGGAACATGCTATACTCCTGTCTGACACCACTAAATACTGTATATCCCAGGAGTGCTTGGAAAGTATTAGATATATTTCATACCTCTGTTAACCTTCCCACTCCATGGGCCTCATTCTATTATCGGCCGCAGCCGCTGCGGGGCCGCAAGGACCGGCCGCAAGCTTTCCGGCTATTCTATTCCCCTCCGGCCGGGGACTCCGGAGGAAAGCCTTTGATCTAAAATGGCCGCAAGGAAATCGGCCGTAAGAAAAGCCTGGTTGCGATTCTATTGCTCCGGGAACCCTGTCTGCAAGGCTAAAAGCGAGCTGCAGCTTACTTGCAGCAAACAGGTCCCGCTAGCACCAATTAAGCACATAAAATAGCTCAAATAAAGCCATCCTGCACTTTGAGAAGACTATAAAGTGATATTCGGTGTTAGCAAAAATAGCACATAATTACCCTATACTCAAATCCGTAAAATATATTTTTTTAATATACGTAAAATATACATGTAAAAAGTCCAGAGTGCTTGGAGCACCTCAGACCCGCCCACGACGCAGCCAGAAAATAAACAGTTAATTTGAACTCGGGTTTGGGCTGATGTGCAAGCTTGAGAGTGGGTTACTTTTAATCCTCTTGTCCACCAATATGATCCCTAGCATTTACAGAGCTGTACAGTGCGGGCTTGAATTTATCTTTGAGTTTTTAGATTTCAGAGCTTACGGCCGATTTCAAGATATGCGGCCGGCCGTAAGGGGAGATCCTTGCGGGGCCGTATAATAGAATCGCGAGTTAACAGAACCCCCGCAAGGAATCGCAGCCTTACGGACGATTTACGGACGCTAATAGAATGAGGCCCCATGAAATTAGCAGTACAAAATATGTGGCTATTACTATCACTTTTATTACCAACTGTCTCAACATTCTTAGACTTAAGCAAAATCTTACAACAACAAAAAAATCATGATATTATTACATACCTACATATGAACTTTTTGTTAAAAATACTCAAACTTACTGACATCATCACTCCAAGCATACCTTTGAGTGTGTGAACAGGCAATCCATTTGTGTAAAAAACAAAAAAAAAACTACATGCATAGATTAAGCATTGTTTCACATCATATTCTGCATCTTCCCAAAATGAACTTGTAAATGAAGAGCACAAAAATGGTCTACACATTGTATATTGTATTTTTCGAATGTAAAAAATTACATGTTTTTATAATTATGCTCCAAAAAATTAATGAGCCGATTTGATTAGTGACACAATGTACTCATTTATTTCTGTGTTACCAAAATAATGTATCCCTGTTATCAGTTAGGTCCTTCTGCCCATATTTATCCTACACTCAAATGAACATACTGAATTACAAAGTATAAAAAAACAATAAAAAAAAAACATTTAAACCAACTTTTTGTTGAGATGATACTTTCCTTTTAAAAGACCTAAAGTGCTGGCAACCAAACTATTTTTGTTAACATAACATTGTTTAAAAAATAAATTAAAAAAATCCTTAGAAATATACATAGTTTATTACTGAAACAATATAACTATTACTGAAATAAAAAGTTAAGAATTGGTAAAAATACAGTAGAATAGAAATCAAAGCTCTAAAATCTACTTCAAATGCATTTAGTTGCAAAACAATATTATAAGAAAGTGTTTGATACACAGATTGTGTAATTAAGTTATTTTTCTTGTACATAGAACAAAATATACATGCTTTAAGAGTGAACTGTAAAATTTTATTACCACATTTGTAATTGGGCAAAATTGTATAAATATATTCAGTGTCAAGAGACTTTCGTTATTACACAGTAACAATGGGCATCTTTCAGCTCAAAAGAAGCAACAGGTACAAAATACTGCTTACAAATTTTTAACCAAGAAAATTAGCTTTCTTACAAACTGTAACGTAGTCTTTTTGCGTGGTTTTGAAGCCAAGACACTTAAATATTCTGTAAACATTTGGATTGCATATCAACGTGAACACTTTGTAATGTGTGTGGAGAAAGCAATATAGATTGTTACAACTGAATTCATATAACAAATCCTTTCACATAGGAATATATATTTCATTTGCTTTTTTACACAATACAAAAGAAGGCAAATTGTGACAATTGAATAAGCAGCATTATGACACATGAAATATTAATGCATCTCCCCATTTATAAGGGATTGCAATTAAAATATCTCCTAAAATAAGCACTTGGTATTAGCTATTCTGTAAACTTATATTCACAATCGGGTTGGCATTTGTTCCTAGTTCAAAATAAGCATTGTGTCTCGGTGTACACTTATAAATAGGTTAAACATCCTGGGCACCTAAGCAGGTATTGACAAAAAGTGTGACTTTATTTACAACCTAAATAAAATCTCACTACTATTCTATAGCAGTTATAATGCCTCACATTTTATCAGAAACTGTGAAGTATTAAAGGTTTTTTTGTTGTACAAAGTCACCGTTACTTAAACTTTAATAGGGTCAAAAATAAAATTAAACTTGCTAAAACTGCAGTTACAATGTGGGGTTTTGATCAACCGATTCTTTGGGTAATATTTTACTTTAATTTGATAAATAGATTTCAGTTTAATAAATATACCCATACATATATGCACAGTCAATGGTTTACTTGTACCACAAGGAGGTAATAAATTACAAATTCTACATTCTAGGCTATGCTATAAAGCAGGTATGACCAAAATTTTCCCATGAGTGGCCACATTGGAAATTATTTCTCACATAAATGGTTGGTAAGAAAATATCAGAAACAGCATTATCATTAACAAAGAAAAATATATATTTATTTATGTGAGCTTAAACGGGGTGGATGTATAAGTACACCATTTTTTATCTATTTTTTTTTTTTTATAATTATAAAAGTAAAAAAATCCACAACGTTTTTAAAAGTTATTAAAATAATGCACAAGAAAGTAGAAGGAAAGAGTGCTGGACGGTCTAAAAAAGCAAGAGAGAGAGAGGCAAAGCTTATTGGGGCTATATGCTATTCCAGTAAAAAGAGGGGATAAAACTGGGGTTAAAATAGTGGAGTTAAATATCCCCATTTCTTATACTTTCTACATGAGATATTTATCCGAGTTAATGGTTATCCATAGAAAACATAGTATGTGGAGGTATTATTAACTCCGCTTTCCTTTTGTAACCCCACTTATCATTGCATGATACATACACAAATGCGTTTAACGGAAATGTTTTCTTAGAGCTTTATAGTTCAGTTTCTGGAAACATTATGCATATTTTAAATAATAATAATGAGAGATCACCACCATCATGTAACAGATAAAATGCAATTGAACATTTTTTTTTTTTACAGCGGCTCATTGATCTCAATGAATGTGCCAATTTACCAATGTAACCAAATGCTTAGATTTAAATCTCCCTGTAAAGGACTTTCTACACTCTATTTGTTCCTAGCCCTTTTGCGCTGGAAGGCAATCCTATCAGTCTGCCACCCTATCTATAGATTTGTATTTTTGCAGATTGCCTCTGATAATTCATCCTTACTTTGTATTATTGAACTTCAGAGATTGAATCATACCTTGTGAATATATAATGAGGCTGGATTCATATTTCCTGTTCTTTTATTGATAAATATACTGTGCATAAATATTAACCGGATAACATGAATTGTCTTTATTTGATTACAAGGCCCCTGATAAAGCCTGATAAAGCCCAAACAAATCCCGGCCTATACTGATATGTTAGAGCAGAGTTTCCTGCTTAGTGCATAGTTTGAGAAGTCACACAGACAAAGAGACACATACATAATAGATCACACTGCAAGAACTTCATATACCCCCCTCCCTAAATAATTTAGTGCATCAAAAAAGTGTTTTCTTTGCCAATGCTATTCTTCATTTATTAAAATGGGTTATCTAATGAGTACCACTTTATCAGTGATACTAAATGGAGATTTTGTCCAGTAATGAAAATGTATAAATTAACTTGTTTATATCATTCAATTTATCATGTCCAATTAAAAGGAGGATGACAAATCAAGCACAACCTCAGCATTCTTTCACATACACACATTGTTTTATGACTTTGGCCTGCAATTCCTATTGGGGCCAATATGTCTCCATGGAAAGAAGGAAACTGTGGCATCAAGCGTAACTGCTTAGGTATGATTTCTCTAGGCTCTAAAAAAGGCTTTGGCTACAGTCATAATAGTTCCTTGTCTGATCATGCTGACACAGATACCTTTTCTTTGGCTGTTTACCCTTTTCTTCACATTGTTCTTCCACCCACTCTATCCCAAAAGCCTGTAATCAAAAACACTTTGGAGTCAAAATGAAAGTATGTGGTGCCATGTTTCCTTTAACTTTGGTGGTGCATATGATACCAATAAATGCCATGATAATATTATCTACTGTACGTCTTTGCCTGTCCTGGCTACAATCTACCTAAAAGAGAGATTAAAATCCAGAAGTAATCTGATGAAACATCTTGGTCCTATTGCTTCCATTAATGAGTTTCAAATCATTCTAGAACAAGGCACTGCTTCATGCATTCCTACTGAAAACAGGACAAAATGATATACTTCTGCTCCCAAATTAAAAATGTTAAGGAGATGGAACACCTAAAATCTGACAAATAATACCTGCTTGGGTCTGCTCAATAAGACAGACTACGATCGTACCAGTGTCTCATAGTAGACAATCAGTGACAAAGTATCAGCAATATTCTGCAAGATGGTCCCTGATGAGCTAATTTGAAACACTGCACTTCTGGGAGTGTCTTCAGGAGATGCAGAGGCAGACTCAAGCAGGCACTGTTTGTATGATTGTAGACAAACTTTTAAGCAATTATTAAATCAGATAAACTACATAAAACTAAATGCATACATTCAGTATATTCTATTCCTAGTGAAATCAAGAAACCATCCATGTTCCTTTAAGGAACAGAATTGTTAAATTGAAAACAATTTAGTAGAAAAAATATAATAAACATTTTATAAATAGTCATGTTCTAAATCAACGTTCCTTGTCAAACAAGCAGCTTTAACTGCTCCAATGTACTAATGTCTGAGAGGTGAAAGGTCAGCTGCAATCCCAATCCATTCTGGTAGAAAGGCAGCATCATAATGAAAAACTTTCATAAATTCAGATTCTGGTAAGGTGAAGTTAGTGAGGTAAATGGTTTCTCCGCCTACCAGGTAGCTTACCCAGAAACCAAAGGTACCAACAGTCATGATTGTATGGTTGCAGCTGGCCAGAAGGGCAAAGTCTTTCCCAGGTGTTGATTCATTTCCATCTCCTGAGAAGAATACGTCTCCTTTGGAACTGTCAATATTTTCTTTGCTCCAATCCATCCCATTGCTAGCCACTACAAAGATGGGATTTTCATACTTATTACGGAAATAACCCATAGCTTTTTCCAAATAAGCTCTATCGGCAATCACACCTTTCCACACATTGGGCATTACATTAACATAGTCCCCTCTCCTAACATGGATCCCAATAAAGGTCACATTTTTCCGTGTCCCTTTAATCGTTTGAAGAACCTCATTAGCTTCATTTTTCAAGTAGTTATGTATAGTAAACTCTGTGAGGATATCTTTACGTAGATGATGGAAGAAAGTCCAAGAACAGGGATATCCAGTGAATTTCACATAGTTTCCTTCAATATGATTATATTCCTCAGACATCCAATCATGAATCCAGAATTCATTCCAAGCAATAGAGTTGGCCGCATAGCTATGCAAAACAGGCAGAGTGATCTTAAAAATAGGTGACAAGTAGTTGTGCATTTCCTGAAGGATGAAGGGTTTATGACCATTTTTCTTTGCCAAAGCATATAAGGTAGCATACTCGCCCATTTGATTGCCCAACCTCCCATCAGGTTTGATTGTCCAAATTCCAGTATCCTTCTGGCATTTCTGAACTTCTGAATCGTCTATATAAATCTTTTCACTGTTCCTTTTATAGCAGATAAATGATATTGGCAAGTTTGCGGGAAAAGTCAAAAATTGCATATTAAGTTGCAGTCGGTATAACATAGAGAAGGTCAAGATTACTAGAAAGCAGACAGCAACGAGCAACAACTTCTTTTTCCTGCTGGTTAATTCCATTCTTTCCAATTGTTATCACAGCGGTTGCCACAGAGGTGCTTTCATAAAGAAATAAATACCTGTGGGAAAACAGGAAAAATGGATGATACATTAATACATCTTTTTTAGCCATCTGAACTGGTTTACAAGCTTGTAAACCAGATTTAATAACTATTTTGCACTGTGTCTATGACTAAATTGCAATGTGTGCTTGCCTCTAGTTCAGTTATACTCTGGGGACTAAAGTAAAAAAAGAAAACAACTAAATATCTACAGTTTGGACAAATAAATAGAAAGTTGACCCTTAGAACACCTATTTTATAATACCCTGTAGTTAAAATGTAGCCTTTATTTTGTAATATTATTATTTTTTTTTAATAAGGATGTTAAAGAAATATGTAATTATGGACACAAAAGGATTGAAAAAAACCTTTATGAATCCGTATTTGCCTGAATTTCATTATAAATCAGTTTTTTTTTTGTTCAATCACCATATTAGGTTTTAAACATGTAAGGAAATTACAGTTACGCCTACCAATAAGGGAGCTAATATGGTGATTAAGGATAGACAATGAGAAATCTATGTTTACTAGTGAAGAAAGAATGTTATAAGATCTTAGCATTTGACCCTAAGTTGACATTTAAGACATAATTAGATCCTGGATAGAAGGCTATGTACTGACCTGATCTGCAAAAGAGAATTTGATTATCTATTAGTTAAGCATCCAAAATTTGCAATTTTTTACAGTATACCCAAGATCTCCAGGGAGACCTATAGTGTCAGGTATAGATAATTTGACACAAAACTGCAGCCACTATGTTGATCAAGTACTGAGATGTTTTGTAAAGATACTAAGGATGCACTGTCAACGATACATGGCATAAATATTAACAATGACACATATTTGGTTAGCCTTGAGGTGGGGTCATTATACACTTCAATCCCACATTTCATTGTACTTGAGGAATCTAGACACATACATATTTTCTATCCAATAGGGGAAAACATAGTAAGGATTGCAACTAATTTGTCTTGTATCTTATACTGTTTGTACTTAAAGCAATCCCTCGAGATTTGCAGCTTTGACTTTCGCAGATCTCACATTCGCAGATCTCACATTCGCAGATTAGTTTCCTCTCACACTTGCATGTGAGAGACCTCCGCTGAGGGACAGGGGGAGGGATGCTAAGACCCACACACTCGCCAGGCCCTAGAGGAGGGCCTAAATGCTTTATTTCCAGGACGGGGGAGGGATTCTGAGCCCCACACACTCGCCAGGCCCTAGAGGAGGGCCTAAATGCTTTATTTCCAGGACGGGGGAGGGATTCTGAGCCCCACACACTCGCCAGGCCCTAGAGGAAGGCCTAAATGCTTTATTTCCGGGACGGGGGAGGGATGCTGAGCCCCATACACTCGCCAGGCCCTAGAGGAGGGCCTGAATGTTTTATTTCCGGGACGGGGGAGGGATGCTGAGCCCCATACACTCGCCAGGCCCTAGAGGAGGGCCTGAATGTTTTATTTCGGGACGGGGGAGGGATGCTGAGCCCCACACACTCGCCAGGCCCTAGAGGAGGGCCTGAATGCTTTATTTCCGGGACGGGGGAGGGATGCTGAGCCCCACACACTCGCCAGGCCCTAGAGGAGGGCCTGAATGCTTTATTTCCGGGACGGGAGGGATGCTGAGCCCCACACACTCGCCAGGCCCTAGAGTAGGGCTTAAATGCTTTATTTCCGGGACAGGGAGGGATGCTGAGCCCCACACACTCGCCAGGCCCTAGAGTAGGGCTTAAATGCTTTATTTACGGGACAGGGAGGGATGCTGAGCCCCACACACTCGCCAAGCCCTAGAGGAGGGCCTGAATGCTTTATTTCCGGGACGGGGGAGGGATGCTGAGCCCCACAAACTCGCCAGGCCTCTAGTGGAGGGCCTGACAGCTGCTTTTCCCCCGCTAATGAGTGACTCCCGCGCTGGGTGGGAGACACCCGACCCCTTGCACCCTTCCTGCAGGCAATAACAGCAGCTTTCAGTTATTCGCAGATTTTGTGCATTCGCGGGGTACTTGGGAAAGGAACCCCAGCAAATGTTGAGGGATTACTGTACATACTATTATTTCCTATTTGATGGTAAAATATTCCTGCAACACAGAATTGTACTGCAGTGAGATCGCCATGTGCCCTGACTTATGCAAATTTATTTCTAGGTTGGTGGGAGAAAAAAAAAAGGGGTTCTCTGAACTGAATTCAACGAATATAGAAAAAAATAGATCTTTGGATGAGATTCATTGACGATGTGACGTTAATATGGCACAGATCCGTGTCAGATTTGAAACAGTTTGTTAAAAACATTAACCATAATTATATGGGACTAAGACCTCTGACTGTAGTAAAGAGAGGGTCTAGATTTGGAAATAACTAAAGATTGTGAATGGTGACTTGCAGACTGTAACTAACGTTATACCAAATAACTGACTCACAGAAATACAAGTTTGATAAATAAACTTGCTGACTGCAATTGGAAACAAAATCAAATACAACATGAAAACATAATTGCCCTAGATACCTAATTACAGGGTGTCTTTACTATAAAATGCAAATTGCACAGTTACCTTGTATGACCTAAGGTGGTAATTGCATTACGGAGTAATAGTAACTTTTATGCATTTCTTATGTGCTCTCTATCTACAAAGGTTGTGTCTTATTTCATGATAAATTCATCTGGCACAGACAAAGTTCTTGGTTGAAATTTGGGTGAATTTGCGGTTAGAAAATTATAATTTTATAGACCCTCAACTAGCAGTCTGCATTTGATTGAGGAAATGGATTTTGAGTATTTAATTGTCTAATTACCAGACAACGCAATAGGAACTAGCCAGTTTTGGGGTGACCGAATACCAATGCACCTTCTAGTTTAGGAGGAACCCTTTTGTGGGTCATAGGACCATCCGTAATATTCCCCTATTGCACTTATTATACATAAGGGTTTCAATTTTCATGTTTTCAACATTATTTTTAAGTGCACCGCTGTCAGTATATCTCTCTCATGCTGGAGTTTCCACTGAAAAAAGGCTTCATAATATTTATATTCACTTTTGTGTGGCAAATTTGTATCTAATAGAAGAAGCTTACTAAATATGCACAATAAAGGTAGAATTGCAAAGTACAATATTGTTGTTGAGTGGCTTTTTGAATTTTAATACATATTTCAGAGCCAAAGTTTACATTTCTTTCGTTAATGTCCTTGTTATAAAATAAGTTTAAATATTACACAATAAAGGCTAAAAAATAACTATAGGTTGTTAGAAAAATAAATGTCCCTCCCCTTCTGGATCGATATCTTGTTGTGCTGAAGGGGTCAATGAAGCTGTGAGCTATACCAGGTAGTGTCAAGCACATGGGTGTAGGAACTTGGGGGGACAAATCCCCACAGATTTTTCTATGTTTGTATGTATGTATATATAAGCTATTTTACGGCCTTTGCATACAATGAGCTGTATCCCCTCCAGAATTATGATACTTGATCGTACATCCCTGGTCACCCAAGATGGGCAGGTCATAGCAAAGAGGTCAGACAAATAACAGTTCTTGGTAGAAGGAACTGGCAACCCATTCCAGTATCTTTGCAAAAAAAAAAAAAAAAATCCATATAAGTAAGCACAACCAGAGTCATAAAGAATGTGCCAGGTGTGCTGCAGTCTATAAGGTCATGGAGAAGCGGAAACAACTGAATGACATACAACAACAAAATATTTGTCCAAACTGTAGGCATTTAGCACCTTCATAACACTGATAATTAGAGAACTCTTATCAAATAAATTTGTTATATAAATTACATACTCTATTAAACTTCTGTGCCTCTATCTCTGATGCTGAAAACCTATCCCCCTCTTCTATCCCAGCACAAGTGGCCAGCTGCCTCTCTAGTATATCCTCTTTGATGTCCGCCCCTCACCTCAAACTCAACATATCATAGACTGAGCTCCTAATCTTCCCACCCTCTACCACAGCTTCCACTCAAACATATATCTCTCACTGTTGATAATGCAATCAGCACTGCCAGGCACTTTGTCCTGGGATTCGGTTGGACCCTGCCTTCGCTTTCACTCCTTTATAATGGAGGATGACATTATCTTATTTGGTTATTAAATATTCAATATGGCCATTATAAATAATTACGTCAGAATTGTATTAATAATCAATGCAGGATTAAAAATACTAGCTGCTTTTGTTAGTAGAGATCCCAATTACCTGTAGCTACAGTGTCAAGGAATGTTGTGATTTGTGTTTAAAAATAATTATAGGAAATAATTAAGCCAACTTAATAATAAAATATGAATATTTATACACATACGTATATACAACTGGTGTGCTGCGGTCCATAGGGTCTCCGTCACAAAAAATAATAATAAATATATACACACATTGTTAATTTGTAGCCCTTCAGTTGTGTCCGACTCTCTGTGACCATATTGACGTGACACATCAGGCACACCTGTCTGTGTTTCTGGTTGTGCTCATCCATATTGTTTTCTTAGCAAAGATACTAGAGTGTGTTGCACTTCCTTATTCAGTGGAACACTATCTGTCTGACCATCTGCTCTGACATGAACATCTTGGGTTACCCTACATGATATAGCTCACAGCTTTATTGAAGTACACAAGCCCTTTCCCCATGACAAGTTAGCGATCCAGAAGGGGATATAAATACATTATATTTGGGACTGAAATTAAACCCAGGTTGCAGTGGTGAAAGCACTGAATAGTAACCAGTGAATCACCAGGGAACCCTTATTGAGATTTTACCTATGGTTCTATTGCTGAAGGTTTGTGAAAAACTACACATTTCAAAACAGAACAAATATAGTCCCTAAGCTGAACTATAGTATATTTAGTACACAAATCAAATCGAATACACACTGCTAATTGCAAGTTTGGCTATTATAGATAAAAAAAAGAGCAAAATATTTAAATAGACCCCAACTCAATAACCACAAATGATGTAATAAAAATAAATTTATATTCAGAAAAAGGAACAATTATATAGCATGCCGCATTAGATATAGCAGAAAATGGAAACAATCCTGTTAGCATAACCATTGCTTATGTACAGGCTTTGCATCTGCAGAATCACTACCTGAAGCTTATCTGGCCAGATGTTCTTTAACCGACAATGCTCAATTTCTGCAGTATGATTTAACAGGTAGTTGTGCCAGTTTCAAGAGGACAGTCTAACACTGTACCAATAGATCCATTTGGTGGCACATGTACAATCTGTACGTTGTGGCAGAATACACACTCCATTCCTCGTTTTACAAAGGTACACTAGTTGCCTCTGTCTGCTAGTAGGTTATATAGTGCACAATGTTGAGGAGCTGAAACAGCAATCCTCACATAGAATGGGTGCAGAGCAAATGGCTGGCAATCAGGGGTGTAGGAGCCAGAATAATTTGTGGGGGGGGGGGGGGGGGGTGCAGCTCCTTGTATACACACCATGCTGGTCAGCAGTGTTTGTGGCTTATCTGGAAGGACAGCATCTTTTAAATAGTGGAACAAATTAGACTTTCTGTGGTTTCTTTAGGCCCTGTTGATCGAATACTGTAAATGTTTTATGAATAAGCCCCATAAATGAAAAGTGGATATATGCAAAGAAAATCTTACTCAGAGTTCAGGTTGCATATTACAGTAATGAAAATAGTAATATTGCAGTAATGTGGAAACTTTCTTACACTATAAAAATGTTATGCACCAGAGATTTTGCATATACTGTAAAATAAGGTATAGTAGCTTACATGGAGACAGCAGGCAGAAAACAGTTTGGAACAGTTGACAAAACAGGATAAAACTAAGCTTATCATACAATGTATCCTAAACAAAGAAACAAACACAAATAATACCTGTGGTTCAGGAACAGCAAGAGGTAAAGCTAATGAGGTGGAAGTTGGTTATGCCGGCTCACAGGATAAAAGAGACATCTCGGTGAACAGCAGAAGGGGTATTTGGTGCATCTTTAAAGAAGAATGATAGAGGATTAGTCCAATGTCATACAATTGTTCAGATCAAAACACCAATGTACAATGAAAAACAAAATATATGTTTGAAAACATGAGTCTAAGAGCATAATTAAGCAGGGAAAAAGTAATTAAGCCTATTGTAATTAGAAAAAAAATGTAATGCTACACCCTGGTGGCATCCATAAAACATTGGTTAAACTGTGTTGGTGAGAAGGGCATTTGTTTCCAAAAAACATTTTTATGTCCATGGCTTACTACTACTGCTAATGTTGCTAGTTTGATTTTTTATGTCACAAATAAGTTTCTTTTTTCTACAGTACACCGATCCTTTAAACCCTGTAGGTCACCATAATCCATTGGGCCTTTTTATTAAGAGCTGTGACAAGACTTTTCAATCTTAATTGCGATATACTGTAAAGTATACGCTAAGACAGTTTGCAGCAATCAAAGATTGCCCATGCAGGTATAGTCACTTTATGCTTTCCAAAGTTCACTTCTTGAAAATCTATATGAAAAATCTCCTAGAATAAATACACATATACATATGACATGATGAAACTTTCCAATGAACTTGCATTGGTTCTTATTGGCTTCAATCTGTTTCTATTCCCAAAGCACTTTATTTCACCTTTTCTATTACGGATATCAAACACCTTTTTGCATTTTTGGTTAAAAATTGGTTGGCATGATTTTTTAATCAACTATAAAAGTATTTCAACATTTCTTTCCACTTTTATCTGCACTTTGATCTAAAGGAAATGATGGATGCTGAGGTCACAGCTGGAATTGCCCATACAGGAAACAGACAGCAACTGCCAGATTATGATACAAATGTTTCAGTCTTTACTTCCTCGTGATTGGCCAAAACTATTATTTAAATTGTATACCAGTTTAGCCTGGGTTTGGAGGGTGTTAATCCTAAATTTCAGAAATTAAACAATATTTTGCTAACTTCAAGGTAAGTGTTTAAATGCTTATTTTGGATTTTTTTGCATGCAAAAAAATGTTTTCACACACTACTAATTCTCCTATATCAGATGCACTCATAATCCAGCTCACTTACATATCCCTTTAAGTACTGACTGTTTATGTTCTGTGTTTTGAATAGTCCTTTCTACATGTTGTTTGACTATTATGTATTCATAAGGGTAACATTTATATACCTTTCATTAGAATGCTGGAAACTAGAAAAGTTTGCAATATAATGGACACTTCAGTCCATCAGCTATGGACATTCCCAAGCTTAATACTTGACATAGGAAGCCCATATTATTAACCTACCTCTTCATATAAATTAGAAACAGGCACCATATTTCACTTAAAGGGATATCTAAGTTTCCTGGATTAGGAATACATCTGATGGAGGAGAATCAGAAGTGAATGAAAAAACATGTTTGCATAAAAAAATACCAAAACAAACATTTAAACACTTACCTTGAAGTTAGCAAAATCTATTGTAATTTCTGACAGTTTAAAATTAAGTTTAACACCCCCTCCACTTTGTTTTGGCCAATCCGGTTAGAGAAAGATTTCAGACATAGCACTATGTTAGTTGCTATGGCAACACCACACAGCATAGCCAGAAAGCAGGGATGAGCCATATACCAGCAGTGACAACACTGCTCTCCTATTGGCTGTGGTGCAAAGCAGCATGGGATATGTAGGCAAAGGAGTCTGGGAAATGTAGTGTATCACTGACATGTGACAGGAAGCTGCAAGGAAGCTTAAGGAGATTGGCTGAGCAAGCAACAGCCAGTAAATAGTGGGTTAATATTGCTCCCTGTGTGCTGCATGCTGATTGGGTGGGGATCAGGAATTTGTGTAGACACCCCCTGGGGGTGTCAACATACTCATTAGAGGGATTTTTAGGTATTAATAAAAATAAATTGTTTTATGAGATGTGCTGCATACACATAGGCTGCTTTTTACCTACAGAGTGCAGAAATGTATTAATCCAGCTCACTTAGATATCCCTTTAAATATCTTGAATACTGCCAAGGATTGCACAATATGGGTAACTTATTTGTTGCCGTCAATCAGAAACATATATGTAGGTCAACATGAACTGTGCCACACCAGTGGAATTACACGATTGCTCATTCTGTACGTGAATATATATTAATAATTACCATTAATGTATTTATTTGTACGCCATCTGTTTCAGGATGGTTATAGAAGTATTTGTGGTGCATACTATTTGATTGGGCTCTGAAAACACAATTACAAACACAAGTTGTAAATCTGCATAACATACTTGGTGAAATAAAGTCAAAATAACCTCCAAGTGATATTATGATTATCTTTATTGTCGGGTAGTACTAATTGTATATATATTTGGTGTATACCAGTGGTGATGTACAGTGGCAAAGCTAGAGAATGGAGGGCTCTGGAGGGGCTCCTACACTACAGATATATATATATATATATATATATATACACACATACATACATACATACATACATACATAGATACATACATATATATATATATATATATATATATATATATATATATATATATATATACATATATATATATACACACACAATTTCCATATCTCACAAACACAAATTTACCTTAAAAACACACACAGTATGCCACTGAACAGTTTGTGCAAGCTATTCTGCTTAATGAAAAATACCACAAGCTACAACAACAGTATAATATATACAGTAAAATCCCAGTTATCCGGCACCTAACTAACCAGGACTCTCAAGCAACCGGCACCGGCATTAATTCTCCATATTAAAAAAACTCCCGCTAAACCGGCACTATTCGGCAGTTCGAAACTGCAAAAAAATAAATAATTGTTTTTTCTGGGCCTACATGGCTTTTTAAAGGCATTTTGAGGAGTATTGGGGGGTTTAAGTGTCGTTTAGAACATTTTTTGCGGGGACTCCCAATTAACGGGCAACTACACTTATCCGGCAATAGGGAGTCCCTGTGGTTGCCGGATAACGGGGAGTTTACTGTATTACTAAAATACTCAGTCTTCACTTAAAAATCAAAAGCAAATATGCTTTGCTGTTCATTCACTTTCAAACCCCAATGTCACTGCTAGTTTTTGCATTTGCAAATATCTGATTAAACTTCAATTATTATATAGAGTGGTTATTGTAATTGCAACAGCCTGAAATAGGGAGGTGAATTACCAAGGTTAGGTCCAGTATGGAGAATAAACCTTGAATATACATTTAAAGCTTGCTTCGACCACTGTTAAAGCACAAATACCTTTAACATAAATTATGTGTACAGTGAAGGTTTTATAATAGGAAGGGATATTACAAAATGACTGGTTAAAATTCAAGTTCTACCTAAATGTAATTTATTTCATAATAAAGAGCACTCCTAGTTAATATAATGCCCAAGTCGGGCGTTTCCTAAATTAATTCTGACAGATTCTGTTTCCATAAAGACCTAATGTCTTTCTGTTGAGAATAGCATAGGGTAGTTCCTAAACAGAACCATCTGTTTCTTACTCTGTGATAAACAATATGCAGTGTACCCACAACAGATGTAATTACTTAAAGGGCAATTTACCTCAGAGCAAGTGCTATTCATATTGTGAAAGAGCACAAGATTGTAAATTACAATTATCTATTTTTTTAATTACACTAATAACAGCTAAAAACAGCTAAAAAAGTTTTAAATGTGTGTTTACATGCAAGTCTATTCTGCCCACTCCCTGTTGCATGAGTAATAACAGGTTACATGTGCATGCTGTGCATCTGTATTTTCAGAGACCGTGATTGATTTAACCCATAGTAGACGTGTTTAGGTGAGTCCAGCATTCCATGCATGCACAGATAGATTTGTGAAGGGATATTTGTTTTCTTCTTTTGATCTCTACACACAAACAGCACCGGAGCTAGAAGAGCACTGGTCTGCATTGTTCAAATTCCAGAGAGGCAAAAGAGCAGAAACCTTACATTTCAAAAATACAAGGTCTGTTCCCTTCAAACTGGAAATGTTAGCCGACTTACCATTGTCTTGAATGGGACACATACCCCTACAACCTGATTGGCTGTAGTAATGCAAAAGCATGTGGGTAGTCTATAACACACAAACACAGGTTTTATTTGATTTCTTATTGAAAAATGTATGTATTTCAGAAATGCAAAAAGTTTTTCAGCATGCTTTTAGCACATATTTGCTGTGATGCGGTCCAAATTGTGCTGAATTAATTATATATACATATAGAAAAGGTCTATAGCAAAATCACATTTATATTACCAAATTATCTTCAAGTTACTGGAAATATACTTATGCTTTAGGTCTGCTTTTATACATTTCAGGTAATTTATTAACATGTAGATGAAGATTACCTGTTTAGTGTTGATCCAAGATCTAAATTCATTAGACTCAGAGCTTGGTCACTTTAACTTATAAGGAAGGATATCTAACACAAATCTTTGCCAAACACGTTTTCTCTATTCCTAACTTCACATTGCATTACGTCACTGTACCTAGTACTATCTAGCTTTAAAAAAATACCCAAACAACACTAAAACGACTGGTGACCAGATTTGCGGTCACTAGAGATGATACAGCAGCAGTTAAAATCTATACTTTTGATACTTTTAGAAATAAATTAATTTAGCCAGAGCCTGGGTATCAACATTCAATAACCTGCAAGGGATAATCCTCTAAATAAACTACAGGGATAAATTCCCACAGTTATAATAAATGTATTTTTGTAAAAAGGATAGTATTAGGAGTTGCAAAATTATACACAAGAAAAGTCAGGGCAATTCTTCATGTAATACTCCTTGTGGTGTTAATATTGGGCACAACTCAATCTTTGGCATATGGTGAGTGAAGGATTCCAGCCTAGTTAATAAAAACACAAAACTTTATTACAGTACAAATTGGTAAACAGTCACAAACTATTGAAATATAAAACATTCTCAGGGTGATTCACTTTAAAAAAATTGAGAGAGAAATGTATTCAGAGTGGTAGCATTTTATCCATGGCAATGTAATCACCATATATGATAGTTAGTATACTCCTCAGATATATTTCCACGATGGAAAAAAAATCTAAATACAGTAGACTTTCAGTTAACCGGCACCCATGTGGATTGATAGGTGCCGGATGAAAGTAGTTTCTGGCTTGAGAGTTACTATTAAAATATACCTAGATTAGCTGCACATAGGATGCTCTGCTAGATATATTTGTCAGTGAGGGATGTTCTAAAAGCAGCAGCAGCTTTCACTCCTCACTTACACACAGGTACGATCAGCTGGAGGCTACGGTGCTGAACCCGGGGAATGTAACACTGCCCCGGTTCAGTCACTCATGCCTTTCTGCTTCCAGATAAAACGCATACAGCAAAAACCACCAAAAACAATGAAAATTATTTAAAAAAAATACAAAAACATCACACACAGCACAAGGGGACAGCCAGGACCACTGGGGGTGAAAAAAATGGCGGCGCAAAAAAAAAATGAAAACGAGGCTCAACGACCCCAAAGCACAGAAAACACTGACAAAGACGTACGACCTTTAATTACGACCCATTACGAGGTTAACGGACAAAATGCGTACATTCAAAAACAACACAAAACAATACAAAAAAAAAAAAAAAACACACAGAGCATGGGGGGGCAGCCATGACATGTGCCACAAAGGTTGCACGCTAATTAAACAACACATTTAACGAGTGTAGACAACTTAAAATCTCCTAAGCGAAGAAAAAAATAGCGGCCGAAAATTGGAAACAAGGCTACACGACCCAGAAATGCACAAAACTCCGCCAGCCACGTACAACTTTTGGCAGGGACGTTCAAGGTACTAAAATACACACTTAGGCTGCACGGAAAATGCTCGCGGCCTGCGTAGCACATAGGCAAACGACGCCATTTTACAACATTAACATTACGAATCTAAAATGGCGATTTACACAACTAAAGCAACGGTTTGCCTCGCGCACGCAGCATATTTCTAATGCACAGCTGGGACATTGATGACACTTTCTCCTCACAGCAGCAACAGGCAACTGTACATTAAAAGTATATTAATGTATTAAGTAAATAATTAATCATTATACTAACAAAATTGACATATATAATCTGTCTTTGTCATGAGAGCCGAAGGCGCTGATAGGAACAAAAGTAAACGGGAGGAGCGGATCGCTGTGAGCGCCAAAGGTGTGAGGCTCGCAATGAACGCTGAAGGTCCTCAGAGTATAAAATTCCATTGTGTATCAAACTGCATTGCCATGGCCTCAAGTCGCTAGTTCAATATAATAAAAGTACTGTATTAATACAGAAAGACAATCTGACTTAGAATGTTATTTTCAAAATATCATTTGCCAATAATACTCCATACTGACTGAAAAAAAAGAGAGGTAATTAAGAGACCAAGTAAGATAAAAAAATAAATAAATGTCCAGTTAGAAAAGGGCTGGATTCTACGATAAGAAGGCAATGTTAATGAAAATACAATATACATACATTAAAAAATAGAAATATATAATGTCTCAAAATAGATTACTTTATTGCTGAGAAAAGTGAAGTGTCAAATCTGGTTGTATCTATGAATGGCACTAGATTCTACAGTAAAAAGAGGTGGTAATATAAGAGAAACAAAATATTATTCTGTATAAGAAAGAATTATATAAATAGCCATAAATGTCATATAAAAAAAAAAAGAAGAAAAATGGAGAAAAAAAATGATTATTTAGTATTCAGTATGATAGTGTATTTTATAGTTCCAGAAAGGCTTTGTAGGTAGAATGAGAGTTGAACGTATATATCTGGCAACCGTAGACACAAACTCCTTAGCCACAAGGTCATGTGCATCACATGTGTTTTCCTGTCAGCATATTAATCCTCCAGCAGCTATAGGTCTAACAAATGTATAATATATATATATATATATATATATATATATATATATATATATATATATATTAAATACTTATGGGGCACATATATTATTAGATTACATTATCCACACACAGGAAACTGTTCAGAATACATATAAGGAAACTGTTCATAATGTATTTGTAATATATTTAATAACTAACATTTCAATGTAATTACCTAATGGTGGTGGCTAGAGTAACAGGTAGCATGCTACTGGTAAAACCATATTTTGTTCTATATATTAAATTGATCCTTTTTTTAGCTTTATCTGATCCTTTAAATGATATACTAAATTTTAATATATGGGAGGAACATATGTAAAGATCTCTGTAAAAGTAACCTGTCTTTGATGGAAAAGGAAACAGTGGGCTGTAAAATGGAAAATGTAGGCATCAAAGTAGATACAAACACAAACAAAATAACATAACATAAAAAAGCATGATTACTTACAAGAGACATTTGTAATTCAAATTCACATCCACCTCCTCTCCCCCACCCAAAAAAAGAACATGCTACTGGCACCTGGCTAGAGACTGCAGGGTGTGTATGCAAAACATCAAATTAATGTATATTGATTGTAATGATAAAGTACCTCACCTAGGGAGAAGTCCCTTGAATGCTTCCTTATTTGCCTCGTTATAACCTGGGACAGAGCAATTAATTGTTCCTTAAAATATGCTGTACAGCATTTACTATTTTATTGGATAGATAAAGCAATTAAAATAGTAAATGTGAGTACAATGTTAAATTGCAGTTATAATAACTATTCCTGAGCAACCTTAGGAAGACGACCCTCAGCAGAATTTCAGTTAGACATGCCTGCAATAATGGATTTTGCTAGAAATTTACTTTAAATGTACATTAGGAGGAGATCCCGCTGGATATGTTAGCACTGCCCATTAAATATTACCTTTGTATGAATGGAAGACACCTGGAGCCACATTCAATTGAGGTTTTGGGCGATCTGGTTGCAAGTTAATTTGCTATTCAATTGGCGTATTTTTGCGGGCTTCAAACAGGTTATGAGTTACAGCCTTGAAAAAATGGAGATGTTTATACCCTGTAACTTACAACCTCCGGAATCCTTTGAATCCCAATGAATCTCTTGCTGCAGGGGTCCTGATCGGGACCCCCGCAGCGAAGGGGTTACTTAGGGACCCTGCGGGGGGGGGGGGGGGTGATGGGGATACTGCAACATGGGGGGGGTAGGGGTTAATGTTAGGTGCCGAGAGGGTACTTATAGTACCCCCGCGGCCGGGGTTAACTATTTGTGTGGGATATTTGAATTTTAAATGCTGCAGGGGTCCCGATCTGCAGCCTTCTGCGATCGAGTTGCGGGCTTGGAATTGAATGTGGCTCCTGATCCGATGTAGGCAAGGCTGATCCTGGAGGCCATGATTTGACGATTTTTATGTTGTGCACAAGGGAGTTAATTAACTCTCCAGTCTTTCTGATTGACTTGCCTAGGCACAACATGGCACTCAACAACTGGCTTGATGGCTGCCAGTGTGGGGTGACTGGAATGGCCATGCGAATGTGATGCAAACAATACCACAGGAAATGTTACAGTTTCTAATGAAAACAATTCACATTATCTCACAGTGCATGAAAAAACTAAAGTCTATATAATTTTCCATCTAGCCATGGAAAATGCTAAAAATACACATTTAAAAATCTTTTTTGCAGCTGACTTGCAAATTTAAGCAAACACAAAACATACAAAAACACAAGGTAAACCAGCTGCATTCATAGATGTCCAATAAGCTTATAGCATGTTTGAGCTCTTTCAATAGAATCAAAAAAGACATCTGCTTTTCTTTCTTTAATTAATGGTTTTATATCCATATATAACCTGTGAAACCTCCTCAGAAATCAGGTTTGGCAGGAAATTCGAATGAGACAGGGAGAAATAGGGAAAGAAAGAAAGAAAGAAAGAAAGAAAGAAAGAAATAAGGAAATGTGAGAAGAGAGAGAGAGAGAGCACTCTAGTCTTTTTACGGTCTTCAAATCTGTGTCAAATTATATCCATTTATTCTACCCTTGAACTATGTAATCCTCTGGTACTATACAAATAAAATATGGTAATAATCATAATGTGTTATAAGATCATACTTAAGTTGCCAAAGACACTACAGCATCTTTGTGCCACCTCACCTTTAAAGTAAATATCCCATGTTGTCAGTTCAATCACAGAGGTTCATGGAGAAAGAATATGACCTGTAATTGAAATTGAGAGAAGATTTTTGCTGTAAATGATTGCAGTTTTGTGACTTTTTGGTGTCCTTAAAGACACTGTAATCCAGTCTTTTTATTTTTCTATTTTCAAGAACTGGTAATATTGGGAACAACTTTTTAGCAAGGTAAAAAAAGGAAAACAGATTATAAATCCCTTACCTATTGATGTAATTGTAAGCTCCCCTTACCATGTCCATATTTGTCTTGTAATACACCCCTCTATATGTTTCTTATGCAATAGGTTGGAGCCTTGCAGGCTGAAATTAGCTATGTGCCACACAGTGAATTGTTATTTGCACTCATGCCATCGACTTGCCCTTTAGGGACCTTGGAAAACATAAGACAGCTAATAAAGTAAAGGTTGTTTTTATTATTTACTCTTATTTATTTATTATTTACATTCTGTAAGCATTTTGTTTGCTCCTTAATAATTCTAGTTCTTTAATACAGAACACTAAACCTATGACTCTACATTGGCCCTGTAAGGCGCACATTCACTGCAATTGCTAAAGCTTCAATGAAAGAGGTGTATTCGGTGCCACCAATTTTGTTACTACCTCGTAGATAAGGATGTTTAAAAAGAAGACATTGAAAGCATTTGTTTTCTTTGTTGCATCTGAAAGATGCAACTTGATAAAAGTACTACATTGTTTTCTTTTTTCAAATAATGGTATCAAAGCAAGTTTATTTTTCTCAATCTATTTTACTGATCCTTGGCATGCCCCTGTCAGCCAGTGGGTAGTTATATAGATGTAGGTCTCATACCAGTCTGCCAATAAAATCTATAGATCTATGTAAACGCTGTGTACTTCCTGTTAATTTCAATAAAATGTAATGGCAATGTTTAAAACATGTTTTTTTTTAGAGACTAACCATAAAATATTTTTTTAATATAGTAATGGGAAGAAGGCCAGGAAGGAAGCTATAGGAACATTACAATGTGACACAGGCCGTCTGACAATTGGCGACCAGGAAAAGGCAAATTAGCTAAATAGGGGTTTTTCTTCGGTATACACAAGGAAGGTACCAGTGGTTGGGACACCGCAACATAATGGGGCTACACTACCTTTACCAAATAATTGGTTAATGCAGGAAAAAATCCAAAAGAGGTTGGAAAAAATAAATGTTAATAAAGCCCCGGGCCCTGATGGAATACATCCAAGGGTACTGAGGGAGCTGGGTTCTGTTATAGCCAAACCATTATATCTAATTTTTTCAAGATTCACTCACACAGGGTCTATACCAGATGACTGGAGAAAGGCAGAGGTGATACCTATATTTAAGAAAGGAGCAAGATAAAAATACAGTAAATTATAGACCTGCAAGTCTCACTTCTGTAGTGGGAAAGCTTTTAAAATGGTTAATAAGGTATAATATACAATAATATGTATATTTGAGCAGGATTATAAGTAGGAGTCATGGATTTATGATGGATAGGTCATGTCAAACAAACCTAATTAGTTTTTATGAGGAGGTTAGTAGGAACTTGGATCAAGGCAACTCAGTGGATGTAGTCTTTTTGGATTTTGCAAAGGATTTTGATACAGTGCCAGTATTAGGTCCTCTCCTTTTAAAATATTTATTAATGACTTAGAAGTATGATTGGAAAGTATTGTCTCAATTTTTGCTGATGACACGAAGTTGTGCAAGGTAATTAAATCAGATAATGATGTAATCAGATGAAGAGATTTGCATAAATTAGAGAAATGGGTGACAAAAATGGCAGATGAGATTTAATACGAATAAATGTAAAGTTATGCATCTGGGAAGGAAAAATTGCTATGCAATTTACATTCTTAATGGAGCAAATCTAGGGGTATCAGATATTGAAAGGGATTTGGGAGTATTTGTGGGCAACCACCTAGGTAACAGTGCTCAAAGCCAAGTAGCAGCTGCAAAGGCAAATAAAATATTAGCATGTATTGAGAAGGATATAGAAGCCAGGGAAGCAAATATAATTCTCCCACTATACAAATCCCTAGTACATTTGAAATATGGAGTACAATTTTGGGCATCACTTCATAAACAGGACATTTTAGAGCTGGAAAAAGTACAGAGAAGGGCAATAAAACTAATAAGGGGAATGGAGGGGCTAAGTTATGAAGAAAGACTAATCAAATTAAGCTTATTTTCTCAAGAAAAAAAGGCATCTAAGAGGGGATATGATTACATTATATAAATATATCCAGGGTCAATACAAGGCTTTGTCAAGTGAGCTTTTTGTGCCAAGAGGTTTTCAACTGACAAGAGGACATCCCTTGAGGTTAGAAGAAAAAACGATTCTACATTAAAGAAAGAAAAGGGTTCTTCACAGTAAAGGTGGTTAGTCTGTGGGATTCTCTACCAAGGGAGGTGGTGACAGCAGATTCAATAGATAACTTTAAAAAGGGATTGGATTTATCTTTTTAAAAGGGCATTCAGGGTTAACCTGGATAATTAGAGGGGGAGTATTGATCCAGGGAGGTGTCCGATCGCCAGTATCTGGGGTCAGGAAGGAATTTTATATTTGTTTTCCACTTTTGAGACAATTGGCAAAGTTTTACTGTTTTGTTTTTTTTTCTGTGTGCCTTCCTCTGGATCAATTAACAATTAATCTGCATATTGCAGATCAGAGGAGGTGTTGAACTTGTTGGACAAAAAGTATTTTTTTAACCTCAATTACTATGCAACTATAATATATGTCCTCATTGATATGGCACTCACATCTCCTGTACTTTTTGCCAAAGATTTTTATATCTATATAGTACCTTTTTTATTGGACATACATATTTATAGTTTGCATGACGAGCTTTCGAGTGTGGCCCTCTCTTTGTCGAGTCAGAGGCAATACTAATTATAGATTCCCAAGTGATGCAAAAAAACTCCAGGATTCACAAATAATGTTCTGTTCAGCCAACTGTGAAAGTATGTAGGAGTGCAGACCAGAGTAAGGCCCTCATTCAATTGCAATTTTGCCAATTGAATAGGGGTCTAAATAAGCACATAACATTTTTTTTCTTAAGAAGTTTTTAGTTATTAAACATCTATCCAAAAGCAAGGTTTTCACTAACCAAAAACTTATTTAAAAAAAATATGTTATGTGTTTATTTAGAGCCCTACTCAATTGGCAAAATCACAATTGAATGAGGGCCTAAGTAAATAGTTTAATAACTTAAGGAACCATAAAAGTTTAACCAAACACAGAAAGAAAGCAGAGAGAAAAAAAAAAGTCCGGTCAAGTCCTTCTTTTGACCCATTTTGCCAAAGGAAAGGAAGTTGCCTAATAATTATGCACACCTGATATAGGGTGTTGATGTCATTAGACCACACCCCTTCTCATTACAGAGATGCACATCACCTAATATGCTTAATTGGTAGTAGGCTTTCGAGCCTATACAGCTTGGAGTAAGACAACATGCATAAAGAGGATGATGTGGTCAAAATACTCATTTGCCTAATAATTCTGCACTCCCTGGACATTCATGGCTACCTCACTCATATATATATATATATATATATATATATATATATATATATATATATATATATATATATAAATAAATAAATAAATAATATATAGGGACATTTTAGTTGTACGATAAGATCAAAATTGTAGGGTTGTTAAATAGGAAGACTATGGTGGAGTTATCTTCTTTCCAATGATACTGACCACAAAACCTCTCTGTAAGAAATTACACATTGTTTACTGGAAAAACTGAAAAAAAATCTTGTTTTTCCAGTTTGCCTTTACATTTGCAGACCACTCCCTTTAAGGTAATGGTGTTTGCTTTCTGAATCCCTGTTATTCTAAGGGATAAATACTGTACGTTATATTTAAGTAAGCAAGTTGAAGTTTATCACCAACTATAACCTTCAATATATATTAATTATAAAATAAAAATAAATATTACACTATCTTCCCATATAGGTAGTTAAGGTTAATACAGTGGGTTTAAACAAAAGTTTAGAGAATTCTGAGCAATGAAGGAAGGAATAATTATGGTCGGTTTGACAAACCACCTAGGAAAGACTAGTGTTCCCAATCTACAACAGACATTAGAGTTTCTATTTAATTAAATGAAATCAGTTCTGCCAGTATATTGAAATATTATTTTTCCACCTTTTGTAAGAATACATCGGGAAGGGAACTATTTATTTGTAATGAAACAAAAAAAAAGAAAACCTGTATATTTTTCCATCACAGTTTCCTCAGTGCAGTCAGCCTTTGAACTTATTGTGTCTAAAATACAGCTAATGTACACTTTTCTTCTGAAATGTGTTTAGATCAAGAAAAAGGCAGTGAACAGTCTAAAATGCATCTTGGATTAAAAAATTAAAATAATGAATAAAAATATTTTTTCTGTAGCAACATTAGATATTGTGTAATGTTGTTTACCAGAGGTTTGTTTTAACAAAGGCATTGTATAATTACAAGGTAAATACTATATATATATATATATATATATATATATATATATATATATATATATATATATATGTATATGTATGTATGTATGTATATATATATATATATATATATATATATATATACACACACACATATATACAAAAATCCTACATATAATATTAGTAGAACAACCATTATGAAGGAACATGAAAGAGAGATGCAACTACTTTGATTTATACAAGATTTTCAAACGTTGTTACCAAGGAGCAACTCATGACCAATACAAATAAGATACTAGAAAGCTGTGTAGGAGCATAGTTCTCAATTATTTCAAAATATATATCCGGATGAAAGGATATAAATATGAAATAAGGGACATTTAGTTTAGCATTAGAAAGGTTCTCTTACGATTAGATGTCATGGAGATTTATAATGTTTTCACATGGGAAAATAAAAAAAAAATGTACACAGTCTATAATTGATGCCAAGGGACTCAGTATGTATGCTCCTGAGAAGGCAATGCATGTAGTATGGCACGGCTCTGCTGGGCTTGGTAACCCAGCTCATACAGTGAGAAGGAGTCAGAAAGCAAACGACTATAACAAACCTGTCCACATCATGGTCTAATAAACCAAAAAACCCAACTGAGAACCCTGATTATTTAATTGTAATAAGGAGCAGTACAAAGAACATAGGTTAAACATAAGAACGTGTCTTACCTTCCAGGATCATGCTGAATGCACTGCAGCTACCTCATTCCTAGACCATGTGTGCACCTGAGGGAACGAACAGGTAGAATATGCTAAGGTGTGACAGGTGCATTTATTCCAGTAAAGGTGTGTAAAGGCTCCCTCCTCCATCACTAGGGGTCAGAATTCTTTCTAAATATAAAAGACAAGCATTTTTCTTATACTCAGATCACTAGTAAAGTCAGGTTTCCACGTTCTAATCTTTCTTCCAATTAGCAGACAAATTTTTACTTAACTGTGCAAAAATGATATATTTTGTTTAGATAAAAAGGAGCATAGAGAGCTATGAAATTGAATACAGAACAGATAGGGTGTTCATTTAAGTAATTTAAGAGAGTAAGAGAGAGAGAGTAATTTAGTAATTATTAATCTATACATATATAGGATTTTAAGTTCATTTGGTATAATATTCATTTTCTTGCATTGTGACAAAAAAAATTCACTGTTAAGTTATTTTAATTAGTAGCTTCTTGATTCTATATATATATATATATATATATATATATATATATATATATATATATATATATATATGGGAAGCAGCCGTGAATGTCCAGTAACCTAGTAATATATATATATATATATATATATATATATATATATATATATATATATAAATGCATGTATGAGAGATTTGTTTTATCTGCCATACACTCAACGGGGATCAAAGGATATCTTAAAAATGTTGACTTGCTGGATATATGTCTTATTTTCAACCATATGTATAGAACATATGATATGAGATTATTAAATAAACCCTAAAGGCCCATGTTTATGTGTTTATAGTAAATTCAGTGAAGAATTAGACTTGATAATTGCTAAGATCAAACTTCCCAGGATCATAAAAAATATATAATTATATATAATATTAATAAAACAAAGATAAAATATTTTAGCCATCACCTATAATATTAAACAACCTGTCTGTAATGTCTTTGCAGTATCTTCTGCTCTGGCGTAAGACAGGTTGTATCACTGCGCAGGCAGTGATCAGGCATTACACGGTGCGCCAGTCATGTCACTTACTGCCGCCATTCTGCAGCGCAGCAACAGGATTGAGAGAGAGAGAGAGACAGCGCAGAGAGAGAACCAGGACAGAGAGAGAGTGAGAGACACACACACACGGTATAGATAGAGTGAGAGACACGAGAAACAGAGAGAGAGACAAAGGAGAAACACACAGGAGAGAGATAGAGACACATACAGGACAGAGAGAGCGTGCGTACAGAGAGACAGCACAGATAATTCAAGATAACATTCTATAATACCTCTATTTATGATGAGCAAGTTACTAGTAAACATAATAATATTATAATGCTGTTTAAACCTAACCTTAGACATGCAATTGGTCACACCGTGTTGGACATTCAGCTGTGTAAAGAAGAAGAGAGGGCTGGAGTTCCTCACAACTGAACTCTATATGTTTTAAAAATATTTAAAAGGAACATGAATATATAGAAACCTGCTGTTTCACAAATCTGTATATTTATGTTAAGTGTGTCAGTTGATATGTTTAATGTGTTAATGTTTGTTATAAAGACAGACAGTTGACATAACATCACCTATGATAATGTAAAATGCATTTCACACATCTGATTTAGCTTTGTAGTAGAATACAATGGAAGCTTGATCATATAAACTGCCAAGTAATGTACCTAGTGTGCTTCCAAGACTTCATTTCCATTACCACTATCTGCCTTTTCTGGAATAGCTCAAGCAAGATGTGTGGGCAATATCTTGCTACTATTGTATATTGTTCTTCCAGGACTTTGCCCAATGAGTGAGTATCTAAACCTTCTCCAACCTCACCTGCTAGGACATTGCCATTGGCGCATCCTCAAAAACTTTGATATGGTCTATGTTCTTTGTTTTGCGAGATTGTGTCACTGCATATAAATGATTACTCGTCTATACACTACTAGGTCTGTATCTGCTTTCACGGGCTAGGTGTCCATCTGTGATTACTACCAAGACGTAGTCCTACCCCATACTCTCCTTGAGATACGCAGGGCAGTGGAATCGCTTTTCATGCTATTTTTTAGTTCACAACTAACATTAAAAATAAATATGCAAACAGCAGCAAAGCAAAGTTTTAGCCAGATAATATAAATTTAAAAAATAGCCTACTTTATTAATTGCTGCCGCTGTACCTGTCCCCACCTCTCTCATTGAGCACTGCTGAAAAATGTTTTTTTTTCGATGGAGATAGCATCAATTGGGCTGGGTGGGTAACATAAATAATGATTTGTAGAATAAGAAGGCTCTGGTTACAATTCCATAAACCCTTGGATTAGCAAAGTGAGCAAGCTCTAGGTTACCCAAACATTCTCAATGGAGATGAGATTAATTAGATAGGGTGGGTATTAAATACCGACCCTATCTAATTAATGTTATATTTATTGAGAATGTTTGTTTGTTTTTCAGTAGTGCTTAGGACAAAGAAATAGGTGTGGGATTTACAGCAATGGCAGCAAAGCCTTGCTGTGGTTTGCACATATTTTAATCTTAATGAATGGTGAACTAAAAAATAGATTTAACATGAAAGGTGCTTACACTGGCCCTTTATTGACCCACTTTCTAGTATTGGATATTCCTGTTTTTTTGCACCACACCTTTGCTCCTAGCAACAGTCAACTGGGATGAGGAACTGGAGTTCCCTTCTTATATTACCACAGCTACTCAAATGATGTATATCTTGTGCTGATCTGCCTTTGTTTTGAAGAAGCCCCCTCCCTAGGATTTAGTTTCTGTACAGCCAACACCCATACTACTGCAACATACACGGCATCAACTGTATTATGCTTTGTGCACCGACAACAGAAGAAGGAACCTAATACAAAACAGTTTATTATTCTTTTGAGAAGTAATCACTAAAAAGGAGAAAAATAAAACCGTTAAAAGAATATCAAAGTATTAAATGGATAGTGAATGGGTAAAGTAGACCACCTTCGTGTAAGGCTGCTAGTGCATGAGTACAACAGAAAGTTATTGGCGTCCAATATGAGAGCTTCATCAAGCAATCTTAAAAGGGACATGGAAAGGGTATTTGTAATGTTTTAGTGTGTGTTCTTTTCTCAAATAAAAAAGGTGCCAGAACTCATTTAGAAGTCAGACTGCTCTTGGGGCTTGTCCTCTATCAGTCAATGACGTTTATACAGGTTTACTTATTATTTCACCAAAAAAAAAAGGCTAAAAATGCTCTTTTAAATGCTTAAGAAAAAAATAGTTGTGTACCATATCCCCTTAAATCTATGTAACAATATAGAAATCAGATATGAAAAAAAAAAAAAACACCACCACATCAGGAGATAAATTAAAAATGTCATTAAACCTTGACCCTGGCAAGATCCATTGGGCTTTAGAATAAATAAACACACTGAAACAGCGTTTCTTGGGAAAAATACGGGCCACAGCTTTATTAAAGCAACCATAAACCAATAACCAATTAACATTGTTAAATCACAGCTCAAATAGCATCCCGGAGGAGGAGCCCGGCCCGGTCAGTAACCTCACGCCCTGGGCCTGCGCCCAGATCCTGCCAGTGCTTTACTAAGCACGCCCATGAGGCATGGGAATGCCCACTTAAGCCCGTGGGCCGGGTGCCTCACCTCCCGCCAACCAAAGACATTCCTATTTGCATCCTAACTTAGAATTCACAGAATCCTAACCCTTCAACTCTTTTCCAACCCCTTTTTTTTTTTTTTAAACATAGCTTAAGCTTCCTCAACCAGCCTCGCCCTCTAGACACATCTTCCTTCCTTATCTGCTACTTTCCTATCTGACCACCTTTTTAGGGGAGCGAGGGAGGGAATCAGCTCAATGGCTGGCGCGGAGTGAGGAGGAAGCCCGCGAAACGGGCTTAAGTCCCTCCTCCCCGCCAATCCACATCGCCCAGGCTACGCCGGGTCACGCAGCACTGCGTCAGACCCGGCGTGCCTGGGCTGCCTCCGCGCCGGCCAAGATCAATAGAAATAATGGTAAGGCATTTAAGAGATACGTCTATTTACCTACCTGTGTTCTCAACTTAAGTATTAAAACTGCTTTTCTAATGATTGATCACTGGAGGTGATCAAAAGTATATAAGTAAAGACAAACAGATATATTCAAATAAATCCATTACATAAAACAACCAGAGACAGAATGAGAAAGAAGAGAGACAACACAAATACACACACACACACAGGGCAAGCCAGAAATGATGAGAGATGTAGAGAGACACAAAGAGAAAAAAGAAAGAGAGAGAGACATGGAAAGAGTCATTGAGAAGAAGAGAGAGATAGAAAAAGACAGAAGTATTTAGAGAGAGAAGCCAGAAATAGAGATAACTTTATAAATATATATATATATATATATATATATATATATATTTTTTTTTTTTTTTTTTTTATATTTATTTAGAGGTAAAGTCCGGATCTTTCCGGTTTTGCCTGCGCTGCATCGATGTGAACACAGTGAGCACGCCTGATCGCTGCGCAAGAATGTAGTATTGCAATCTACAGATTCATGGCAGGACCCTAACTGAAGCATAACCCTAACCCAATTGCTAATCTTAACCCTAACCCTATGCCAAACCTCATGCCTAACCCTAACCCCTCTCCCCTACATCATTACATTTTAAAACCCTAACCCCTCTCCTCTAGAGCAATCTATTTTAAACTAAGTGTAGTACCAGACAAAATAGGAAAGGAACTAAAGTTCTCCTCATTTGCATCAAGTTAAAACTGTGGATCTTTCCTTTCGCTGGCGCAAGCAGTAGAGGCTATGGGCCACTAGGTGACGCGGCCGAGATGTCTGTGAATTTCTTGTCAGTGTAAAGCTTATAATCTGCCCGTACCCTAACACTAAACCCTAAGAAAATCATTGAAAAAGCAGCTGCGCCACCTAGTGGCCGATGGCCGCCACTGTGTATGGCGAGCCAACAGGAAAGGTTTAAGATTTGCCTTGTACTTAACTCATGTGTAACTCTGCAGACTATGTTGGCACATTACAATTAAAGGATGATAATAATAATAATATTATTATTAATAATAATTATTATTATTATAGGAGGAGCTGAAAAGGGATGCCTATAAACTAAAACTAAGGTAGCTTAATCTTTTTCATTTATACTTTATTATATACAAATCATATTTCACCATTACTCAAATCAAAATACTATATAAAAAGACATCATTGTTATATAGCTAGAGGAGGATTCAAGGGTGGCAATCACCGTTGACAAAGAAATGCAAAGTGAGACAACAGAGAGAAGGAGACAGTGATGCAGGAAGAGAAACACGGAGGCATTGAGAGGTAGAGAGACACCAGAAAGAGAGACAAAACAGAGATAATATCAGACACAGAGTGAGACAAAACAGTAAGGCAGGAATACAGACATGGCAGCCCACATAATCTTCATTGTATAAAAAAGTATCTTAAAGACTATGCTTATTTTTACTTTAACATGTTGCCCATTAACAATTCCAGTTCTTCAAAGAGCACAAACTTAAACATAGGACGTGTTCATTTAATAAATTTGCTATCCCTCTCCCTAATTTCTAAATATAGATTTTTTCAGGAAAAAAAAGTCAGATCAAATTGATTTAACTATAATTCAAGTGCTTATTTTTAAATTCTAAAGGATTAAAACAGCTAAAACTGATCTTTAAAGTGATATTTAAATTTCCTGGATTATGAATGCATCCGAGAATCTGTAGTGTATGCAAAAATGTTTTTGCATAAAAAAATACCAAAATAAACATTGACAAACTCATCCTGATGTTTGCTAAATCTCTTGGGTTTGCAAACAGTTGCGTTCGTTAGTTAACACCCCTGGATATCTCTGCTAAAATTTGCATAAAAATCATAATTCATTTTGGCCAATCACAGGCAGCTAATACATTTTGAATACATCGTAGCAATCAGTGATGGCAGTTTCTGCAGGAAGGTATCATGGGGTGTATATTCCCCCTGTAGAAGGAAGCAGGAGAAGGCAGACACTGGTCTGTAAATCTTTGCATTGAGCTACTGCTAGCTTGAAGGTTAGTAGAGAGTTAAAATACATACCCAAACGCAGTGTTTCTATTCCGAGATTCACTGTGCCTATGTATGCAGCTCTGGGTGTGTGGGAAAACAAGTTTTATCCCATATATAGTTGTGGATCTTGCAATGTTGGTGATGTTTGCAATGTTGCGTCACACATGCCAAGCGAAGCAGCCGCGCGGCGCTCATTGCAGCCAGTGGCACCGTCACACATGCAAGCCTTGTGAAGCGAGGTGCAGCAGCTGCGCAGCACTTAGGCTGCAATAAGCGCCAAAGGCGCCGTCACACATGCGAGGCGAAGCATCGGCGCAATACTAAGGCTGCATTCTGAGGGTCGCAACTGCAAGCCAAGCGCGAAACTCTAAAAACCCTGAAAACAAACAAAAAAAAATTAACAAATATAATAACACACTCACAGACAGAACAGGGGGAGAGCCAGGAAGCCTGGGAGTGAGGTTGAAACCGATTTTGAGCTATATTTGGGGGTTTTCGTTAATCCAAAATTGGCTAAGCGAGGAAAAAAATGGCAGATGAAAAACGTAAAAAATTCTGAAACTGCATGAAAACGAGTCTGAGCAAAGCCAGGCATGCGAGACTTAGAAAATACACAACGGCAATACAGTAACACTAACATCAACAACGCCAGGGACTTTGTAAATAAAACAAAAGGCCTTCAGCGCGTGCCACGCAAACATTCAGCAGACACACAGAGGAGAAAGACACAAGGAAGGGACAGGGGAGAGATGGCGAAAGGGACACATGGCATTCCCAAGCACTAAACCTGCAGGTTAACCAAACCTGCAATGAGCTGCTCGTACAGTAGGCGGGAGGAAAGGCTCACAATAAGCACCGAAGCCGCTCTTCGCGGGGCTCACAATGAGCACCGCGAGCGGGAGAGGCTTGCAATGAGCGCCAAAGGCACCCATTGCAAGCCCCGTAATGAGCCCCCGAAGGCGCTCAGCATGGGGATCGCGATGAGCGCCGAAGGTGATCACTGCAAAGCATGAAAGTTGAAGTACACGGGGAAGAGGCTCTCAATGAGCGCCGCAGGAGCTCAGTGCGGGGCTCGCGATGAGCGCCAAAGGTGCTCAGAGAAGCAAAAGCCTCACATTGTGTGGCAAACAGCATTGCCAGCCTTACAATTTTAATCCCGTCAATTTTGACAGGCAAGTTCCTAGTTTTTAAATAAAAATGAATTTGTATGGGTATAGAAGGACTCCATGTAATGTGTGTGTGTGTCTGATAAGCCACAGGTGTTAGATTAGATAAAGGTAAAAACAGGGAAACTTAGATGTACTTTTAATATAACTGGCTAATTACTAAAATGCAAAATTCCTGATTCTGTTAAATGAATATATTTCACAACAGTCTACTGAAAATACTCTGATTGTGGCACATCACTGGGAGAATAAAAATAAAAAAAATCATGTAGAAATGCAACTTGCCCTCTAACTGCTCTCACGCCTCTTCTCCCACAATTCATCAGCAACCAATAAAGAAAAGTATCTTTGTTGTTGGGGGAAGTTCCTGCTGTTGGCAGTATGCCAGGGGAGACCTTGCAACATTGTTACTTTTCCCAGGTGAAGGCTGCCAGCAGAGGCTGCAGGAAGCAATGGCCAGTGCACTTATAAGCAATTGGTGTACCTACGGGTGCAGATGGGGCTATCTTATAATGTCCACCCATGTTAGTATGCATTAAAGGCATATATAACGTTCTTGGATTATGAATGTATCCGATAGTGGAGAATCAGTAGTGTGTGAACCACCATTTGCTAAATCTCTTGTGTTTGCAAGCAGATGATTAACACCCCTAGAAATCCTGGATCTAGTCTATTTGGAAGCCGCATCCCGTCAGAACACTGGGGCGTGTGGCTGCACCACAGCACCACCTGGTGGTGCAAAACATTTACTGCAGGCAAAGAACTATTCCATCCTCCGACGTCGCGCAACTCGAACATCTCTGAGTCGACAGCAAGGCCATCGCTATGTTCAGCGCAGGCACTCGGCCCCCCCAGGGCATCGGGCGCGCCTTTCATAGCTCAAGGCCTCTTCTGTCGGCGCACCTTATGAGCCAGATCGAATGATGGAATAGTTCTTTGCCTGCAGTAATTTTTTTACACCACCAGGTGGTGCTGTGGCGCAGCCACACACCCCAGTGTTCTGATGCGGCTTCCAAATAGACTAGGACCGAAAACCCTGCTAAAATTTGCATAACATTCATCATTTGTTTTGGCCAATCACAGGCAGCTATAACATTGTATCAATAATGTGCAGGAAGGCATCATGCGATGTGTTGTCCCCTACACGAAGAAGCAAGTAGCCTGTAGCATTGCTCTGCAGATCTATTGGTAGGTACACTGTGGATATGTAAGCACCTCTGGTGGTGTGGAAAGCAAGTTTTATTTTTAAATAAAATACATCTATATGTGTATAGAATGACTCCATGTAATGTGTGTGTCTGATATAAGCAGCATGTGTTAGATTAGAAAAAGGTAAAAACAGGGAAACTTAGATATACTTATAAATGTAGTTATTTCCCGTCCCTTGTCACAAATCATGAACTGGTCATTAATTAGTATGCCAGAAAGGGAGGCACAGCCCAAGTTAATTCAGCTTCACTTAATTCATTGCACATTAGTATTAGACATATTTTTTCTTCGTGGTACCCAGCTTAGTGGAATAGTAGCACTAGCGAAATAATGGTGACAGTAGGATCAATATTGTTCCTGCTCCTACAATGGAGTGGAAATATTTAAAATAAATGCTGATGACAACCGAGTCAAATAGGAGTAACATTTCTGAGAATCATGTATGATCACCCAATAAATTCAATAGGGATTCTGTGGCAGACCTATCTTCCTCCTGGAGTAGACCGGACAGTATGTTGCATATTTCAGGACCTTGTTCACCTTCATCTTGAATTATGGCAGGCTCTATTACAACAATCAAAAGAATCTGACTTGTGTTCGTTTCGCCTCCTGGTCCAAGCACTAGCACTCTGTGATTCCTATCTGATGGGGCCTGAGATGGAAAGGTTTGTCATGAGAGCAGAGTAATTTGCTCCAAATAAGGTGTGGAAAGAAGCATATCTGCAATGCTAAAGTTCAAATGTAAGTGCCTTCCAGACAATGAGTAATTCTTTTAGTTATTAAAGAAAAAAAACCTACTGTAGGACCACTACATAATAATTTTAGAAACAAACACTATGAACTTCTAAATGCAGTTAGTTATCAGTGAGGAAGCTACTGTGTTTGTTCAACTGATTTTGCATAAGGAAGGTACCTTGTAGGAAAATTACATTGGCACTGGTACTAAGGAATACACATTTCAGAAGAAGCAGCTAAACTCTTATCCTCCAATTAGAGGCAGATGAATAAAAACAACAATGGCAGCTCACTGCAAACTGTGGATATCAGTTAATAAATTAAAGATTGTATATATTTTTCTATTTTTCCTCTCAGATAATGCTCATTATTTAGTGTAGATCTCCAAAAAACAGGTCGTAAAAACTGTACTACAATGGTAGTTTAAGTTTAATGATGCGTGTGATAAGGTAGCTATGCATTGACCAATTCATTTAGAATATTCCTACTTAGAGATACTGAAATTTGCAACCCCATTTGAATATAGTATCTACTTCAGTAGTTTTGGGTAGTCATGCAGTTGAAGTATAGTTTATACTTTAGATTGTAAGCTTGCGAGATTTAAATCTTGCGCGGTGCTTTGGGGAAGCACTCTGGCCACTGGACTCTAAGCTCTGGGCCCTCCATCCTTTGCAGCGTGTTAATACTGATATTGTTTTGCCTTATCGTAACCCATGTATAGCGCTACGGAATATGTTGGTGTGTTACAAATAAATAACAACAACAACAATAATAATAATAATATAGCTTATTTCAGAAAAATGACTGGTCTGGTAAAAGTGAGGTCAACATTGGTTTAAAATAACAAATATAGTTTGGCAAAAACTTCACATGCTTGTTGAGTATATTAGAAAACAACCTTAGCATGTGTGCGAGACAGGAACATAAAAGCATTTTAAGAGAAGATCTTATATTTAGATCATAGAGGATTCCAGCTTAGACTGCCAGCCGGTCTTGATTGAGGGTCAGGGCTATACTATGGATTCTAACATGCTATTGTCACATGTGTTACTTGGAGTTCCCTTACCCCTTCCATGTTCATAATCCTTTTAGGGACAACGACAAAATATCAATCATTATTGAAGCAAAACTGAATGCAACAGTTAAAATCACTTGTGTTAAGTTTAGTATGCGTTTGTACATAGGGAGATTTGTGAATTATGTATTAAATGAACACACTCTGATCCATCACTCCACACTGAGGAGACACTGTGTCCTATGTGTATTTAAAATAGCACATCTGTAAAGGTGCTTTTGTGTCCATTACATTAGTTGCATTAAAAATGACCAGGACTTAAAGAGTCAGTGTAAGTGCTTTTCATGTTCAATATTTTACTTCAGAATTAATTAAAAACACACATGCAAACAGGACAAAGTAAAGCTATAGCCAGACAATATAATTTAAACATATAATGTTTCCTGTTGGCTGTCCATGCGCAGTGGTGGGCATCGGCCATCCAACAGGATAGGTACTAAACATACAGTTTACTTCATTAGTGGCTGCTGCTGTACCCTCCTTTCCCGTTGTCCTGAGAATTGCTAAAAAAAATAAATTTTAACATTTATTATGCAGGGTGGGTACGTTGGAGCACAAGTATTGTAATGTTGAGTATGAGTTAATAGTTACCTAAAAAATAGTTTCAGCATGAAAAGTGCACACACGTCCTTTAAACGGATCTTGTGTTTTATGTAGCCGCACAGAGTCTAAACGCGTTTTAACGCTATGCCACAGCAAAAACAAAACAGGTAGTGCAGGAAAGAAATTATTCCCCCCTCTGACGTGGCGCAACTTGACATCTCTGAATCGACAGCGAGGGCGTCGCTTTGTTCGGCGCAGGCACTCGGCCACGCCTCTCATAGCTCAAGGCCTCTTCTGTCGGCACGGTTTATGTGCCACGTCGAAAGGGAAATAATTGTTTTGCCTGCACTAACACTTTTTCACCAGTAGGTGATGTGGCGCAGCGTTCAGACTCTGTACGGCTAGATAATGCAAAAGGACCCTTTAAACTAGAAAGTTTGCTGTATATGGTTTTCAGTTCAGTCAAATGCCAGGATGCACATCATTAAATTGTGCAGGGGGATAGGTGTATGTATGGAGCTTGGTGGGGTAAAGAAAGTGACCGGGCAGTTTCCCTACTAGCACTTGACACTTGCTGATTTGTAGAATGCAGCATGAATAACAGAGATATCTAATGATGATCCCATACTATTCCAAATGGTCACCAATGCATTAATAAAAAATAAAAAAACACACACACAAAAAACACTTTTCTTCTACTTTAAAAAAAATCCCTCTTCTCTTACTCAAAACATTGGCAGATGCAGTGCCACTGCCAACCGCTAGATGGCGCAGCCGATTTTAAGAATACTCCTGCACATTGCATATAAGGCGCGCCAACAGAAGAGGCCTTGAGCTATGGGAGGTGCGGGAGGGTCATTCATATATCATAAGGTCCATCTAGAAAAAAACAGGTTTCTCGTCCTTGTACCAATGTATCCCCTAAATAAACAAATGTTTTCTTTTAATTCCAACTAGACAGGTTTTTCTCAGCTTGCACAGGGCAACTGTCACAAGGTCATATTTCACCAAACAATGCTATCATTAGCCATTTGCCTCACCCATATCATAGACACCTGCAGGGATCGTTTAAACTAGAACATGTTAGAAGTATTTACTTTTAAATACACATACCCATTTAAAAACTTTTACTAAAGCTGTAACAGCGTTATATAAAGGGTTCCATTCAATTAAGTGAAAGGCTTCGGATCTAGTCTATTATGAATCCGTTTTCCATCAGAACAGTGGGGTTGAGCTCTGCGCCACAGCATGCAAAGAACTATACCATCCTTCGACATGGCGCAACTCAAACTGCGCTGAGTTGACAGCGAGGTCATAGCTACAGGGCCTCGGGTGCGCCTCTCATGGCGCAAGGCTCCTTCTTTTGGCACGCTTTATGAGCTAGATCGGAGGATGGAATAGTTCTTTGGCTGCAGTACATTTTTTACACCAAAAGGTGGTGATGTGGCGCAGAGCTCAACCCCAGTCTTCTGACGGGAAACGGATTCATAATAGAAAAGGACCAAGGCTTCTCAGTGTAGTGATGCCCTATGGGGTGTCCTTTTCACGTTGGATAGATATTTCACATTTTAATGAATAGCATAGGAAATAAGGAGTTTGGGCATCATTCATTTGCGATTTGTCCAATTGAATAGGGCTCTATATAAGCACAGAGCATATTTCTTTACAGAAGTTTTTAGTTAGTGAACTTCTATCCAAAAGCAAGGTATTCACTAACTAAAAACTTCTGTAAAAAATATGCGCTGTGCTTATATAGAGCCCTATTCAATTGGAGAAATCGCAATTGAATGAGGCCCTTTATTAATAAAAACAAATATCCTTGATAAATATAGCCCAAGATACCCGTCAGTCGGCATTTTTGGTTATTTCCAAATGTTATTTAAGTGTATCAAGTTTTTTATATGCAGTTATTGGAATCACAACAAAATAGAGCTTATATTATCTACAAGTCATACAAAAGTCAGTCTATTTAAAAAGCCTATTTGTATGTAATTTAATGGAATCAATTCAATACGAACATTAACATGGATGTACAATAAAAACCTGGGATCTATCCCATTTCAAATCCTCCACAGGTGACAGCAGCAGTTGCAGCAAGTGGCCACTAGATGGCTTTGTCAATATTTTGCAGCGCTGCCAATATTTGAGACAAGTTATAACCTTAAAAAGTTACCCTAACCCTAACAGTCTTCCAGCTCCAACTCACTGGCATCGGCACTAAAAAGCGACAGCGCCATCTAGTGGGTGGTGGCCACCACTGCAGGTGAATTTAAAAAGAGAAACGACCAAAACTAAAATCTAATTACTATTAAATAATAAAAAAAGAAAAGATTATAAAAAATGGCTGAATATAATGTTTTTTATATACAAAATGTTGCAAAACTATCAACTGTAAGGTATTTAAAATGATGAGAGACAGAAAATAGATCCAGGATCTAATCTATTTGGAAGCCGCATCCCGTCTACACTTTACTGCAGGCAAAAAACTATTCCATCCTCCGACAGGGTGCATCTTGAACGGCGCTGAGTCGATAGCGAGGCCATCGCTATGTTCGTGCCCCCTCCCCCGCCCAGGGCCTCAGGCGTGCCTCTAATAGCTCAAGGCCTCGTCTGTCAGCGCGCCTTATGAGCCAGATCGGAGGATGGAATAGTTCTTTGCCTGCAGTAAATTTTTTACACCACCAGGTGGTGCTGTGGCGCAGCCGCACGCCCCAGTGTTCTGACGTGATGCGGCTCCCAAATAGACTAGGACCGAAAACCCTGCTAAAATTAGCATAACATTAATCATTTGTTTTGGCCAATCACAGGCAGCTATAACATTGTATCAATCATGATTGCGGCTTGTGCAGGAAGGCATCCTGGGATGTGTAGTCCCCTACACAAAGAAGCAAGTAGCCTGTAGCATTGCTCTGTAGATCTATTGGTAGGTACACTGTACCTACTGTGCATATGTAAGCACCTCTGGTGGTGTGGAAAGCGAGTTTTATTTTTATACCAACCTAGGGAAACTTAGATATACCTATAAAATGTAGTTATTTCCCATCCCTTGTCACAAATCACGCACTTGTCAATAAATAGAATGCCATGCCATGCACAGAAAGGGATGCACAGCCCAAGTTATTTTGTTTCGAAAAATGGCTAGTACAATATTCAGCTTCACTTATGTCATTGCACATTACTATTAGACATATTTTTTCTTTGTGGTACTTTGTGGATGCGACTTCCAAATAGATTAGGACCTAGATCCATACAAGCCATTGAGAGATTGGCCGAAATACATGGTGATCAGGAATTAACTACATTAGCACAAATTGCACATAAAATAGCAGTGTAACTAACACAGACTGCATACTCAAAAACATAAAAAAAAACATAAATATCTATAAGAAATATATAAGAAAGACAGATTCCAGACACAAAGGAATAGTACATTTACACTCTTAGGCAGGTGTGCAATCCATGAGCAACATTCACATATGTTTGAACAGTCACCTGCAATGCAAAGATGTTCATTCCTCATTTACAAAAGGCACCTGCAGAGCAGAGATCCCATGGGAGAGGTGCATGGAGGATAGTGATTATCTCCTTGTCGCAGTGAGATAATTACATATTTGGATATGACAAATGGCTCAGTGTACCTTGCATCTGTCTTCATAAACAAATACATTTTCCAGATACTTGTGTATTAATGAAATCAGAACATAAATGTACATAGAGACTTCAAATTTAAGTGCTTTTTTTCAAATTGTGCTGGGAGAACCAACAAAAACTTCAGCAGCATGTGTGCAACACTATGAATTGACAGTAACAATACAGGTGCATACTATTATATGCACAAGTCATTCAATGTCATCCTATTAGCCAAATTAGCCCATTGGTCTAGGTTTGGGCTAACACTATTTGAGTGCAAGACTCACTAATATTAGGTGTAATGACTCTAATTGCCTCACCTGTATTCAGACAGTCTTATTCCTAAATCCTGGTAAGTCAGGGGACCTCTGAGTTTGTGAGCCACTGCACTATTTAACTTGCCTCTGTGCCTCAGCACCACCTGGTGGTGTAAAACATTTCATGCACGCAAAGGACTATTCCATCCTCCGACGCCTCATCTTGACGCGCTGAGTCGACAGCGAGGCTATTGATATGTTCGGCGCGGGCACTTGGCCCCCAGGGCCTCAGACGTGCATCTCATAGCTCAATGCCTCTTCTCTCTGCGCACCTTATGAGCCAGATCGGAAATGGAATAGTTATTTGCCTGCAGTACATTTTTTACACCACCGGGTGATTTGGTGCAGCGCTCATCCCCACTGTTCTGAATCTGTGCGGCCTCGAAATAGAAAAGGACCCAAATCTTTCCTCGTTTGAGAACACCAGCAGAGGCAGCAGCAAGGAGCTGCTAGATAGTGCTGCCGAAATTGTACATAGTTTGTAAGCTCTGCTGAGATTGGAAATTGTGAACAATCTTAAACCTTTAAGGGCACTATAGTGACCCTTTAAGTATGTTTACTATTTACCTCACAGTTTGTATTATAACAGAAACCAAGACAATGATTTGTATAACAATACCCAACAAATAGCCAGATACACTTGCAAATGAAAAGTATTGTTCACTGTACTTTTCATTTACAATTAACCTTTGCTGCCTTTCTTCAACTATACTCATTTGCAAGCGCTTACAGCTGTGGATTAAAGGCATATTTATGTTTCATAGATTATGAATACATCTGATAGAAGTGAAAACATTTTTGCATGAAAAAATATCAAAATAAACATTATTAAACTTACCCCAAAGTTTGCTAAATATCTTGAGTTTACTAGCAGTTGATTTGGAGAGTTCACAACCCTGGAAACCCTGCTAACTTTAGCAGAACATTCCTAATTCGTTTTGGACAATCACAGGCAGCTAATACATTGTTTCAATCTGTGATGGCAGTTTGTGCAGCAAGGCATGGAAGGTGTAGTCTTGTTTTTCCTCTACACAAGAAAGGAAGGAAGAGCGAAGACATTACTCTGTGGTTAGTATACAGGCTTTAAGGTTAAAATAGGGTTAAATAGGGTTAAGGTATACTGTGCCTATCTAAGCAGCTCTTGGGGTGTGGAAAATAAAACTTTTTTTTAAATAAAATAAATATAAATATGTATAGAATAACTTAATGTAATGTGTGTTTCTGATATAAGCAGCCTGTGTTAAATTAGAAAAAGTTACAAACTGGGAAACTTAGATATACCTTTAAGAAAATTGGTGGATAGGCTTGTGAGCTTGCTCAGACCTTACTATAATAGGGGAATCTTTGTGAATATGGTGAATATTTCTAATCCAAAAAGCTAAACAATTTTGCAACCCATAAATAACCTATACATTTTGCATAGGAAAGAAAGGGATCCTGAGTGTTAATTAAGCCAACATTTTTTTAGGTACATAGGGCCTCATTCTATTAATCGCAGTAGGAGCTGTGTGACCGCAAGGGATAGTTGCAAGCTACTTATCTATTCTATTCCCTTGAGGCCGAGGGCTCCTGCCAGCTTGCGGCCGGCGACCTGTTATCCCTTGTGACTGGGGAAATGTGGGGTTTGAATTTCCCGCCGTGGGTCCTTAAAGGGCCCGCGGCACACTAATGGTTGCCCAAAGCCTCATAAGCCTCCATATAACCCCATCACTTATGTGGGTCTACACAGACCCCCATAACACTCCATCTAACACCATCACTAATTGGGGTCTACACAGACCCCCATAAGACTCCATCTAACCCATCGCTTATGGGGGTCTATACAAACCCCCTATAAGCCTCCATCTAACCCCATCACTTATGGGGATCCATACAGACCCCCGTAAGCCTCTATTTAACCCAATCAGTCCCATAAGGGTCTATGAAGACCCTCATATGACAATGAGAACCCTATAATTAACCCCATAAGTGCCATGAGTTTCCTCCAGGACCCTCATGACACTAAGTACAAACACTACACTATCCCCCCCCAATAGACCACTAAATCTAAACAAACCCCCCTCTACCCTAACCAATTAACTCCTACCTACCTAACACTACCTATCTACCCCCTATTAAACCCCCCACCCCACTAATTACAAAAAAATAAAAAAAACTATGTCACCAAAAATTAAAAAAGTACATTACAACCCCCTCACTTCAAAAATTAAAAAATGTACATTACAAACCCCACCCCAATACAAAAAATAAAAAAAATACATTACAAACCCCCCCACTACAAAAACACACCTGCAAAGAAAAGGCATACACAAATATACATAACATTACAGTAACAAATATATTATAAATATACCCCTAACTACATTACCCCCTATCTATACATGTCCCTCTATCTATAACACATAACCCCCAATCATACATATTACCCCCTATCTAGACAGCATTACCCCCTATCTAGACAACATTACCCCCTATCTAGACAACATAACCCCCGATCTATACATTACCCCCATCTAGAATACATCAAATCCCTAAATCTAAGCTAATATAGAATAATTTAGACTACTTGCCTTGGCAGATGTCCCTTCAGGAAAACAGAAACCCCTAGGGAAAAAAAGAAACATCTAATTAGTACAAGACACTACATATAACAAATTCACAGTGTAAATACAGTATTAAACTCACCTTTTCAGCATGTTCCCGTCCATCTTCTTCTGTTCTCTGGATCAGTCCCTGGAAAAATGATACATAACATTAGTACAACATATCCACACAACATGATGTACATTACACATAAAATACATTAAACTTACCTGTCCACAATGTCCCTGGCCTTGTTATCTCCTGCCACGGCTGGGACCTTAAAAAACCTGTGCTCCAAAAATAAAAAATAGTGACAGAGCTCTGCACTGTCGGAGCTCCCCGACCCTAATGATGCTTCTAGGCCTTCTTCCGGTCCAATCAGGATGAGATTCACCCCGTGGGGGTGTATCCCATTGTGATTGGCTCCAAGCTTCTGTGTCTTCTGATTGGCTGTTGTCACTGTCAATCAGATAGTAGCCAATCAGAAGGCGCAGATGCCTTCAGCCAATCATGATGGAATCTACGGGTGTATCCCATTATGATTGGCTCACACCTTGGCACCTTCTGATGAAGGCACCATTCAGTTTTTTTTTTTTACTGGAAGAAGGTCTAGAAGCCTCATTAGCGTCGGGGAGCTCCGCCAGTGCGGAGCTCTGTTATTTTTTTTTTTTTTAGAGCGCAGGTTTTTAAAGGGCCCAGCTGGGGCAGAAGATGACAAGGCGGGGACAGTGCAGATAGGTAAGTTTAATGTATTTTATGTGTAATGTTCATCATGTTTTGTGTTTATGTGTATGTGTTATACTAATGTTATATATCTTCTTTCCAGGGGGCAATACAGGGAACAGAAGAAAATATACGGGGACACCCTGGAGAGTTTAATACTGTATTTACAATGTTTATTTGTTATATGTAGTGTTTTGTAAGGGTTTCCTTTTTTCCTGAAGGTAAATCTGCAAAGGTAAGTGGTCTAATTTATTCTATTTTAGCTTAGATTTAGGGTTTAATGTATTCTAGATTGGGGGTTATGTATAGATAGGGGGTAACATATAGATAGGGGGATTGTGTATAGATAGGGGGTAATGTATTGTAGCTAGGGGTATATTTATAATGTATTTTTTACTGTAATGTTATGTATATTTGTGTATGCCTTTTCTTTGCAGGTGTGTAATTTTTTTAATTTTATTTTTGTAGTGTGTGTGGGGGGGGGGGGTTTCTAATGTCCTTTTTTATTTTTTGTAGTGGGGCGTTGTAATGTACTTTTTTTCGTAC
>CM050169.1:187188008-187220508 GCA_027410445.1 Discoglossus pictus | reverse complement strand
GAGAGAGGGAGGGAGAGAGGGAGGGAGAGCGAGGGAGAGCATGCAAGAGCAAGCGCAGAGAGAGGGTGAACAAGAAAACAGAATTTTTACGACAATATTATGCTGTCATTTTTGACGGGCACATGACTAGTCCATTATAATATATCTCTCTCTCTCATCTGCATATCAACACGGGCAATTCAGCCACAGCTGAATTCTTAACTGGCTTTTAAACCCTATTTATTTTATTTATTCTTTTTACCAGTTTTTTTTTTTCTTTTTCTAGTGTCCTTAATTAGCAATGAGTTATTCCCCATTCCCAGAACGGCAAGCAGCATCCTTATGGGGGTGGGGGATTTCCCCCTACATTTAGATTAGCACTTGTAGGTGTTTTAAGTGGGTCTGTCATTTTAACTTTAAATTTAAAAGGCAACCTGCACAATAGCCCTAGCTAAATATTAAACAATAACTGGCTTGCCAGAAATGATTTTGATTGGTTAAATAGTTGTTGTGATCTACTGTGGTTAGCAAGAATCATTTTAATAAGAACTCTCTGTAATAACTTGTAAAACAAACCCATGCTAAATTCTGATGTGTGTCTTAACTGCTTATGTGCTCAAGCCCATTCATTTATTCATTGGAGGTCATGCATGTTCCTATAGAAATTGGAAGGAGTTAAATGGATCTTCTTCCAAGCCGCATCAAAACATAATTTAACACAGACCTCACAAGTCCAGCAAGATGCGAGTCTCCATGTAAAAGAAATGAGTCTATTCTGCTAAAATTATTTATTTTAACAGAAAACAAAGTTTACTGCAGCCTCAATGTTTAATTCATCTTACGCAGCATGGTTTGTGTTAGATTTTAAGAGGCCTGAGAAATTTAAAATGAAGCAGTGATTTTTTTAGTATATAAAATGTATTAAAAAGGCTCCAGACCACACTATTTTGGCAGATATTGCTTTTTCCTCTTATATTTTCACAAGTCCCTGGTCTTGGGACATGAGGGGTGTAAAAGATTGGCAGTGGCCCGTTTAGAAGAGCATATTTTATACATATCAGCAATAGTTTGGGGGAGTTATATAAAAATAGAATTGTAATTTCTTATAAATATGCTTCTCTCTGTTAACACTTTCAGATACAACAAAAAACATGTAGTACTCTATTATATATGCATTGCTGCTTAAACAAAACACTGGGGTTCAATTTAATTTAAAAACACAATTATAAGGAAATAAATTGAAACCCATTAATGTTATTATTATCATTATCTTCTGTTCGTAACGCGCCAACAGGGTTAAGTACAAGGCAAAAACAAAATTAAACCCATTGCAAAGAATGAAGGCCCTGTTTTTAAATGTAAAATCAAATGTACAAAGAGCTTGTTCCCAAAGCACAGACACATGAATGAAAACTCAAAAACTTTCAATCACTCACTACATACTTAAAAGGACCACTGCACACATCAGTGGAGAGAGGGTTCGGTACTAGAGAGCAGATTTTAAGATAAATGGGTAAAATTGAAATTGACACCACACCCAGAAGCAGGATACTGCTTCAATGGATGGAACCATAGCTCTCCAGAAATGTAATTGCCCCTCTTTCATATACAAGTATCTTCCACCAATGTTTCATGGATCTCTCCGGTGTCCTGCAGAGGTATCACAGTTTATGTTTTCAAAATTAAATACTAGCTGTATAACTTTTTCTGCTATATAATGTTTTTAGTTATGCTCCATTTTCAAATAAATATTTTTTATAATATTCTCATCTAAATAATTTGACTTTATAATGGAGTATATATTTTTCGATTTGATAGTTTGGGAATGTTGTGCTACTAATTCTAGGACTGAAAATCACGTTCACTTCGAATAAAAGTACAGGATAGCTTTTTTATCGGCTTAATTAGTGCTACATTTTGTAAAGTAAGACCGCTGCGGGACCTCTTTGGTGTAAGTAAGCTGTGGTTCGCTTTTAGCCATTTACGGGCTTGAGGGAAGGGTGTTCGTAGCAATTGAATATCGATTTCTTGCCACCGCGAAAGATCAAAGGCTTTGATGGAAGTAAGCTGTGAGCAAATAACAAGGGATCGCAGCTCTAAAGCTTGTAACTCGATCGGAGGCCGCAAACGTAAGCCAATTGAATAGCCAAGTAGCTTGTGGCCTCCCCTTGCGGCCACATTTGCCAAAAAACATAGCAATTGAATGATGCCCTTTGTTATTAATTGCCTAAAAAAGTCTATTTTTTTCTGGGTCTGCCCTCTGTAGCTTATGAAGCTCATGAATACATAGAACTAGCCTGTCAGGGGCCCTCAGAATGTTGCCAATGATTGGTTGCTATGAGACAGGGCAACCCTGTACTTAGATGCAAACTTTCTACATGAGCTATGGGGAAGGTGGGGGGGGGTATAATTCAGGAAGTTTATGTAAGATTTTAGGCAGAACCCCCCCCCGGCTTATGTTGAGTCCCTACCATATTTGTCTTATCACACCCATTTTGGCATGAAACCTTCCCTTGAGATGCCCAATTTTCATGATGATATCCCTTGACTTCCCCCTTCTGTTTTCTTCTTCTATCTCTTTATATCATTCATTATGGAACGTCTCCTTGTCTCTTCTTGCTATGCTAGCTGGACATATATTTTCCTTTGTATTATAAAAAATATCATCAAATAATCCGGCACTATAAAGCAGTTTTGTGTTTTTTTTTCACCACTTAAAAGGGTTAATAAAGTACACAAAAGAAAAAAAGATATACAGGTATATTAATTATTATGAACTTTTATTTGTATTGCGCCAACATATTCCGTAGCGCTGTACAGGGGAGAAGAAAAATGAAATATACAATAATGACAACAAGCAGAAAATGGAGGGCCCTGTTTTGAGCTTCAAGTCTTGTAAGAAGTGCTTTTTCCCAAAGCACCCCATAAGATTAGACACTCGCCACTTACAATCTAAAGGTAGTGAAAGCGACAGAGATCTGGGAAGAGTAGATAAAGGTTCGCAAGGTTAGGAAGGAATTAAGAGGTACATAGGAAGGACGTTGTGAAAATAAAGGGGTTAGGTTATCCATTAGTTAGAGAGGGAAAATATGTGATATAAAGTGACACTATTATGTAATATGGTATCTGTCCCTAGTGGACAGATAATGTAACCTGCAGATGGAAATGTCAGTAGACACAGTTTAACCACAGCTTAAGTAGAAGGAGTTCATGGGAGAGTAAGAGAGGAGAGGAGGGCATGAGAGGCATTATATTCTTCGTGAAATTCAGAAACTCCATGTCCATTTAACGGTGACTGGCACTTATTGAAATATGAAGAAACTTTCATTCAGGTATAGACTCTTTTCAGTCTTAATGAAAGACTGGCATATTCAATAGTCTATTATCTTCCCCTTGTTGACGGGTGACTATGGCCTAAGAGTTACCTCATATTTATACACAAGTGAAATGGGAAACCATGCCTGACCATTTAAGAGTTCCTCAGGGGTTCTTAAAAAAAAAAAAAGTAAAAAATGTGTGTGGGAATATTGATGTAAATTATATATTTTTTCATAAGAATTTCAAGGAATGCCAACAAATTGTAAATTGTTTATTTTTTGTTTTTAATATTTCTACCTTACTGAAAAATTGAATTCCTCATGTTTTCAGTGTAAGATTGAGAGGATAAAATACAAATATTTTTTCATAGCTTATTTTGTAACTTTTTATCCAAGTGTGCTAGTAGTTGATAGATGGTACTATTTATGTATACCCACTATATCAATAATGTAATATTGGCAACTAGTGTGATTGTTATGGCTCATATAGCATTAGATATTAACTGAAAGTCTATTATCAAGTAAATGGGACTTAAGTAGCAAGTGCATGATAACCAATATGGTTATTATTTTCTAGTACATTATTTAAAAACTAGCGACTTGCCCGTCAAAAAATTACGGCAATAAGATTGTAAGGCAGGTAATGTTGTTTGCGTGCAAAATTAAATGTGTTGGTGTTTTAAGATCCTTCAGCGCTCATTGCGAGGCTCTTGGTTGTTTGTGTGCTATGAGCAGCGTTGGTCTTTTTTTTTGGGTATTGCAATGAATAATTAATAAAATAAGAAATTAATATACTTTAACCTATTGTGAAGTAATATATGCAGGAAGCATTGTGTTGAAGAGCTGGCAATCTGTTTTCATGTTACTGCAGCATCAGTGCTGTGGAGCTGCTGTGTAAGCGTCATGAATGTGTGCAGTGTGTAGTGTAATAGTGTGCCTGCGAGAGGCAAATCCGTTAGGGTAGTGGTGTACTTCCGCATTGTATAAGTTAGTGTTCTAAAATGGCGCCTAATGTGTGGTATGCGTCTGTGGCTGATTTAGCCTCCATGTTTTTGGATGTCGTCCGACTTTTTTGGAAAATCCGTAGCCGTTTAGTGGTCTTTTGCGTGTTTAGGGTCCTTTAGCTATGTTTTCCTTTTGTTTGGCGGACATTTTTTCTTTCGCTTAGGTGATTTTCGGGAGTCTAAACTCCAAAATTTCGACTTAAAAGGGGTGTAAGTGCCCCCCGTTGCTGTCGGTAAGCTTTTTATCTGTTTGTTGTGTGTATTTATTGCGTTTCTAATGTTTTTGGGCTGGCGTGGGTTACATCCTTGTTTTCGGATCTCGTACGTCTTTTTCGAAAAATCCGTAGGCATTTGGTGGTGTTTTGTGTCTTTAGAGTGCTGTAGCCTCGTTTTCTTCGGCGGCCATTTGTGTATTTGTTGTATTTTTCATGTTTTCAGGTGTGCGGGTTTCGGGCATTTTTTGCAAGGTCGTAATGGGTCAACTGGATTACTGGACACTCACGGCTACCTCACTCATATTATAGATTTTCTGGGCGATTTGGTTACTCTATTTTTGGGGACAGTCTTCTTCGTTTTTGAAGTGAATGATTTTTGATGATAATTATTGTTTTTGGCGTCTTCTTAAGAAGTTCAATAAAAGTTAAGTTTTAAGATGCATCGTGTGGCTTTATTCCTTGGTCAACCAATGGGTTAACATGTTACTGGTAGTTAATTAATTAGGTATAATCTGGTTTAAAAAAGAAAGTTCTGTCTTCCTATTTTTGAATATAGACGCAACTGATGCCTAATTATACTTCATAAAATAGCAGCCAGTAGTAAAAAAATGTCATATGCTGTCACATCAGTATTAGTGGTACTTGCGAAGGCCTACGATGTTTCACCCATCATCCAGGCCATGATCCACCATACCATCATGTAGTTACCCTGCCATTAGTATGAATTTCTCAGGGAAGTCAAATTTCGACATAATCTTCCACAGTCTCTGAGTCAAATGTTTTTGTGAGGTCCACAAAACTTGTGTAGCGTTCACAATTCTGCTGAACACTTCTGTATGACGCGGATGCTGCACAGGCTTCCTGGGTGAGCACGTAGCGTTGCGTGACCCAGTGGAACCTGTGAGGCCTTTCCGCCAATCAGCGCCGTTTTCACAGCAGCGTGGTCTCCCGACTGAAACGAACGGGGTCTGAGGTCCTGCAGCTATAGAATCACAGCAGGAAGGTTTAATACTGAAAATGTATCCCCAGCTTACTAGCACATAAGGGGCAATATTATTCAGGCTATTCCTGTGGGTTTTGTGTCTTTCTTCCATCCGTTTGTGTTGTATTCATTTGACATTGTCTGTGCTGCGTGGTGTGTGTGTGTGTGTTTGTCTCTGGGTGTTTCTGTCTGGTGTGTTCCTCCTTGTTAGTTAAATTATGGATGCAGAAGGCTTAGAGGCCTTACTGGCCGAGGTTAGGACCTGGGCCCTAAGACAAAGGGGTCAGGTGGGTGCAGGACAGGCTGGGACCTCCCATGCCTTCTGCGCTTGGCCCGCAGCACATTGAACAGGATCAGCCTGCAGTGGTTGGTGGCCTGGTCAATACTGGCGGTGCCAGGGAAACTTCTTCTCACCCCACCAATGTAGGGCTAGCAGACCCCGTCCATCAGTGGGCAGAGCCACGAGAGAGGGGGGGGGGGGCTACGGGTCAGGGTGGCCAGGACCCCATACCCCTCAGACAGGTGAGCGCCGGGCCCACGGGTGGTGAAGGTGAGGGCCTAGAACTCCGGCCATTTTGCCTAAAGGGCCTAGGCCGCGACAAAGGTCGAGAAACACCCCGTTACCACCCAGTAGAGGGGGTGCAGGCGGTAAGAAAAAAGCCGGGAGCCCTAAAAAAGCTCCTACAGACCCTCATGGAGCCGACCAGGCGGTCCCTAGGACTTCCCGTACTAACAGTGCTTCTGGTACTTTACAGGGACGCCCATTAGGCGTGAGCGGAACATGGCGACGACGAGAGAGAGAGAAGGGACAGAGTGGTCAGCGAGATGAACAGGCAGGACAGCATGGTCATAATCAATGACGTGCCAGTAACAGCGGCAGTGGCGAGGCCGGCGCGCCCCACTCTAGCTAGGAAGGCTACAAGCAGGTACAGTCCATTGCTATTCACACCCCCCGCCACTAAGACGTACCAGAGTTGAGACTGAGGGCGAGACGGTTAGGCCACAGCAAAAGGGGTCTAAGACCGACCAACAGCCAGACGTTACAACGCCTAATGTAGTCTCAAGGGAACCCCTACGGGGGGCGGCAGAGGCTGCGGCGCTAGCTTGCTCCAGCCACGCAAGCATAGGTGACCAGGACCACTGCTCAGAGGAGGAGCGGATGGTATGGGCACGGGCATGCAGGTCACGGAGAGCTAGTGACTGTTCCTCTTGCACCCACAGGTCCAGAAGGAGATCCAGATCAAGAAGCAGGAGATCCTGTCGGTGCAGCTGTGCCAGCACCGGATCAGAGAGGAGGAGCCCGCGGAGGGCCAAACGGTCAGAGTCCCCGGAGCGTCAGGAAAGACGCAGGGATACCCCGTTGGCCGTTTCCACTCCGAGGCTTCCGGAAGCAGGTGAGCGCACACTGTTGAGTTGAGCAGTTGAAAAGGGAGATAGAGAAATCCCGCACACAAAGACCCTGTTAGCTGCGCACAACATTATGGTCAGTAAGCAAGAGATGGGATCATGGATAGGCGAGCTAGCAAAGAGTGCGTGGCCCCAGCCATCCACTATTGTGGCGACAGCGCGAGCAGCTCCGGCCGAGGCCATAGGGACCGTCGGGGTGCCTGAGCCGGCGGGCTTTCCTGTTGCAGTAGCTGGCAGTACCAACGCAGGGGTTACCGATGCAGCCATGAGACCAATAGTCTTGTGCTCGTTGGATAACTTAGGCGCGCATCTTACCCAAGAGGTTAAAGAAAAGATCTGGAGGAGGAAATTTGTAGAATTGTTCTCCCTTCTCCCCATGTCCAGACAACTGGAAGTGGCCGAGAGGGGCCTCAGGGAGGGAGATGATCGGCGCAAGTCCTTTAGGAGGTTACCTAGGACGTTCGATACATTGCTGCAAGCATTCTCCATCTGGGCCTGCGTACTATGTGAGCGACACCCCGAACAGAGTTCGGGGTTGTTTGTTTACATAGACGAAATTCATAACGCCCACAAAGTCTATGGGGGCCTGGCCTGGTGGCGTTAGGACGAGGAATTCCGCCAATATTTGGCTTCAAGGCCAACCATGGCGAGGAGTGACAAAGCAGTGGCATATTGGTTGAACATTATGACACAGATGAGAGTCACGCCGCCCTTTCCGAGCGGGGCAGGTGGAGCAAAGGGCCCCAACCCCACCACAGGAGCGGGTCCCAAGACCTGCTTCGCATACAACGAGGGGGTCTGTAGATGGGCCCCGAACTGCAGGTTCAAGCACGCATGTTCGAACTGCGGTGGAGAGCATCCCCTTGCCAAATGTGGTAGAACAAAAGACGGGAATAGAGGGGGTGAGCCTCCTGCAAAAGGGCAGGACGCCCATACGCCTCCTCGCCATGCTGCTGTGGCTAAAACGCTACGGTAGGCTGGCGGGCAATGCCAAAGCCACGCGCCTCCTGGAAGAAGGTTTCCGGGAGGGCTTCCATATTCCATGCGGTATAGATATTCAGGGTCTCTTAGTCCCGAACCTGCGGTCAGCTAGGGAATTCCCAGGGGTTGCTGAAGCCAAAGTTATTAACGAGGTTAAACTGGGCAGGATGGCGGGGCCATTTGCATCCCCTCCTATTCAGGATTTGATTGTATCTCCGCTCGGGGTTGTCCCCAAGAAGGAGAAGGGTAAATTTAGATTAATCCAACACCTTTCCTATCCCAGAGTCCGTTCGGTGAACAACGGTATATCAAAAGACCAGGCGACTGTGTCTTATGAATCGTTCGACCGGGCGGTCGAGATGGTCAGGCGGGCGGGCGTTGGGGCGCTCATGGCGAAAGTGGACATTGAAGCAGCATTCAGGTTTCTGCCGGTCCATCCGTCGAGCCACCGGCTGCTAGGGTGTTTCGTCGATGGTAGCTATTTCATCGACCTATGTCTACCCATGGGGTGCTCAATCTCATGTGGTTACTTTGAGGCTTTCAGCAAATTCTTGCAATGGGTTGCGAGCCTGGAAGCGGGGTACAGGAGCATTACGCACAACCTCAATGAATTTCTGTTCGTCAGTCCAGCTGGGAACGACGCTTGCAGTTTCATGCTGGAGGTTTTCACCGTAATCTGTCAAGATTTCGGGGTACCACTGGCCCATGACAAAACGGACGGCCCCACGGATCAGTTGACATGTCTGGGGATTCGGATCAACTCCACGAAAATGGAGTGCAGTCTTCCCTGGGATAAAGTGGTGGACATGCGAGTGGAGCTCAGTGCGCTGCAAGGCGTGCTGAGTGTATCCCTGTGACGGTTGCAATCTATCTTAGGGAAGTAAAATTTTGCATATAGAATTATCCCCATGGGGAGTATATTCTGCAGAAGGATGTCACTCGCTACTACAGGCATTGCGAAACCGCACCATTTCATAAAAGTTTCCAGGGCCAAGCGGGACGACGCGAGGGTATGGTCAGTTTTCCTCGCCGAGTTTAATGGCCGGGCACTTCTTCAAAAGAAGAGCGCCACCAATGCAGAGTTAGAGCTTTACACGGATGGATCTGGACCAGTTGGCTGCGGCGCATATCTCAAGGGAGATGGTGCGCCGCGGTTTGGCCGTAGGAATGGGCAGTAGCAGGTTTAACAAAGAACCTTACATTCCTAGAGTTATTCCCCATGGTGGTCGCAGTACACATATGGGGTACAGCTTTCAGGGACCGGCGAGTCATATTCCACTCGGATAAGATAGGGGTGGTGGAGGCCGTGAACAACATCACAGCAATATCCATACCGGTAGTAAGATTACTCAGTCCTCTTGTACTATGCTGTCTCCGCCTCAACATATGGTTCCAGGTGAGGCATGTTCCAGTGGTAGAGAACGGGATTGCTTATGCCCTTTCTCGGTTTCAGGAGGAACGTTTCAGGGCATTGGCCCCTCAGGCGAACGCCCTAGGGGAATGCATTCCCGCGGAACTCTGGGATCTTGGAGCTGCCAGGTGACGAGACTCGTGAGACAGTCTGTTGCCCCGGCAACATGGACCGCGTAAAGACGCGTGTGGGCAAAACGGGATGGCCTAATGGCAATGGCCGGTGGTGCTACGACGGAAGATAAGACCATAGGGATCCTGCTTTGGTACCTGCTGCGGTGCGCAGAGCAAGGCGAAACAAGAGCCGTAGTAGGGAGACCGGTCACGGCGTTGGCTTTCATGTTTAAGCTTGCCGGGCAGAGGGACCTTGCAAAGGAGCTCCTAGTGCGCAATGTGGTGCGCGGAATGTTGAACGGTGATCTCAGGCCGGATAACAGGCGGCCGATTACCTTTTCCCTGTTCCTGAGAATGGCTCAGGTGTTGGTGGTGGTTTGCAGAAACCCCTTTGAATCTCTACTATTCCGAACGGCTTTTTCCCTGGCGTTCTTCGGAGCGTTTAGGATAGGGGAGTTAGTCGCGAACAGTAGACACGGCTAGGGGGGACTGCAATTAGTGGATACCTGCCAAAAAGAAGGCACGGTAGTAATATGCTTACGGAGGTCCAAGACCGACCGAGTGGGAAAAGGAAAAAAGAGGTGGTTCTGCATCAGGTTGGCACGGAGTTTTGCCCATATGCTTTTACAGAGGAGTACCTTACGCAGCGACCGGCGGGACGGTGTTCGCTGCTGGTACACGCCGATGGGACGGCACTATCACGTTATCAATTCAAGAAAGTGTTAAAAAGTACATTGCAGCGGCTCGGGCTTGAGCAGTCGGAATTTGGGACACATTATTTCCGTATTGGGACAGCCACGGAGGCAGCCAGGCTGGGTATGCCCGACGCTGTAGTAAAGTGCATCGGTAGATGGGAATCAGAGCGTTTTCGTTCCTATGCGAGGCCGAGGGCAGTGGTGTACTGGTTGTTGCTTTCTGCTTTCAGGAGAACAGAAGCAACTGTGGATTGTGGGCCATTCGTATGTGTACTGGGCCCACAGGTTAGCTGCAGTTACTGAAGAAAAGACACAACTGGGCTTTCCTGCTACGGACTTGCACGTTCGGAAAAGGGAGATAGAGAAATCCCGCACACAAAGGCCGGGTTTTTTGGGTCTCTTAAGACCCTGTTAGCTGCGCACAACATTATGGTCAGTAAGCAAGAGATGGGATCATGGATAGGCGAGCTAGCAAAGAGTGCGTGGCCCCAGCCATCCACTATTGTGGCAACAGCGCGAGCAGCTCCGGCCGAGGCCATAGGGACCGTCGGGGTGCCTGAGCCGGCGGGCTTTCCTGTTGCAGTAGCTGGCAGTACCAACGCAGGGGTTACCGACGCAGCCATGAGACCAATAGTCTTGTGCTCGTTGGATAAGTTAGGCGCGCATCTTACCCAAGAGGTTAAAGAAAAGATCTGGAGGAGGAAATTTGTAGAATTGTTCTCCCTTCTCCCCATGTCCAGACAACTGGAAGTGGCCGAGAGGGGCCTCAGGGAGGGAGATGATCGGCGCAAGTCCTTTAGGAGGTTACCTAGGACGTTCGATACATGGCTGCAAGCATTCTCCATCTGGGCCTGCGTACTATGTGAGCGACACCCCGAACAGAGTTCGGGGTTGTTTGTTTACATAGACGAAATTCATAACGCCCACAAAGTCTATGGGGGCCTGGCCTGGTGGCGTTAGGACGAGGAATTCCGCCAGTATATGTGTACTGGGCCCACAGGTTAGCTGCAGTTACTGAAGAAAAGACACAACTGGGCTTTCCTGCTACGGACTTGCACGTTCGGTGGTGTGGGATTCGGGGTCTGCGATGGGTGCAGTTGGACGGGCTGTTGGACACATATGCGCAGCAATGCGGTCAGCCCAGCGTTATATTAATTCATGCCGGCGGGAACGATCTGGGAACGGTGACCATGAGAAGGATGCTGAAAGTCATGAAAAGAGATGTGGAAAAATAGATGAAGAAGTTCCCGGGCATGTTTCTTATCTGATCTGAGATGATAAAAAGAAGATCCTGGTGTAACGCGCACGGTCAGTCTGGATAAAGCAAGAGACAGAAGATCAACCAGTAGCTCGCATGTTTCGGTCGCATTTAGGAGCGCGTTTTACGGGCCTTGGCTTTGATGTCCAGCAGGGGGGGGGGGGGGGGGGGGAATCGCAGTCTCGGGAGGCGTCCCACGCGTGCTCCGAGGCAGGAGGCGAGTTGCCCGGCCCACTGGCCTAAGTGGGCGTTGGCCCTACCTCACAGGGCGTGCTTAATATAAGCATTGGGGCTTTGGGCAGGGCCCAAAGCGTGAGGTCACTGTCCGTGGCCGGGCTCCTCCCCCGGTAAAGGGATTACAGTAGTTCATGTAAATAAAGTTATGTGTTGTTGTTTACAATTGTTTATAATAAAGCTGTGGCCCGTTCTCCCATTTCAGTCGTCCTTTATCACCTTAGCCTAAATGGATCATGCATGGGACATATAGTGCGAAGATCATGTCAATGGTTTGTAATGAGTTGAAATCTATGAGGTTGTTTAGTTGGGGGGTTAAGTGTTTTTCTGTGGCAGAGAGTGTTATTGTATCCTAAGTGTTAATGTTACAATGCAAGAAACCCAAGGAGTGTTTGAGATATATATATATATATATATATATATATATATATATATATATATATATATATATATATATATATATATCTCCAAGCAGCCAGCAGGTGTCACTGCAGATCTGACACCAGATCTGAAATTACTACTGAAACTAAAAATGGAATCCAGTTGGGTAAAAGCAATAACAAAAAGCTAAATATTGTTTTTCTACTTGCATTGTTAAATGAGATACAGTTCAGGGTTAAGAATAAGATTTATGGCAATGGTAATCAATTCACTTTTGCTAATTTCACCAAGCACTAGAGGTCTATCTAAAATAATGTCTCCTCATTTCTTTTGCAAATTTTTTTTTTTTTTTACCATTAATTAAGCAGATACACATTTAAAATAAGGCCATTGAAATGGTACAAAGAAACCAATTTGCATAGGTAAAGTATAACCAGAGAAAAGACAACATTTATTGAATAGCTTTTCTAAGAATATATAAACACTCCAGGAGTCGTAGACAGTACATTTAATAGGACAACAGAGATCTTGTAGACTGATACTACAGCAGTAGTGAAAAAATCTGTTTTACTTAAAGGGCTGCATATGTGACCAACAAGTCAAAAAATGATCCACTATAACCATTTGGGCCAAAACAGCAAAGTCATAAAATGAGTAGTTGATGGGGAGAGCAATAAATAATGAAGACAACTACTTAATCAGGCAAGAGAATGTGAGGATACTTGTAGGGAAGGAATAAAGTAGCAGTAATCAATGGCAACATTGAAGCCCAAAAAAAAAAAGAGCTTTTAAGCACATCCTAATAAAATAAAGTGCATAAAAGTGCATTAAATTAAAACAAACCGATACATAGGTATATTATATTCCTAGTGAAATCAAGAAACCTTCCATGCCTCTTTAATATAAAAATACAGACCATCACAATACCCTGAACAAACATTTATATGCATAAAAGTAGGAGTACTACATGCCTCCCGTCTTTAACATTATGCAAATTCCAGCTGAAAAAAAAAAACACAACTGCAGTGACACCTTTTTTTTATTTTTAAAGGATAATGTTAAATTATGGGAAATGCTTTCAACCTTTTACTGTGCTTCTGGTGCACTTCAAAATTTAAAATGCAGACAGAGGGCAGACAGGGGACACTTACACCTTGCCATCATTGTGTTGGGAAGGCTCTCACACTTACAAAACATAGTGCGTACTTCCTTTAACTCCTACACAGAGAAACAGACAGGCATTATATTGCAGAGTTACTTTTTTGTGTGTAATAACCGACTACAAAAAGGTTAAAATGATTTCCTTTTAGAAAGAGTCGCTTGGCAGGAGATCCTCACGTCATCTCCTCAACATATCCTAAGCAGCAACTTCCACTAGTACCAAGAAGTACTGTCTTCCAAGTAAACAATACAAGCAGGAATATTTCTGACAACACTGGGCCAGCTCCAATGCTCACGTTCAAATCTTTAAATGCGCAACTTCAAAAAAAGGACACAAAAAAAAAAGATATATCAACATTCAGTGCTAACAATGCTATTTCAATAAAGCTGCTTTACTTTTAAAAATATATACATATCAAATGTGCATCCCCTTCCTCTTTTTACATTTCAATTAAGCAAGGTCTCCATTCTTCAAAAAGTTGAATCCATGAAGTTCAATTTTCACTTAATCGATATGGAGTAAGGATGTTTTAGCTGCATAGTTTTGCCTATTTGCTCGCTTTTACTTGGCTTTTTTTCCACTCACCCCATCCATGCATGTCATGTTGGGAGATAGGAAGGCAACAAGTGAATCTCCATATTGCAGCTCCAAGAGCACACAGCATGGGCAGAGGTATGATGTTTTAAGGAATTGAGAGGGTATCAGAGGCCAGCATGTTAGCCTTTCAGAGGCAAATGGAGGATTATCACATATAATAGTTGTCAAACTGCGAGACGTCGTCACACTTTGCGTGGTGCGTATGAGTTAGACGATGAGCTCCGCAGGCGCTCATCGCTTGCGAGTCTCGCAAAGCGAGGCGAGTCATTAACGCCTAGCACTAAGGCGATGATCGGCAAAGGCGCTCATCACTGCAAACCTCGCAAAGCGAGCTGTTAAGGCAATTAAACACGCGGGACGTAGCCACAAAACACTTACTAAACGCGCATAAGCCTTCAAGAAAAAAAAAAATAAGAGATTGCAAAAATACGAGGTTAACGGCTGAACCGCGAACATCCAAAAAACACAAAGAAAATACAAATAAATACAACAAAAATATCACCCACAGCACGGGGGAACAGGCAGGACGTCTGGGAGCGAGGTGCAACGTGAATTTAAGACTATTTCTACGACTTTCACTACACGAAACTCGCCTAAGCGAGAAAAAAAATGGCCGTCAGAAAAAAATAAAACGAGGCTACAAAGGCAAAAATTAAAACGAAACACGCAAAACACTGCAAAATGCGTAGCACTTTCACACAGCAACGAACGAAATACAAAATACACCATTACAAAATACGGAAAAGGCTTGCGAGACGCGCAACACATTAATCACATTACCAATCTACAATGGCGCTTTACACAACTACACCAACGGATTTACCTCGCGCACACAAACAATTTAGAATGCACAGTTGGTTGGTGGTATATTATAGGATGTGCAAGTAACATTAAGTCTATGGAAGATAAGATACAATATGGAAAATTAGTGTATACACGTTTGTGGGGGTGGTAAAATGCTGCCATGAACGACTATGTCTCTTTGGTTAGAAAGGGGGCACCCGGATTTGAAGCTGGGACCTCTTGATTTGCTGTCGAATGCTCTACCACTGAGCTATACCCCCTGGTAAAAAGCAAAAAACATATGGGCATTGAACTACAATCAGATTTTAAACAGATGATTAACCATAATTTTAAGCTGACAATGATAAATCTGAAAGTTTCCATTGAAAGGTGGAGAAACCTTTACAACTCTTGGTCGGGAAGAATCATAGCTGCAAAAATGTTCTTAGTGCCCAAAATAATATATTTAATGAGAAGCATACCCTACCATCTCTCAAGTCTCCAAATTAAAACACTTCAAAATATTCAATAAGTTTAACCATCAAAGTAAATTTTTTTGAATCAAAACGGTAAATCTAACTAATAAATTTCAAAATGGTGGTATGGCTTACCCCTCTATCCAGAAGTTTCAAGAAGCAATAACCATAGCACATATTATTAGATGGAATGACCAAGTGGAATCCAGGCACTGGTTCCAAATTAAAAAAGAAATGTCAGCAAAAAAAGAGAGTTACAAAGAAAAAGTTTTCAAAAATAATCTCTGATTCCATTAGATCGGAATCTATGAGAGAGACTCTTAGAAATAATTTCAAACATTGGGATAAATTGAATTTGAAATATGCCTTAATTCCATTTCCCAGTCCGATAACCGCACTGGTCACTCTCTCTAGAGAATTGGATATTCCTTTCTTGGAAATCCTAGTTAAAAACGGGGCAGTATATTTAAGAGACCTCTTTCAAAATGGTTCTTTTAGACCCTTTAAGAAACTAATTATTAAAATATAAATTACACAATTCATGGGCTAGATTATTATCGAATGTGTAATCAGCTGAGGTCTCTGGGGTTTATCCTAGAAAACCACAGAAAGTTGATTCTAGACGGCCATTTAAATGAGATTTATCGTCAAGTGCCATAATATTATCAAAAATAAGGAGATTCCAATTAAAACACCTAGTTTAAAACTTTGGGAAAAAGATGTGAGAAAGGAGTGGTCTATAGAGACATGGTTCTCGGCTTTTCTTACCACCAATACATTTTTGCAAAATGCATCTCACAAAGAAACTTATTCTAAGATCAATAATAGGTGGTATTATGTACCGCTAAAAGTTTTTCAGATTAATAAAAATAATGAAGCCAAGTTTTGTTGGCGAAAATGCGGACAAAAAGGAACACACATACACATTTGGTAGGATTGCCCAATACTACATAATTGGTGGTCAGAATGCTTTTTTCAAATAAAATCAACTTTTGGGATTGTTCTTCCCTTCAATGCGGAAATACCCTTATTTCACATCTTTCCCAAAAAGGTTACCTTAGAAACAAAAGCTCTTTTGGTACAGATTTTTATGGCAGCCAAAACCTGCATTGCCTTATATAGGAAACAAGAAAATGTTCCCACTTGGTCAAAAATCTTGATTAAAAATTAGTAAAAAACGCATCTCTTAGAAAGAAATATCAAGGAAATGGGGATTTCTCGACTCCCTCTTAAAAAGTGGACAATATGGGATCAAAAGTATAATTAACACGGATACTTCTTTTTCTGGAGTGTTTACTCATAGTTCCCCCTCCCCTCCTCTTCCTTATCTGGCTATTTTTTTCTTTATTCTGTGTTTTACTTTTCTCTTCTTTTTGGCACAATTTTTTGTATTTTTTTGTCTATTTTCATTGGAGTTTGTTATATTATTTTATTTTTTTCCTTTTTCGATTAACTTATAGACTAAGGGCCTCATTCTATTATCGGCCGTAGGAGATGCGGGGCCGCAAGGCCCGGGCGCAAGCTATTCGGCTATTCTATTCCAAAAAAAAATAAAAAATCCATGTAAAAAGTCCCGATGGCTTGGAGCACCTCAGACCCGCCCACGCTGCGGCCGGAAAATAAACAGTTAATGTAAACTCGGATTTGGGCTGATGTGCAAGCTTGAGAGGGGGTTGCTATTAATCCTCATGTCCCCCATTATGATCCCTAGCATTTACAGAACTGTACAGTGCTGTCTTGAATTTATTTTTGCGTTTTAAGTTTTCTGAGCTTACGGCCGGTTGCAAGATATACGGCCGGCCGTAAGGGGAGATCCTTGTGGGGCCGTATAATTGAATTGCAAGATAACGGAACCCCCGCAAGGAATCGCAGCCTTGCGGCCGTTTTACGGCCAATAATAGAATGAGGCCCCTACTATTTAAGTTTAACTAAGTTAAAACTTTGGGTAATAAAATAACTATATATATTGATTAACCTATTGATTACAAGTTATTGCTATAGCTTTTTAAGCTTAAATTTAATATAGTGGTGTTCTGTATTCTCTCTTTTCATCATTAAGGAAAAACATAATATAATGTATTCTCTTTTGTTTTGTTTTATTGTTCACTTGAATGTAAAATGTAATTAATATGATTCTGTAAAAAGCATTATTAATTTATTTTGCAAGAAATTTCTATGAATAAAAAAAGAAAAAAAAAAAAAAAGAATGCACAGTTGGGACATTCATTACACTTTATCATCAGAGCAACAACACTCACTGTACATTATATGGTGCTGGAAAATATAAACAGATTGTTAGCTCTTCAGGCTATTGATTGCTGAAAATATTAATTACAAATAAGTAATGTATATTAATTTATTGAATAAAATATACATATATATATATATATATATATATATATATATATATATATATATATATATATATATACACATACATACATACATATATATATACATACATACATATACATATACACATATACACACACACACACAATATAATATATGGTGGATATAAAAAGTCTACACACCCCTGTTAAAAATGTCAGGTTTCGGTGCTGTAAAAAAAATGAGACAAAGAAAAATAATTTCAGAACTTTTTCCACCTTTAATGTGACGTATAAACTGTACAACTCAATTGAAAAACAAACTGAAATCTTTTAGGTAGAGGGAAGAAAAAATATAAAAATAAAATAATATGGTTGCATAAAAATACACACCCTTAAATTAATACTTTTGTTGAAGCGCCTTTTGATTTTATTACAGCATTCAGTCTTTTTGGGTATGAGTCTATCAGCATGGCACATTTTGACTTGGCAATATTTGCCCACTCTTCTTTGCAAAAACACTCCAAATCTGTCAGATTGTGAGGGCATCTCCTGTGCACAGCGCTCTTCAGATCACCCCACAGATTTTCAATCGGATTCAGGTCTGGGCTCTGGCTGGGCCATTCCAAAACTTGAATCTTCTTCTGGTGAAGCCATTCCTTTGTTGATTTGGATGTATGCTTTGGGTCATTGTCATGCTGAAAGATGAAGTTCCTCTTCATGGCGCAAACCCAACACATCACATCACCCAAAGAACACCATCCCCACAGTGAAACATGGTGGTGGCAGCATTATGCTGTGGGGATGTTTTTCAGCAGCCGGGACAGGGAAACTGGTCAGAGTTTAGGGAAAGATGGATGGTGCTAAATACAGGGATATTCTTGAGCAAAACCTGTACCACTCTGTGTGTGATTTGAGGCTCGGACGGAGGTTCACCTTCCAGCAGGACAATGACCCCAAACACACTGCTAAAGCAACACTTGAGTGGTTTAAGGGAGAACATGTAAATGTGTTGGAATGGCCTAGTCAAAGCCCAGACCTCAATCCAATAGAAAATCTGTGGTCAGACTTAAAGATTGCTGTTCACAAGTGCAAACCATCCAACTTGAAGGAGTTGGAGCAGCTTTGCAAAGAGGAATGGGCAAAAATCCCAGTGGTAAGATTTGGCAAGCTCATAGAAGTGACTTGGAGCTGCGATTGCCGCAAAAGGTGGCTCTACAAAGTATTGACTTTGGGGGGGTGAATAAATATGCACATTGACTTTTTCTGTTATTTTGTCCTATGTGTTGTATGAAGAGGGTTTTTTTTTTTACTGTGAACAAAGTTGTGGGCAAGTGCGGTAAATTAAATGATGCAAATCCTTAAAACAATCCATGTTTTTTTAACATGAAAAATGTCACGGGGGGTGAATACTTTTGCAAGGCACTGTGTCTCTTCCCCCTCTCTACCTCACCTGTGTCCCCTCCCCCCACTCCCACCCCTGTGTCCCTTTCCATCCTCTCCCCCCCTCTCCCTCTTCTGTGCTCCTGTTTGCATTTACGGGTGTGAAACCATTTGCAGGCTTGGGAAATTGATAATTTCCCTAAGCTCAAAATGTGTTTCCGATTTAGGGCGTTAAAAAAATAGCGGCCGTTAAACGCCAACATTCAGTAGAAGTATCTTCGAAGCTCATTGCAGCCCCGTCAAGCCAGTCACGTACGGGCCTCGTGATGAGCACCTTCAGTGCGCATGCTCAAGCCTGTGACTTAAGATAGCGTGACCGACAAATCGCAATTACGACAACTACCGTATTTTTCGGTGTAGAAGACAGTATTTTTTAAAGTCTAAAATTAGGGAGGTCGTCTTATACACGGAATGTTGCAATTGCATACCCTAGTCTGGTACGTAATGCTGCATCTGGCCACTGGATTTAAAGGAAGGAGAAAAGACACACATTTGGAATTGCATTGGTTCCAATTAAGATTGCATTGCACTGCAAGTGTGCATAGCAATGTGTATTTTATAATGTTTTATTATTTTACACGTATATTTAAAGGCACTTTCTGTCATGATTTTCACCGATTTCCATTCTAGCTCAATATCCTTGTGATCACATTACTTATTACCGTACTCAGTTCCGATGTGCAATTGCATTTTTTCGGTTTACACAGGGATCACCAATATTTTGAAAAACACAATCAAAACTTATAAAATACAAATTTCTATGCACACTTGCAGTGTAATGCAATCTAATTGCATTTCCAATACATGTGTCTTTTCTTCTGCCTTAAAACAACGCCATTTAGTGGCCAGATGCAGCATTACAGTGTAATCCATGTGTTAAACTTACCCATCGCGAATGAGCTGTACAGCTTGTATGTGGAGTATGTGTGGTGCTTGTGTGCATATAAATGAGTATTTTATAGGTTTTTATTGTGTTACACATATATTTATGGGCATTTTCTGTCATGATTTTCACCGATTTCCATTCAAGCTCAATATCCCTGTGACCACATCACTTACTACTGTGTTAAACCACAAAAATGCACATCAAGACCGAGTAATAGGTGATGTGATCACAGAGATATTGAGCTGAATCGAAATCGGTGAAAATCATGACAGAAAGTGCCCTAAAATATATGTGTAACACAATAAAAACTTATAAAATACATATTTGCATGTTTATTTCTGAATTTTGGGCTCCAAAAATAGGGGTCGTCTTATACATGGGGGCGTCTTATGCAAATAAAAATATGGTATATATGTGATGGCTGTTTAGCGTATCATTTTAAGCAGAACGTAGAGAACATGTTTATGCTTACAAATTACATCAATTTTAACTAATTTCCTGCTGTGGGAACGTGTATCCCTTTAAATGTTATATCCTGATTTCACATCACACATCATTCCTAAACAGATGTCTAGACCTTTTTGCAAAATATGTTTGAATTATATTTTATATTATTTTATATATTTTAGCCAAATTTAGTTCTGCCATGAAACACATGAATATCTTGTAAATATTCAAAGCTACCATCATAACTATTTTGTTGACGGGTATCAGAGATTGAGTGATATGGAGCTGGGAAATGCCAAATATGTCTTTGTAACGGAGCTGGGACCCGCAGTCCAAAATCTCCGCTGGTATACGATAAAATACCCACGAGGCACTACAGTTTCACCATCCCCGACCTCCCATATTGGACGACACACAATTTGGGAGTCAAATGAATACTGACTTTATTTTGTTAGTGCAGAAATATTTATACATCTCTTCCCACAGGCAATCCACATCCCCCATATTTGGCTGCACAATACCCATAAAGAGAACAATAGGTGGGTCACACCTCCCTGGCAACTTTGATACAATCAGACATTGATTCAATTACACCTCTTTGTTCTTATCAGAGAATTAAAACACTTTGGCAAATGCAAGGATCCTTTACAACTTTCTTATCTCTTGAATCTCTGTAATAGGATTATCTATTAGCCTAGGTCTGCAAAAGTCTGGCTAATATTCTGCAGAGCATCAAACAGCAAACATATTGTAGGATCATATTTTAACCAAGAATTAAATAATCATAAAACAGGGTAAAACAGGGATGGGTTCCGCTACACACCTCCCCCGTGACCATAAGCCGGCATACACGGTCTGATCCCAACGGATCGGCCTGGGGATGTCCGGACAAAAGTATTTGTTGGTCAATTCTCTAGTTTGACAACCCATCAGCATTACTGCAATTCACATTTACTCACATTTCACATATCCCCAGATAGCTGGGATCTGAGCGCACAAAATCACCGAATAGCGCTCAGATCCTCTTCACACAGTTCAATTGCCATGTAGCTAAAGTCTTTCCCATAGTCTTTCATTATATGAATGGGCTTCATGGCACAGTTATCTGGGGTATCATGGTTCACACAGGGCAAGTACAGAATGACCCCCCTGTATGTAAAGGGCCAGAATGAGTGACATACACTCTGGTATGGCCGAACACTGGTTCCAAAGGGCAATATGTACCAGGGCCATAGTCGCAGGGCAGGAGGCTGGCAAACAGTCCCCTCCAAGCCAAGGTGGCGAAGGGCACTTCGTCACACATCTCTCCTTTGGGGGGGAAGTCTAACCAGGTACCTGGATATTTTGCTGTGGTGAGGGGGCAACACGCTGAGGGGACTTGAGGGGCAGAGGCCAGCGGCACTCTGCCCTGATGCCAGCTCTTCTGCTGGTATAACCTGCAGGACATCCTGCTCTGTACAAGGGACAAAGGGAGGGCAGAGGCCGACTGCACTCTGCCCCGCTGTCAGCTCTTCTGCTGGGGTACTTGGGACATATTTCGGCTCAGTAGCCAGGGAAACGTGGGGGTCAGTGGGGGTTAACATTTCCTCTGTTAACCCTGGGGCCACATTAGAAGTTAGCTGGGGAGGGGAATTTGTACTTACCCCCTCCTCCGGTTGTCCCAGTGACGGTAGTTGGGGATCTGGACAAGCTGTGGGCGCAGAGACCACGGTCCCATCTGCGCCGTCTGGGAGATTGGTGTCTCCCCTGGTTTGTGTAAACTGTCGCTGGGGGGGAAGGACGACACCTTCTGCCCCCTGTGTTTCACACTGCCGCTGGGGGGGAAGGACGACACCTTTGGCCCCCTGGGGTACCCACTGCCGCTGTGGAGGAAGGTCGACACCTTCTGCTCCCTGGGGTACACACTGCCGCTGGGGGGGAAGGACGACACCTTCTGCCCCCTGGGGTTCACACTGCCGCTGGGGATGAAGGACGACACCTTCTGCCCCCTGGGGTTCACACTGCCGCTGAGGGGGAAGGACGACACCTTCTGCCCCCTGGGGTTCACACTGCCGCTGGGGAGGAAGGACGGCCCCTTCTGCTCCCTGGGGTACACACTGCCGCTTGGGGGGAAGGACGACACCTTCGGCCCCCTGGGGTACACACTGCCGCTGGGAGAAACAAAAGCGGAGGTCAGCTCCCCCAAGTCGTTACCCAGGATGACATCAGCTGGTAAGTCCTGCATGAGGCCCACTTCCACATTCCCCGACCCCGCTCCCCAATCCAAATGTACTTTAGCAGTGGGAATTTTGTAAATCGCCCCCCCCTGCCACCCGGACTGCCACATATTCTCCAGTGAGCTGGTGCTTGGGGACTAGGTGATTGCGAACCAGGGTTATGGTGGCCCCAGAATCGCGCAGACCCTGAAGGCGTTTTCCCTCTACGTGTACCACTTGGCGGTGTCCCTGTCGGTTGTCTGGAGCTGCTTGTACTGGGTTAACCTCGTGGAGGGTGCCCAAAGATTCTTCATTAGACTGGGTCCCGAAGAAAGGTTGTCGAGGCTCACTCTGGTAGCAGTGTACTGCTGCCCGGTTTGCAGGGAAATTGGTTGGAGTATTCCACGTGGAGCGGTTTCTGTTTCTGGGACAGTCTCTTTGCATGTGGCCCTGCTGGTTACACGTGTGGCACCTGATGAAAGATCGGGCATTGTTGTACCGTGGAGGGGTTTGGTAGTTCCCACCACCCGGACGCAGTGCTGGGGTGGGGTTAATGGTGGGCGGTCGGTTAGCAGCTCCCAAGATGGACCGTGCCTGTGCCTGCTGTGCCCTCCTGGCATCTTGGTACTCATCTGCCCACCTGGCCGCTTCAGTTAAGATGCGCGGTTTCCGATCTCTCAGCCAGTTTTGTAAATCCGGGGTTAACCCCTGGAAGAATTGCTCCAGTAGCAGTAATTGTAGCATGTCCTCCACTGTGGTTGCTTGTGCGGCTTGTACCCAACCTTTGCCCGCCCTAGTTAAGCGGTGCGCCCACTCCATGTGAGTATCTTTCTCTGTCTTTCGGCTTTCTCTGAACCGCTGCCGGTATGCCTCCTGGGTAATTGCGTACCTGTCCAGGATCGCCTGCTTTACTTTCTGGTAGTCTCTGCTATCCTCGTCTGGCATGGTGCGGTAGGCTTCTGCTGCCCGGCCCGCTAGCTTACTCACCAACAGGGTTACCTGGTCGGCGGCGTTGATCTCATGTAATTGGCATAATCTCTCAAAGTCATGCAAGTAGCCATCAATGTCTTCGGTCTCCACATAGTTTTTAAAAGCATGGTACGGGAGTTTAGGCTTCCCCGGTACTATGTGTGGTGTGATTAGGGACCCCTCTCTGGACCTCCAGTCTGCCCGCTGCTTTCCCATTATGTATTCGTGGACATCGGACATAATCCTTTCCAAGGTTTCTGTGGGAGGCGTACCTGGGAAATGGGCCAGTCTGCATTGGAGTTCTCTTCCAAACTCATTCTGTGTGCTGTCCGTAAGAGGTGCTGCAGCAGCTGCCCGGTCTCCCTCCATGAGTTCAACAATAAGGGTAGCTTTGGTTTTATTGCTGGCAATAATTCCCCTTGCTTCCAATAGCTCTTTTAGCGTGGCCCGTTTCAACATTCGGGTCTATTCACATACCCTTTCCTTTCGGTTCCATACGAAATAGCAAATTTCCCAAATGGCTGTAACTGCCGAACAACGGTCTGCTGTGAGGTTTGAATCCCGTCGCTGCCATCAAATGTAACGGAGCTGGGACCCGCAGTCCAAAATCTCCGCTGGTATACGATAAAATACCCACGAGGCACTACAGTTTCACCATCCCCGACCTCCCATATTGGACGACACACAATTTGGGAGTCAAATGAATACTGACTTTATTTTGTTAGTGCAGAAATATTTATACATCTCTTCCCACAGGCAATCCACATCCCCCATATTTGGCTGCACAATACCCATAAAGAGAACAATAGGTGGGTCACACCTCCCTGGCAACTTTGATACAATCAGACATTGATTCAATTACACCTCTTTGTTCTTATCAGAGAATTAAAACACTTTGGCAAATGCAAGGATCCTTTACAACTTTCTTATCTCTTGAATCTCTGTAATAGGATTATCTATTAGCCTAGGTCTGCAAAAGTCTGGCTAATATTCTGCAGAGCATCAAACAGCAAACATATTGTAGGATCATATTTTAACCAAGAATTAAATAATCATAAAACAGGGTAAAACAGGGATGGGTTCCGCTACAGTCTTCAATGTATGGCCTTTGAAAGGACTGACAAATGTAGAATAACTGTAATGGGAAGAAGAGACTGGCAGCTGTTAGACAAACCCAGCATTCCTAAAAAATTTAAAAAAGGTTCTGCAAATTCATAGTTGTAATTTTTCAATGGCACACCGGTTTAAAAATTGGGTGTCGCTAAATATGACCACACCAATTTTCTTGAAACTTTATTTCAATGACAACTTTGGGTGGCTGGGAGTAGCATGCCGAGGGGGCGCTAGATGCCGCTGACGATAACCCCTTACCCTAACTATGAAATTAAGTTAAACTTCAGATGGAATTCAGTAAAATCGACAGTAAAGTCTTGGCAACACCATCTAGTGGCAGCTTGCCGTCTCTGCTGCCACACAACAGGAAAAGTCCTGGTTATATATTTAAAATATAATCTTCAGCTTCATGTGGTAGGAGGAAACACTGAATTCAGAGGAAGTTCCTATCCGCACAAAGAGCACATAGCATAGTGAGTAGCAGGCACAGTAAGGTCAACAAATAAAATGGAACCATGCAGTATACTCACACATACAAGTTTAAAATATAAGATTGTATTTATTTTTTCCTTTCTAAAAGCATTTTGCTCATTATCAGGTTAAGGTACTTAGAAAAGAATACAAAGGACCCCCTCCCCCAAAAAGAAGATGTCCTAAAAAAAATGTTAAAATAGTTTTTGAAATATGTGCATTTTTCATAGAGAAAATCAAACTTACATTTTATTTCATCTTGCACGTAGATGCAACTGCGGGTCTCGCAAACCGAGGCCCGCAGTTGTGGGGCTGCACTAAATTCCAAATTTAACGGCCAAACCACGGAACTGGAAAGACCAGGAAAAAAAAAAAAAAAAAAAAAATATGCCTCAAATTAACTTACAACCTCACACACAGCACAGGGAGAGAGCCAGGGAGCCTGTGAGTGAAGTTGCAAGTTCATTTGAGGCATATTTGGCGTTTTGTCACGATCGGAAATCGCCTAAGCGGGAAAAAAAATGGCAGGAAAAACGTAAAGGGATGAAAAACGAGGCCCAAGTCAGTAACACTTAACCGAAGAAAGTAACATTTAACTCAAGGCACGAAGACTCATCATGAGGCCCCTAAACTACATGGGGGAAGAGAGGCTCGCCATGAGCGCCAAAAAGGTGATCACTGCAAAGAACCAAAGTTGCGGGTTGGACAAAGCCGGCAATGATCGCAAAGGCCCATAAAAGTAGACTGAAGGAGAGGCTTCCGATGAGCGCCAAAGGTGCTCAATCGCGAGGCCTGTAAAGTACAAAATATACACACATACATATAAATAGTACATTTGTGTTCACATTTAAAAATGTCTGAAACAAGTTAAATAGCCTGCTTCCTGCTCAGAATTTCGAGAAATACAGTTATTACGCTGCATTCTGGGAAGCGGAACAGGGACATGCAAATGTGCCAACAAAATGCCTCGCTCTTCAATCCATAAACCATTTTAAACATGGCTTCCTTTAAGCTTATACCGGCTGCATTACACAGCTTTTATATATACTGACACTGCATGTTGTGGGATATTTCTGATTTATTGGTGTACTATATTTATTAATAAAGGATTACATTTATGCAATTTCTTTCCTTTCTGCTCATTACTCCAGGGGTACGAGATATAGCACAGGGCGCACGGCACGGATTCACTTGCAGTGTTATTTTCTCACAAACAGCTTCCCCTGTGCCTTCGCTCTGCTTGTGGGAGGAACAGAAACTGCACTGATCATTGGTCACATTGGGATGATTGTGTTGGTTGAAGCTCTTTAAGAAACAGACTCCCCCCATACATCAGTACTAAAGCAGCACTGAGCAGTGTAGTGCACTGACAGGCTTCGGGGTATAAACCTTTAATGAAGATGGTAGATGTGACAAAAAAATATTTGTAATTCGAATGCTCTGTCGCATGCAAAAAGAGCACTATATGGGGGGTAACTGGCCCTTTAAAAGTACATCTGTAATCTGAATGCTTTTGAAAAATTGTTTAGTAGGCAAAAAAAAAAGAAAAAGTAAATTATCGTATGCTCATGAATCAGCCTTGTTGATCTCTTCCCCCTCCTCATGTAAACTACTACTAATGAGTGTTATCTCTTTTTGGGAAGGCTACATGTTCATACAGAGTTAAGCAATTAGTCCTCTGCCTAAAGCCAATTTCCTAGAACACTATGCACATGTGTGAACATCTAAAGGGAATGTCGTCAGCTGCAGTTCCGGCAAGTGGCCGCTGCGGATATTTCAAACAAGTTGTAACCTTAGAAGGTTACCCTAACCCTTAAACTAACACTCACCATAACCCTAAAAGTCTTCGTAACCCTAACTCTATGGTATGAGCACTGAAAATCAAATGGGTCATCTAGCGCTTGGTGGGCGGCACTGCTGCTGCCACTGTTGGCAAATTTTTGGCGAATTTCAAAAGTGAAAGGACCGACTAATATTTACTAAAACTGCAACTGATATAAAATATATTCACACAGTATCAAATAGGTAAAATAATATTCTAAATAAAAATGCAGATAAAAAAAAACTATTTCAATTATAAAATGTAAATAAGTAAACATTTTGACCTCTGCAGCAAATTTGGACTATTTAGCTTTAGGTTAAAAAAGCCACTACTGAAAAAATATGATAAAATCAAATATATCAATATAAAGGAAAAGAACATACTAAAATCACCTGTTTACTTGCAGGTCACCGATTTCTACTCTTTTGTATGCAGACTATGGGAGCCACACATGGGGAAGTATAGTTTTGTTTTTCCTTTTTGAGGTTCCAGGAATGTTTCTTGATGCCAATGCAGTCTCAGGAATTTGAAGATATTACCTTGATGTCATTAAGGTTGGGCTGTGGACAAAAAGAAATATCAGAAAGAGTAGAGTAACCGTAAAAAGGCCATTAATCATATATTGAGGAATTAATTAAATTTACAGTGGAAGATACTATGCGATCAAAAAACTAATACTTTATCATTTTTTATATACATAAAATCCCGCCCCATCCTGATGATAGACAGTAACCTTGAAACGGCTGTCTGTGGGCAGGATTCCCAGCTTGTGTATAATCCAACCTTGGCTTTGCATAAAAGCTGCGTAGTGCAGCGATTATAAGCTTAAAGGAAGCCATGTTTAAAATGGTTATGGATTGAAGAATGAAGCATTTGTGGGCACATATGTATTTCCCTGTTCAGCTTCCCAGAATGCAGTGTAATAACTGTATTTCTGTATAAAGCTTTTTAATACAACAGGCATATGCTTAAAAGAAGACATGTTTAAAATGGTATTGGGATTAAAGAATGAAGCCTTTGAGAGCTCATTTGCATGTCCCTGCTCAGATTCTCAGAATGCAGTGGAATAACTGTATTTCTTGGAATTCTGGACAGGAAAAAAGTTTAACTTATATTAGAAGTTCAAATGTGAGCATGAATGTAAATATATATATATATATATATATATATATATATATATATATATATATATACATACACATATATATATATACATACACATACACACACACACACACTGTTCAGACTGATTATCTACTCAACAACGGTTTAAGAAAATTAATAAAAATAAAAAAAAACACATATTTTCATCGACATACTATTCACGAACTGTGCCTTTTAAATCAGGCACTACTTTGCACACGAGTTGGCTAATCAATTAGTAGAGGAGTAAGTAGCGGGAGTTGAAGTTCAAAATTTCGCTAGTGTCTGTAAAAGTTAGCACATGAAGTCTGCAGGACAGGAAACTACTCCGATACGAGTGTGGGCCCAGGGCCTGTGCCTGCCAAAGTTTGCCACAACATAAGCAGCTTCAGGAACTGTGTTTGTGACAAAACATCCCCCAAAGAGCTAACAGGCACCTAAATATGAACCCACAGAATACTTAAGAGTGCTTACCCCCAACAAAATTGCGGAGATAATCAGAGATCGCTATACTGTCTTGACAGCAAACTACAGAAACCTTCAGATAAAATATGAAGAGGAAAAGAAGTGCAAGAATAAGGTGGCAATTCTACAAATAAAAAAAATATAGCTTATAGCAGTAAGTCCAATATAAAATTTGGTGCTAGATTTTAACAGTTTTTACTACCCCAGAGGAAATAGAAGTTTAAGGATAAAACAGATGTGCAGGATGAGGAATTGCGATTGTGGTTGGAGGTTATTTTGGAAGAATTTTTCTGATGTGGACCAATGAAATCCCAATGAAAAAAAAAAGCACCATGCACCTGAAATAGAATAAGCTAAATGTACCGCCCCCATAAAAAAAAAAAAAAAAAAAAAAAAAAAAAGACAGGTTTCTTTTAGATTATACTTTTAGATTTGGAGTGTAATTTGACAGAAAAATTTAATTTGGTAGGATTTTAAGTATGAACGAAAACATTAGCAGCTATGTAATGTATGTACAGGTTCCCTGGTGGTCCAGTGGTTAGGAGTCAGTGCTTTCACGACTGCAACCAAGAGGTCACACCACCCAGAAGCCATGCAGGATTGGGCCTGGTCAGTACTTGCATGGGTGACTACCAATGAATACCAAGAGCTGTATGTTGTGGCCCACTGGAAAAGGAACTGGCAACCCATTCCAGTATCTCTACCATGAATACCAAGTGGATCAGCATGGCCACAAACAAAAAGAAGTCCTGGTGTGTTACGGTCCATGAGGTCACCGAGTCAAAAAGGGTTATCCGACTTGGATTCACTCTCCCAGGTTTTTAATCCCTGAGAAAATTTCACAAGCTACTAAATGGATTCTCAAATAAAGGTTGAAAAACACTCTCTAATACAGTCTACATTTATCGATCAATGGTGGTAATCCATGCATGAGTTGGCCAACTAATCAATAATATAATGTTCTATCTACTTACTTTTAGTAGTATTTAAAAATCATTTAATTCAAATACTTAATTTAGCCCTAATAAAACCATCATCCTTTTAAAAAAAACATTATAAAACCCTCTTGAGTTTTTCATGTCTCCCAGTGTTTTGTAATGGACTTCTACAGTTTTTCATCTCTGAGACCAATACTTTTCAGTAAACAAGGAAGTAGTAGTTCTGTGGGCAATCACACTGGGGTATAAAAAAAAAAAAAAAAGGAGGAAGAATTGTATAATTAATGAATGTTCGTGTATGTCCGAGACCATTAGTAAAACCAAACTCTCGTTGGGAGGGAGAGTGAATGAGTGTGAATGTTGCTCGAGGGATTTTTCCATTCATTGATCTCCGTTTCTAGCAGACACCATACTGAATAGTAGAACGAGACATGCAGCAGCACTGAGAGATGTGCATAACAAGGTGTACTTGAAAGACAGACCGGAAATATAAAACAAATAGAACACAGACTAGGAACTATAAGAGCAAGGGAGACACAAACCATAGTTTTACAGCAGACGTGGAAATAAGGTTTATATCCAATGGTGCTCTAGGATTTACGGAAAAGGCTGAAGCCTCACAGCAGGACTTGTACGGGTAAATAATGTGAAATAATTACAGGAGGCCAATGGGAAATAATTAAAACAAAGGATTAAAAAAAGAAAAAAAGGGTTGACAAATCTAGTTGGCCCTATTGATTCTATGAAAATGTAGTTTTCTGACTACCCACAGTGATCAAGGAACTAGCAGCAGAGTATATAAGACATAAATCCTGACCTATAAACCAAGGGTCAAACAAAGTCTACTATTTGAAAGTAGGCAGAAAAAGGGATATATTAGGAAATAGGTCACAGAATTACGTACAAGACACTCTGCCCTGCTTTACACCTAATAATAAGCTAGAGATAAGTACATTGGCTTCAGGTCATGAAGCAGACAGTACTTTGAACCATTGCCCTAATTTTACAGCTTTTCCAATAGCTCAAAGATCAGCTTTAAGTACACAAGGTTGTGTTATATAGCGCATTTAATTAACTGATGAACTTTCAGTATTTTATGAGTATATATGTACTTATTTAAAAGACATTTAAATGTATAACAAAATGGTCATATTTAAACAAACAATCATATACATAAATTAGTACATGTTCACAAATTAGGCCACACATTAACACAGTAAGCCACACACTTAAAATGCATTATATAACCTTGAACTTATATACAGTGGATATAAAAAGTCTACACACCCCTGGTAAAATGTCAGGTTTCTGTGCTGTAAAAAAATTAGACAAAGATAAATCATTTCAGAACTTTTTCCACCTTTAATGTGACCTATAAACTGTACAACTCAATTGAAAAACAAACTGAAATCTTTTAGGTGGAGGGAAGAAAAAATAAAATAATATGGTTGCATAAGTATGCACACCCTTAAACTAATACTTTGTTGAAACACCTTCTGATATTATTACAGCACTCAGTCTTTTTGGGTACGAGTCTATCAGCATGGCACATTTTGACTTGGCAAGATTTGCCCACTCTTCTTTGCAAAAACACTCCAAATCTGTCAGATTGCGAGGGCATCTCCTGTGCACAGCCCTCTTCAGATCACCCCACAGATTTTCAATCGGATTCAGGTCTGGGCTCTGGCTGGGCCATTCCAAAACTTTAATCTTCTTCTGCGAAAGCCATTCCTTTGTTGATTTGGATGTATGCTTTGGGTCATTGTCATGCTGAAAGATGAAGTTCCTCTTCATGTTCAGCTTTCTAGCAGAAGCCTGAAGGTTTTGTGCCAATATTGACTGGTATTTGGAACTGTTCATAATTCCCTCTATCTTAACTAAGGCCCCAGTTCCACCTGAAGAAAAACAGCCCCAAAGCATGATGCTGCCACCACCATGCTTCACTGTGGGTATGGTGTTCTTTTGGTGATGTGCAGTGTTGTTTTTGCGCCAAACATATCTTTTGGAATTATGGCCAAAAAGTTCAACCTTGGTTTCATCAGACCATAACACCTTTTCCCACATGCTTTTGGGAGACTTCAGATGTGTTTTTGCAAAATGTAGCCTGGCTTGGATGTTTTTCTTCGTAAGAAAAGGCTTTCGTCTTGCCACTCTACCCCATAGCCCAGACATATGAAGAATACGGGAGATTGTTGTCACATGTACCACACAGCCAGTACTTGCCAGATATTCCTGAAGCTCCTTTAACGTTGCTGTTGGCATCTTGGTAGCCTCCCAGACCAGTTTTCTCCTCGTCTTTTCATCAATTTTGGAGGGAGCTCCAGTTCTTGGTAATGTCACTGTTGTGCCATATTTTCTCCACTTGATGATGACTGCCTTCACTGTGTTCCATGGTATATCTAATGCCTTAGAAATTATTTTGTACCCTTCTCCTGACTGATACCTTTTCACAATGAGATCCCTCTGATGCTTTGGAAGCTCTCTGTGGACCATGGCTTTTGCTGTGGGATGCGACTAAGAAAATTTCAGGAAAGACCAACTAGAGCAGCGGAACTTTATTTGGGGTTAATCAGAGGTATTTTAAATTATGGCAGGTGTATGCTGACTCCTATTTAACACAATTTGGAATGCGATTGCTTGATTCTGAACACAGCTACATCACCAATTATAAGACGGTGTGCAGACTTATGCAACCACATTATTTTTATTTTTTTTCTTTCCTCCACCTAAACGATTTCAGTTTGTTTTTCAATTGAGTTGTACAGTTTATAGGTCACATTAAACGTGCAAAAAGTTCTTGCCTCATTTTTTTTACAGCACAGAAACCTAACATTTTAACAGGGGTGTGTAGACTTCTTATATCCACTGTATTATCGGACATATATATCACATATATCACATATATAGTTGTCAACAGTGCGGGTTGCCAAAAGTTGTTGCTAACGCTGCAGCCCTCGCAAAGGTAGGTGGAGGCTCCCACCGTGACATTTACAGACTTAGCATCAGCAAATATGAGCCGCGCCACTTACAAACAAAAATATTACGACATTAGCGGCCGAAACCTGCTCACCTGGAAACACTAAAAACACAAAAAATACACACAACAAACAGATACAAAGCTTACCCACAGCAAGAGGTGGGGGGGGGGGGGGGGGGGTACCCAGCACCTCTAAAAGTTAAGTTACACCTCAATTTAAGTAGAAATTCAGGAGTTTAGAAACCCGAAAATCCCCTAAGCCAAAGAAAAAATGGCCCCCGAACAAAACGAAAACAAGGCTAAAGG